>JAZKJV010000645.1:247405-634871 GCA_037367405.1 Ottelia alismoides | reverse complement strand
TACCCTGCACCTGGACCTACTGCACATGGTACTTCTCCACCACAAAACTTGGTGATTCCTAATCCGAACTGGTCTGTTGCATCGCATAAGAAGAAGAAGAACCCTCACGGTTCCGGTAGAAATCATGGCCGAGTGGGCCAACCAATCCCGGTTGATGTCTATAATCGCTCTTAATGTGCGTGGCTTGAACAAGCCATGCAAGCAGAGGAGAATTCTAAAGTCTCTGGCATGTCGTGACGGGTTATACAAGCTGGCATCATTGGTTTAGTGGAAACCAAAATCCGGCCTCCTAACATAACCTCCTTTGCTTCACGTCTCCCTTCGGGCTGGAACTTCGTGCATAATGATACATCGCTTGGTCGCATCTTCGTACTTTGGAAGGAGCCAGCGTGGGTATGCACGCCTATTGCCATTCATACTCAGGCCATCACTCTTTCTTGTAGGAACCAGGGTGGACTACAGATCAGCCTTACTGTGGTTTACGGTGACACTAACGCCTCTGGCCGTAGGGGCCTCTGGGAGCACTTGAGGAGCTTGCAAACTTCGGGACCCATACCTTGGGTCGTCATTGGAGATTTCAACTCGGTACGCTTCAGCTCTGAAAAGAGAGGGGGCATCCCTCCCAAGAGTAGCACATGGGGGATTTCAACGCATGTATTGACGACTGCCGGCTCATGGACCTTGACTCCACGGCAACAATTGGTCTTGGTCTAACTCCTCGATTGGCCCTAACATGATTGTTGCCAAGCTCGATAGGGCGCTTGTGAATGATGCTTGGCTTACACTACTTCCTCAATCCAAGCTCATTTACACGCCTTTTAAATCAAGTGATCACCTCCTTCTGGCCATTCATATTGCTCAGCGGCCTAACAGAAGGCCTCCGTTCAGATATTTTGACTACTGGGCCTCAAGAGAGGGCTATCTGGAAACGGTTAATGAGGTTTGGGCGATCACCGTGGGTGGTAACCCGCTCTTTTGTCTCACCCAAAAGCTCAAGAATGTAAAGGGGGCCCTGCGTAAATGGGCCGGAATGAATGCACACATTTTCAATGAGGCAAAGGCTATGGATTCTGTTCTTCAGAAGATCAATGTTGTCCTGGGTGTGGATCCGCTGGACACACATTTTGCGCAACTTGATAATGATGCTAAGGAGTACATGTTGAAGCTCGATGCGGACTTGGAATCCGCGTGGAAGCAAAAGAGTAGGGTGGATTGGCTTCAGCTTGGGGACCGAAACACTAATTTCTTTCATTCAGCGGCTAGAGGCAGGACAAACAGGAACTTTATCCCTTCTCTTCTGGACAGAAATGGGAATTTGGTGGACACGAGTGGGGAGGTTGCTAGAGAGGCAGTTCATTTTTTCGGGGAACTTTTAGGTCCATGCATTCCCCGTCCCACCCCCCCCCCCCCGCTCCCCGTATGGTGCTCACAGTCGACGCTAATCTGTGGCTCGTTAGGCCATGGGACGAGATTGAGGTCAGGGGTGCCCTCCGCAGCATCCCATCCTTCAAGGCGTCGGGCCCCGATGGGTTCAATGCGGGCTTTCTTAAACGGCACTGGAACTTGGTTAAGGCTGATGTTTGTGATGCTATGAATTTCCTCCATTCTGGGGGTAATATGGTCAGGGCGGCAAATCATTCCTTTCTCACCTGGTCCCCAAGGTCTCCTCCCCTTCGGGGCTGGGGGACTACCACCCCATAGCATGCTGCAACGTGATTTACAGATTTTTGCAAAGCTCCTCGCAACGAGGTTGGGGGAAGTCCTTCCACATCTCATTTCATATAACCAAACGGCCTTCCTCAAGAAAAGATCGATTGGTGACTGCACTCCGGCTGGCGCAGGAATTGGCGGGGGCGTTTGAGCGTAAATTGAATATTCAGAAAGCTTGCCTGAAGGTTGATCTAACTAAGACCTTCGATTCCATGGAACACTCCTTCATAATATCTTGTCTTCAGCTCATGGGATTTCACCCCATTTGGGTAAACTGGATCAAAAACTGCATTTCCACGGCATCTTTCTCCATTCTTCTTGACGGGTCCTCGGTTGGTCTCTTTCGTGGAACAAGGGGGCTGCGGCAGGGGGATCCCCTAAGCCCGCTCCTCTTCGTCGTGAGCATGGAATCTCTCTCGTTATTGGTGGACTCGGCGGCGGTTAACGGCCTGATCAAACCGTTTGGTCGTGGCCATTCATTGGCCCCCACGCATATCATCTATGCGGATGATCTTCTTTTCTTCTGCAAGGCATCTCCATCCTCACTCACCGCTGTTACCCGTGTCCTTGAAAATTTCGCGGCTATCTCTGGACTGCAAATGAATGTGCGCAAGAGCAGGCTATTTAGACCTAAGGGGGCCCCCCAAGACTTTGGGACTACCCTTAGAATGGGGGTCCTCCGCGGGGCCTTCCCAACCACTTACCTTGGACTTCCCCTTGTATCATCCTTGGGTCGGGGCTCTCCTACAAAGAATCTGGAAGACAGAATTAAAGCAACAATTGGGGGTTGGAAGGCAGCCTCCCTATCCTTGGTCGGTAGGGCGCAACTTATCAACTCAGTCATCAATGGGATCGTTCTTTATTGGGTCAACGGCGTACTTATTAGTAGTGGCGTTGCTACAAGAGTTGACAAGCTCTGCGCCAAGTTCCTATGGGGGTTTGGCGCCCATCATATTTGCTGGGAAACTATTTGTCTTCCAAAAGCGGATGGCGGTTTGGGGATCCGTTCGGCGGTCATGTTGCGTACCGCTGCCTTGATGATGTGGACATGGAGGCTTCTCAATGTCGATAATTCCATATGGGCTTCCTACATGAGGGCTAAATACTTGAAAAATTGCTCATTCTGGGCGGCTACCCCCAGGACCCGGGACTCAAAGATTTGGAAGGCGCTTCTTCGCGGCCGGGAATCGTATTGGGGTTGCTTGCCCACCCACAACACTCATCTCCCCCAACGGTTCTCATTTGCTCAAGCGATTGAGGGCACTCGGCATCGGGGGCCCTTAGTCCCTTGGGCACGGGCTGTGTAGTGGTTGGGAGCGGTCCCTAAACATGCATGCACTTTGTATCGGGCTCTTCTCAACAGGCTGCCCACTATGGACAGACTCGCTGGTCACGGGATGAATCTTCCAGGTGTTTGCTACCTCTGCCATGCTGAATCCGAGTCCAAAGATCATATCTTCTTCCAATGTACCTTTGCGGGAGCCACCTGGGGCTTGGTAATTGCAGGTCTCGATCTCCCCCAGCCTCCCTCTTGCTGCCTCAACAACCTTACTGAGTGGATATGTCTTCTCCCCTCCAATAGCATCCGTAGGAAGGGCAGCATGGCGTTGGCTGCCACTGTTTGGGAGCTATGGCATGAAAGGAATAACAGATGGAACTCTGACTGCCACTCTTCTTCTCAGGCCCTTGCCAACTCAATCATCTCAGCTGTGAGGTCCGTCGGTTGTGTTGAGCATGCAATGCAATCGGCTAATCCCAGTAGTTGGATCTTTTTGTGTAATCCACTCCAACCCCAGCCAAGGGCTGCTACAATTTCTGATCCTTACCCTGTCTGTTGCAGTGGTGGGATCACAAAATTTTTTTGATATTTTTGGTTTTTTCACCTTCTGGTGTATACCCTCTTGTAACTTTTTGGTTTTAGTATATTGAAATACAAATGGAAAATTTACCTATCAAAAAAAAAAGAAAAGAAACAACCTCTGTTCTGTTTGTTTCGGAAAATTTTACCCGGCTTGGAAAAAATACAACTCATGCTTGTCAGAATACCAAAAAGTATAAGCGCAGAAAGTAAGTATAATCCAATTAATATCTTCACGTGTTTTCTTCACTGAAGCAAGTAAAACAATTAATAGAAAGAAATGAGATACAGAAGAGGATACATGATTAAAGTTTGTTTTCCTATGAGATGAAAAGAAGATGATGAGAGGATAGTTTGAAGATAAAGCGGATTTTAATCTTAAATTCCGCACTATCTTTGTATAACTGACAACAATAGGAACTGTTAGTTATAAACATGCTAGGTGACGGGACAAGATCCATCTAGGCAAGTTGATGCCTGTTAAAATCTGCTTAGATCTTCTTCAAATATGAAGAATAAGATAAGAGTTAGAATCGAAATAAAGAACAATTTCAAGTAAAAAAAAACCGATTTCATGACCATCAGATTTGTTAGGATTTGTAGTTACCCAGGGGGTTTTGCTTTGATGGACAGTTGTGATTAAGAGGCTTTCTTTCTAACAAAATTGGAGAATACGTGAAAATTGAAATGCCGATTATATTTCCTATAGTTCAGTTAATAAAGTTAAATATCAGCCAATGCCTTTGAGCTGCCACTCTGACCCCCTAGCTGAAAACAACATTGAGGTCTCATTTTGGCTTCTCTCGGCCTATCGTTCAACTTTTTGGAATAATAAGTGAGTTAGAGTTAGCACAAATTAAACATGCTAGCCAAAAATGAAGGATTACAAGACCATATTTGGATCTATGCATGTAATTCCAGTTCTACAAACTCTTTATATGAGATTTAAATTACAGCAATATGTTACAACAAAATATTGACTTGTATACACAGGCTTACTGAGTTGGTAAGGCGGCGGAGATGGTCTGTGTTATATTTAGTTCCTAATCTAAACTACTTCCTCAGTTCTTTTTCTGAGCATGCGCGAGATTCCGTAGTTCCTCGAATGCACGCATGGTCTCTGCATCGAATCCCCCCAGCAAACTGCAGTAACAAAAATATTTCAGCACCAACTAAAAACTCAACCGTAGATAACATCTCTGTTTCTTTAACAATGACTTCAAATTAGGTATCTGCATTAGAATCCGGATTTCGAAGACTTAATTTTTTACTTTAAGCGTTGCAATCTCAGGATTTGAAGTATGTCAGGAAACTAAATTCTGCAACGGTGAAACAAATTATAAAATTTTCTGTGCTCATTTATTTTGGTTCTGGTCATACCTGGTGTATTCTGAAGGCAAACCTGACCCCTTGAAGGAGCATGTAGTCCAGAGCAGGATCTTTATCTAACGCCTCCATTGCTTGGAGTTCTGAAGCAACCCTTTTCATGTATTTCTTCGCTAGCTTGACAGAAGCAAACTTGATCTGCCACAGAAAGAGTCAGATAGGTCCACAATCAAACAAGATCATTTGCAGATTACATTAGCACAGGCCAGTTTATACATTAAAATGAAGGGAAACACAGATGAAAATCTACAGATAATATCATCCTAAATTGATGCACAACATTCTCCAATACCATGGAATGCAGTACTCGGTATACTGAATAGGGTCTTATATAAAGAGAGGCTAAAAGTTAAGTAAACATAAACAGGCACAAAAAACTTAGGTACCCAGAAGAGTTCAAATTCTAATGCTCAAACCCTAACGAACTCCCCCTCGGACTACAAAATGGATATTTATTCACGCTCAACTTGTTCCATCTTGCTTGTCACAACAACATATATAGATTGGGGCGAGCACCTTCGAGTGCGTCCCCCGCTTTTGAGCGTCAAAAAACATATATAGAGTTCATGGGCATATTCAATTCACTAACTGCATTGGAGTGAGAGGTCACTACTTGTTTATTACTTCTCCATATGACGAGATTTTCGGTCAGCTAGGCATCGAGCATATTCCACATTGCTACACCATCCCTGGTGTTACCTTAATGTACATCATGTTGGCATCCCACTTGGCATGTAATACCCTTGTTAAAAAATATAAAGAACGTGGAAACGGAATTAGAAACAAGAATCAAACATAAACATCTTGGTTTTACGTGGAACCCTACTCCCGAAGGAGCATGATCAAACCACAGAAGAATGTCTCAAAGGGACGGATCTTCTATTAGAATTTTTTCAATGAATACAAGGGGGTGTCGGGCTTCTTATATAGCCCCACGAACAGACCAGAGTTCTAATTGTAGATCATGTGGGACTAAACATGAGCGAGCTAATTGGATCTTGGAGAGATCCAATTACCCATTTATTACATACTCTAACACTTCTACTCAAGTTGAAGCTGAGAAAGTTGCAGCTTGCAACAATAGAAATACAACTCACCTTCACTCAATACATTTGAGAGAAACGAGAGGAGACCTGCTCAAAGTAGTTGCTGCTAGTAGAAGACCTCGCAGAAGGACAGGTCTGCGATGATTAGGTCGAGCTTGTAGAAGAGTCGATGCGACAACCAGGTCGTGCTTGGAGTAAAGTCGATGTAGAAGTAGTCCAACACGGAGTAGAAGTCGGAGAAAGACATTTAACGAAGAACGGTGAAGACGACTAATAGCAGTAGTAGTCTGGAGTGACGAACTGCCATGTTGTTGATGGGTAGTAGAAGTCTGAGATTATCCTATGTAGAAAAGTCTATCTGGAGTTGATGTCGAAGTCAAACATCAGAAGTAGAGTGGTCGTCCCCTATGCACATCTTAAGAGAAGAGACTGCTTTTGTTAAGGAGCCATCAGAAGTAGAGTGGTCGTCCCCTATGCCTATCTCGAGAGAAGAGATTGCTTTTTGTTAAAAAGAAGAATTTGCCCTCCTTCACCCCCCCCCCCCCCCTTTCCCATGCTTGATAGAATAGGAACATAGATGGTCAAGTTGGAAGAATCAACATTAAACAAGTATTTTTATGTACTCTCCCTTTTTTAAATAATTATTATTTTTGTGATTGTACTTTTTTCCCTTTTTATAGCCATTTCCTCCTCTCTTTTTCGACTATTCTTTCTCCTTTTTTGGCAAATTAGGATCTCTGGATATTTTTAAAAAAATCGGCCTCCGTTTTTTTCTAAATCGGGCTCCCCCTCAATATTGGTGCTTTTTTAAAAAAAATCAGACATCTTTTCTACTTCTTCTTCTTCTTCTTTAATAAACGTGGCCCATTGGGCCCAATATTTATAAATAGAAGAGCGAAGGGGAGGCCTATTTGACAATGGGGGTATCGATCCCTTTCCTTTTTTCCCCATGTAGATCTCGACTAGGGTTCCCATATTGGAAACTCATTGTATAACCGCCGACGCATGGATCTACGTAAGGGTGGGATCGTTGCAAAGAGTTAGCCATTGCCATCATCGGAGCTTGAGGTGGCCATCTCAATGAACAAACATGGTTGCGTGAGGAGTTGACCTTGATCAGAAGGAGGAATACAATCTGGAGCTGCCACCTAGAGGAGATGCTTTCGTTGTGAAGGCTGGATGACAGAGAAGTGTCTGAAGGAAAGACTACTTAGCTGGGGAGGATTGCTTTTCCTCTTCATAGTTGGGGAGGGTTGCTCGGCTGGAGATGTGTGGTCTATCAAAGAAGCCCCCCCCCCCCCCCCCCCCCCGGCCCATCCACCCAGGCGGAGGCTTTGATTCGATAGGTGATAGGACTGTGACAATATTGCAAGTGCTTCGGGACCTTCCTCCAGTCGCATCATCGAAGACATCTAACTATGTCCCGAGATACTGGTACCGAGATGCTCCTTATTTTGAATCCAGGGTTCCCCATGTGGGGATAACCCAACACCACCTGGAGATATGCTTGTCGGTGGTGCCTGACTGAGATGCTCGGTGCCAAATGATGTCTTTCCTTTTCGTTTTCTTCTTCTTCTTCAAGAATTAGGGTTGGGAGGATGTGCTCACAGGAGATCTGTGTGTGCTATGGATCCCACCGTCTTGGAGAATTGGAGTTCCATTAGGAACCTTAGAATTTTCATGAAGAACCCAACAGCGACTGGAGATATGTCTGTTGGTGGTGCCTGACTGAGAAGCTCGGTGCCAAATGGTGCCTTTCTTCTTCTTCTTCAAGAATTAGGGTTGGGAGGATGTGCTCACAAGAGATTGTGTACGCAGTGATCTGTGTGTGCTCTGGATCCCCACCGTCTTGGAGAATTGGAGTTCCATTAGGAACCTTAGAATTTTCATGAACATGATCATATCATAACATAAAAAAACTTCAACAAGAAACCCTAAAATCGGACTGCAAAATTGACCGCTTTGATACCATGTTGAAATATAAAAAATGTGAAAGCGGAATCAAAAAGAAGAGTCAAACATAAACATCTTAGTTTTACGTGGAACCTTACTCCCAAAGGAGCAGGATGAAACTGCGGGAAAAAGTGTCAAAGGATCGGATCTTCTATCAGAATTTCTCAATGAATACTAGGGCTGTAGGCTTCTTACCCACAGACAGATTGGAGTCCCACTTATAGATGATGGACTAACATGAGTCAGGTAATTAGATCCTAGAGAAATCCAATAACCCATATATTACATACTCCAACAACCCCAACATTTCAAAAACTCACGAAGCATAGAGTGGGTTATAAGTGGTGGAGATTACTACTTAACAACTCAGGTTTAAGCATGAGTAGTTGCCAACGGATCCAATTGGACCCAAACCCAACAAGTTGTCAGGGCCACTTTTCCTGGTAATGGTATAGGGATCTATGCCCGGGATGTTACAAATTGTATCAAGTCAAATTTCCTCTGATAGAAGAAAGGGCTACTCGAGAGGGGAGCCACTCATATAAAGAGATATGAGGAAAAGGCTACCTAGAACATGTAGACGCCACTGACACTAGGAATAAGTGATGAGCCCACAACGAGCGTGCAGACATTGCAAGTATAAGTGGGGAAGGTTGTAACACCCCAAACATAGTCCCACGTCAAAAACTCACGAAATGCGAGAGTGGAATGTAAGTGATGGCAACTACTACTTGCAACTTGGGTTTAAGCATTTTGGGTAGTTTGCCAATGGGTCTGATCGGGCTCAAACCCAACAAGTTGTTAGGATCAGTTTTTCCAATAATTGTCCAAGAATATAAGCTTGAAACATTACAGGACATGTGTTAGCATATACTAGTAAATTGGCTAAGCTTTTATACTACCATGGAAATATCAGTTATAGTGATTGTGACGAAGAGAAGCTTCCTCACTAGTATGCAACATTGTCCCATCAATTTATCTTGCCCTCCTACTTCCTCGGAGAAAGAACAAGTCATTTCTTGTTGCAAGTTACCTCCAACCCAAGGATAAAATGACATAAATCCTCAAAGTGATCAGCTACCAACTTCTTCGCTTTATGTCAGAATATTGCCATCAACATAAACCGTCACGGCAAATGTGTCTCTTTCTCAATCATCCTAGAAAAGACATAGAGTGATTGGAAGACAACATGTCAAAGAGTTTAATCTCTTACACTTAAAAGGAATTGAAACTGATGCTTTATGGCTTTACTTGAGACCATAAATTGTCTTCTTTAACATATTTCTTGACATTTCCCATGAAGATTGAAACTTGGTGGTTGTTGCTTATATACCACCTTCTGTAGACATTCACATGGAAATGCCTTATTCACAAAACTACTTGATGTAAACAACTAGCAGTATAATCTGGAAAGCCAATGGACAAGCCACTGAAGAGAAAGTATAATAAGAAACAGAAGTCGGATGAGGTGGAGTTACTATCATGATAGCAACAGCCTGAGGAGCAGATATCACTAAAGTCAAAATGAAGGAGGCCATATCATAAATCTAGAGTACGGACTGATCTCGTGGGTTAGCATGATCATCACTTGAAGAAGAGGGAGATCATCGTAGAAGGTGATTCGAATCTCTGACGGTTTATGACAAGTGGCTCTGAATATCACTTTTTCATTGCTAGAAGGCACAAGCCTTTCCACTCTATTAACCATACTACTTCACGATTCTCATTCCCCTAAGAAAAGAAATCATCATCGCAGCCTTGCAGATTTTACTAACAGAGTGTTCATGGAGAAATTCAATACAAGGAACACAAACACGTCAAAAAAATTAAGTGATGATAACTATGATCCCTCCATATTTGCTACAGGGGATAGGTGGTGATAATATCCTGATATATCAAGGAAAAAATTATATATCAAAGAAAAAACATAAAAATGACTTAAAGAGAAGCTGATGGAAAGGGTAATCCACCATCCACCACTAAAATTGCCCTCATGAGAGGAATCCAACTACCGCTTTTGAATTGTCTCATATCTGCAAAGATTTTTTTTGAAGCCAAACAAGGGGGAAACACTCAGAGGTGTCCACCTCAGAACTTTAATAAAAAGTTAACAAACTAATACAAAGAGAGCGGCTAAGAGAGCCACAAGTCTAACAACCCCGATACCTGGATACAGACATTCTCCTTAAAAAACCTTTGCCCAGAGAACAACAGGGCATTCCTAGCCAACCAGATGGCCCAGACAATGGCTACCGGACTAAGGCAGTCTCCTCAGATGATGTCTGCCGCCACTAAGGTATCACAAAAAGAGGAGAGGTTCCGCGTACTGACCCAGTCCAGACCCAGGTCCTTCCAAATAAGCGCCGACACCTGGCACCAGAAGAAAAGATGTTCTACTGAGGTAAAGGTAGAGGTAGTAGTTGATACTGTCATATCTGCAAAGATGACACAACTAATATAACTGACACGAATGTTGAGGTAATGGTAGAGGTAGTAGTTGATACTGTCTCAAGTTGTATATTAGCATAATCTGAAAAACACGCCTAACCATGTCATAATGATCGACGCAAGAGGGAACCACGGTCTGAAGTCATTCGTGAATGGTTGGCATGCGAATATCATGGAGTCCGCAAGTCTGCCTACCAATTTGTTGTTGTTAGAAAATCAGAAGCGGAAGCGAAACATGGATAAAAGCATAAAGAAAATAAGAACGCGGGATTTTACGTGGAACCCTACTCTGTGAGGAGCGGAATGAAACCACGGGAGAAGCCCTCAAAGGGGCGGATACTTCATTCCTTTTTCTCAATGGATACAGGAGGTCTGGGGCTCCTTATATAGCCTCTCCAGAGCCTCCAAGTCCCACCGTTGGACGATGTGGGACTAAACACTAGATAGGGTAAATGGATCTCCTCCAGGATCCATTACCCTGCTACAACACAATGGGCGCATACAACTAATACTCCAACACTCCCCCTCAAGCTGGAGCATGCAATGCTCAGCTTGGACAAACAGAAATAAACTCAACTCAACGCTACAGGACACTACGGACAATATCAACCCAACGCGCACATTGCTGCAGTCGAGGACGTTGCTTCTCATGCCATGCAGGTGAGGAGGACGAACGGTCTGGAGTGTGAGTCAACTGAAGACTCGGAACCTGACCATCGAGTCTGAATTGCGCCTGAAGTCTCCTCGTCGGAGAACTGGGTCTCTCCCATCTGGCTCAGAGAACGGTGCACTGCTCTGGTGTACCTATGATACCACATGAAAACCCTTGCCCTCAAGGGAATGGTCCTCTGCTCTGGAGTCCCTATGGCTCACATGAAAACTATGGCCGAACAACAACAAGAATGATGGGGACCTCGAACAAATGATGGCAACATATGCTCATCTGACAATGACCGCAAACTCGTGCGTGTCTGAAACTGGACTCGGAACCTTCTGACGTCGAGTCTGAACAACTGCAGAGTCTGAATATCTGGCTGATCTGAATAATCTGCATCTGGCATCTGAATCTGGAGCACAAGACCTGTGACTCTACATATATACTCCCCCTTTCTCCCATACTGGTCGGAAAACATGGATGACAATCATCGACCAAGTTGGGAGAAGACAAGATAAATAGGGGTAAACAAAACATACTTGCGGCTTTTCATTTTTTTAAGCCGTCATTTTTTTTAAATAACAACATTTTTTTTAAATTGCATATGGCTTTTATTTGTATGCGACTCTTTCAAGGAAAAACTCCTCTCTCTTTTTTTACCAATATGCGTACGGCTTTTTTTTATTTTACGCGCCTTTTCTCATTTCTCCTTTTTTTTTGAAATACGGTCCACTTGGACCAAGAGATGCCCCACGTTCTTTTTTTTTCACGGCCCAGTCGGCATTTTTTTGAAACCAGCCCCTGGCCGTTGGGCTTTCAATCAGCATATTTTTTTAAATAAATGAATCGGCCCACTTAAGGCCCCAAAGTATCGCGCGCTTAGGGTTCCCACAATGGGAACCCCGATGGAACCCTACTATGAAGACCGCTGCCTGGGTCTTCAAATGCCGTCGCCTGACCTGAGAGAACATGGAGTCGTGGAGGTGCGCTTGGTGCTGCCAGAGATAACATGGCGCAAGGGAGGGGCGATAGGGGATGCGCCTGGAGGTCGCGTACCGTCCCGCCTTCGTTGGAGGTCGCGCGTTGCCTGTGCGTGAAGAGAGGAGGGCGCGAGAGGTGCGCGGGGGCTGATGCTCGATGGAGGTCGTGCCAAACTGAGCACCGGGAATCGCGCCTCCGATGCGACTCAGTAGGAGATCTCGCCGCCAAAGCGAGAAGGGCGTGCGGGCTTGGGGCTGCCGCCTGGGTGTTGCGCCTCGTGCTGGGGCTGTGCAGCCGTTTGGGTAGCGCCGCTTGAAGGAGGAGCAGGGAATGCGCGGGGTTGTGGGTGCCGCCCTTGCTGGTGATGCGGCACGACTTGTGAAGGAGAAGTTCCTGGAATCCATCGTTGAATGGATCCTGCAGGCGGCGATTTGGGTCGAATCTGAACTGGAAGATCGGCTGCTGAAGGCGTGCGCCTGTGCCTGGGAGAAGCATACCAGGAAAATTCATCGCAGAGAAAGGGCGAGAACGTCGCATGTGCTCGCTGCATAGAAGATGCACAATATCTCGGTGCCTGGATGAAGGAATTAGGGTTCCGAATCGAAACCCTAGAACATAGTATTCAACTATAGATCTCCAAGGGCATGAATTGAATCTTCTTCATAACTCAAATCTCGACACAAATAAAGAACATGAACAGATCTTCAAAAAATCTCCAAACTCGAATCTCGAACAAATGAAAAAACTATCTCCGCGAGAATCGAACCCGCTCTGATACCATGTTAGAAAATCAGAAGCGGAAGCGAAACATGGATAAAAGCATAAAGAAAATAAGAACGCGGGATTTTACGTGGAACCCTACTCTGTGAGGAGCGGGATGAAACCACGGGAGAAGCCCTCAAAGGGGCGGATACTTCATTCCTTTTTCTCAATGGATACAGGAGGTCTGGGGCTCCTTATATAGCCTCTCCAGAGCCTCCAAGTCCCACCGTTGGACGATGTGGAACTAAACACTAGATGGGGTAAATGGATCTCCTCCAGGATCCATTTACCCTGCTACAACACAATGGGCGTATACAACTAATACTCCAACAGTTGTCAATGGACACCAGCACGTTTCCTCGATGTACCTTATCATGACACAAAATATAGTGAATCATATTAAACTAGTGCAACCAATGGTGCCCTCTGCCCAGTGGGCCAATGGCAGGACCAACCATTATAGTAGTTTTACCGCAACCCTGACGATGACCTCTTGGAGACATGCCTCGTCCACGTTCATAAAAAGCAACAAAAGCGATAGCCCATGATTGCGGTAGACATGTGGCTCAAATAGGTGGCTAACGCCACTGACACCGAGCACGTTATATGCCTCATCAAGAGTGGATAACAGCATGCTCATCATCATTTGATCATGTAAATCTCTAATGCATTATAGACAATTCAGTCCAACCAAAAATGTCATAATAACCTCCTTTTTTTAAATCTCTACAACTCAAATATGCATATTAGTCTTAAAAAATGTAATTCGCTATATGACTTCAATTACAAGCACCGTTTTTCAAGAAGTTTCCTACCATACATCAACTCTTAAATTATAATAGGTCTGAAAAAAATGGCACCCAATCTGTTATTGAAAATATGACTCCTTTAATTTGAATCTGATTCATGCGTAGAGTCATAGTGGCTCACCATATTTGCAGTTCAAGGAACGGCAACATCTAAAAGCTAGGCACACAACATGATATTGTCCTCTTCCCGTGTAGCATATCTACTAGTCATTTCTTTCGTCTCTAGCTCCATGAGAATATAAAACTCCCTCTATCCTCTATTAGCATCAAGAAGATCAATAACTAAATTAACAATCTCACCACGGAATGGATCGTGCAATTTTTTTTTTGAAATCTAAAAGGTAGGGGGAAACACTCAGTGGTGTCCGCCCCAAGTTTTATTAATTAAGGCAAAAGAGAAACAAAGAGTTAACGAACCAAAACAACAGCGCCCTACCCATTACATATTCCACTCGTCCAGCAAGCGATTAACCAATACACACACATTTTCCTTGTAAAAACGTTGACCCGAAAACAGAAGGTCATTTCTTCCCCTCCAAATCGCCCAGAGAATGGCCATGGGGTATATCCGCTCCCTCCGAGGCCTGTGCAAATTTGCGTGGGCCGATTCCCAAAAAGATTGGAAGTCATCGCTGCTACACCAATCCGGACCCATCTCCTGCCACAATTGCGATACCAAGGGGCATGAGAAAAAAAGATGCTCCACCGACTCGATCGCCGCACTACAGATTAAGCACCTGTCAGAATGAACCCCAAGAAGTCTCACGCACCTATCCCTCGTCATCAGCCTCTTTCGCCTGAGCAGCCAAAGGAAAAATCCAATTCGCTCCGGGAGCCTTAACGCCCAGATAAGAGAACAATCTCTGAAAAGCACGTCGGAGCCAGTCGGGGGAGGTCTAGAAATGGACCATGCTATTTTACAAGAGGTTTCTCCTGTCTAGATGCATAAACTCACAATAGGTATGTTGTGAAAAGCAGAAACAATCATGTAAAAACGCGATCAATCAAGCAAGATGCAAACACTCGAATTTACAAGGTTCACACGTAATTGGGATACGTCCTTGGGCGCTTCATTGTATAGAAAGAAGAATATAGAAGATACAAGAAGAACCATCCCTAAGGAGTTTATATACCATTCTCGGTACAAATTGTTGGGAAAATCAAAAGAGATGTTTATTCCATAAAACCTAGGTTTTCTTATATAGGGGAGTAGCCTATGGGTAAATTACATCAAGAGTCCATACGAATATAGAAAATATGAAATAGTACAAATAACATAAATTATATCTCTACACTCCCCCTCAAGATGGAGCATAGATATCGATCATGCTCAACTTGGACGAGCACTTTTGGAATGGCCCTCTCAGTAACGTCTTGGTAAAGATATCTGCAATTTGGTCCCCTGAGCTAACATGAGATGTAGAAATAAAACCCTTCTGAATCATATCTCGTATATAGTGACAATCAACCTCAATGTGCTTGGTTCGTTCATGAAATGCTGGATTATTGGCAATAAATATAACAACTTGATTGTCACATTCCAGAACCATAGGAAGTGAGATTTCTACATATAGATCTGTAAGAACAGCTTTCACCCACATCATTTCTGTACTAACCTGGGCCATAGCCCTATATTCAGACTCAGCACTGGATCTAGCTACAACAGTTTGCTTCTTGCTTCTCCATGAGAAAAGAGAGTTTCCAACATATACAACAAATCCAGTGGTGGACTTTCTATCCTTGGGACATCCTGCGTAGTCTGCATCTACGCACGTTGAGATAGCAATCTCCTTATCTTTCTTGAACAATAGACCTACACCTGGAGATGATTTAAGATACCTGAGTATCATATGTATAGCATCCATATGTACCTAACGTGGTTGCTCCATGAACTTGCTCACCCGACTAACATCAAAAGAAATATCAGGTCTGGTAATGGTAACATAAAGAAGTTTTCCCACCAATTCTTTGTATCTTCTCCTATCCACCTCATCAGTATCATCATCATATAATTTCATGCTTGGATCCATAGGTGTAGTGGCCAGTCGGCATCCAAGCATTCATGTTTCACTCAGCAAGTCAGTGACATATTTCCCCTGGGTCATCACAAGTCCATGTGGATTTCTGGCGAACTCCAGTCCCAGAAAATATCTAAGGACTCCAAGATCCTTGGTGACAATTTCACGACCCAGCATTACTTTCGCCCTATGAATTCCTTATACATCATCACCTGTAATCCGGATATCATCTACATACACCATAATTGCAATAATACCTCTGGATGTTTCCTGTATAAACAGGGAATGATCTGCATTGGAACGTTTATACCCATGTTTTTCAAACAAGTCTGAGAGCTTCTGGAACCAAGCTCTAGGGCTCTGCTTAAGGCCATAGATGGCCTTATGAAGTCTACACACCTTAGAATACTCCCCCTCAACAGCAAAACCAGGTGGATGTTGCATGTAGACTTCCTCCTGCAAATCACTATATAAAAATACATTCTTAACATTTAACTGAAACAATGGCCAATCACGAATAACCGCAACAGAAAGAAGGATCTGTAACGTGGAATGGCGAGCAACCAAAGAGAATGTATCAAGATAATCCACCCAATATGTTTGTGTAAACCCCCACGTGCAACAGGCATGCCTTGTATCTGTCAAAGTTGCCATCTGCATTCTGCTTAACTGTGAAGATCCACTTACAAGTCACTGTAGACACACCGGTAGGTGCAGAGACAAGGCTCCAGGTACCTCTTGACTGAAGAGCAGCCATTTCTTCTTCCATAGCTAAACGCCATCAACTGTCCTTCAATGCATCTTGGTAATTCCGTGGAATATCCACAGCAGATAGTGCAATAGCAAAACTCCTGAATTCACCAGATAGACGATCAAAAGAAATCGTGGATGATATAGGATATGACACGCAGCTACGCTTCTGTTTCCGAAGCGTAATAGGTAGATCCAAATCACTTGCATCCTCATCTGTCCTCTGTAACACAGCCTGCTCAGGTAAATCATTAGATCCATCATTAAAAATTATATTCTCAGAACATACCTCAGGCGAGCTAGATGACGAGCGGTGACCATGAGCAGAAGCATGCCGACGAGTATAGTGGAGTGGCAATGGGGAAACAGGAACTGTAACAGGAGGTGCAGGTGATGTAGGTAGTGGTGGAGGTGCAGGTGATGTAGGTAGTGGTGGTGGTGGCATGTATATAGCTTCATCAGTGTATGAGGATACCAACCGATCACCTGTAGGAGAGAAGTACATAACAGACTCAAAAAAGGTGACATCGGTACTAACAGGGTGTTTCCTGCGTAACGGATCATAACACATGTAGCCATTTTGTGTCATGGAGTACCCGACGAAAACACACTTGACAGCCCTAGGAGAGAGCTTGTCAATACCTGGAGACAACTGGTGGACAAAGGCAACCGAGCCAAACACACGTAGGGTGAGTGAGAACAATTCTTTTTCAGGAAAAACCAAGGAGAAAGGAATCTTCTCACCTAAGACAGACGACGACATGCGATTAATGAGATAACACGCCATTAGGATAGCATCGCCCCAGAAAGAATGAGGAGCACGACCCTGTATGAGAAGCGTCCTGGTGACATCAAACAAATGACGATGTTTTCTTTCTGCAACTCCATTTTGTTGGGAAGTATAGGCACAGCCGCACAGGATGTTTGATGGATAATTCCTTGTGTTGAAAATAATTTGAGAGAGTATGAGTACAAAATTCCAAGGCATTATCACTTCTCACAATCTTCACAGACGCAGAAAAGACATTACGAACTTCATTTATGAAATTTATGATAATATTCCCAGCTTCAGATTTATTCTTTAATTAAAAGACCCAAGATAGACGAAAAAAATCATCCACAATGACAATATAAAACATGTGTCCCTGATGATCAGGAACCAAGGCCCTAAATGTCGGTTTCGGTTACCATTTCGGTATCGGCCAAAACAGAATTTCGATGGAATTTCGGTGGAATTTCGACCGAAATTTCGATCATTTCGGTCATTTTTTGTACTAGGACCCCCATATTTCGGTCATTTCGGTCATTTCGGTCGAATTTCGATTTCGACTGGATATCGATATTCGACAGAAATTCAACCGAATTTCGCTGAAATTTGAGGCCATGTCAGGAACACGACTGAGACCCCAAATGTCAGTATGAAACAACTCAAACTTGGAGCTACTGCTCCGACTCTGACGACTGGGAAAGGTAGACCGATGATGCTTTCCCAACTGACAAGCCTTACATTGAATGGACGTGTGAGGTGAAACCTGGGGTAAAACACGACACAATTTCTGAAGCGGTAGATGGCCGAAGCGCAGGTGCCACATGAATGGAGAGACATGTCCAGCAGGAAGAGAGGAGGTTCCGGCATATGGAGTCCGACTAAGGCGATATAGTCCACCCTGCTCATAGCCACGCCCAATCACGTTGCCCGTAAGGATGTCCTGAAAAATGAGAGATGGATCAAAAATTGCTTGACAATGTAAATCCTTTGTAAGTTGGCTAATGGATAACAAATTCATAGAAAAATCAGGTGTGCGCGGCACATTCTTGAGGTGCATAGATGGTGTCAGGCTAATCTCCCCCTGAATCGGGGAGTGCGTCCCATTAGCAATAACCACAGTGCGTCCTGAAGGAACCTGTCGGTAGGCTGTAAGTAGACCTCGATCACCACACAGATGATGTGTGGCACCAGAGTCCATAATCCACTCTAAAGTATCAGATCCACTACTGCCAATGAATGCATAAGTACTACCTGAGGTATTGGTGGATGCAGAAACAGCAACATCAGAATGACTCTCAGAGGTTGGCGCTGATGTAACAGGATCAGATGGAGGGATAATACCCCTCAGACGAGCTACAAGATCATCAAATCGTTGATCCAAAGAAAAAGCAGATGGAGGTTCAATATGTTCATCTACTAGTGCAGAAGCAAGAAATCCATGTTTGGAATAGCATGTGTCCTCGGTATGTCCAGAACGATGGCAGAAAGTGCATGGTTGCCGAACACGACTCCCTCTGCCTCGAGGTCCACGATCACGAAATTGATGATGACCTCCACAACCTCGGGATGCTGCCATAGCTGAGGCGGTCTGATTGGCAGTAGATGAAGGAACAATAATACGACTCAGTCCGTGAAAGGCTTTCTCCATCGGAGGAATAGTGGAATCTGCCAAGATCTGGAAACGTGCTGCCTCGTACTCTGGATCAAGGGTTGCCATGAATACACCAACCATAGTGGCATTCTTGTAGGTCTTCTGTTGCTCAGGAGTGGATGTGAGAGGCATGAAGCTGTAGAGCTTCTCAAACATTCCACGTAAAGACGTGTATAATGAGTGTAGAGGTCGTCCATTCTGCTTGATTGTAAAGATGTCATGCTGGAGTTGCAGAATCTTCGTCTCATTCTTTGCCTTGCAGCCAGAATATCCCACATTGCTTTTGCAGTGGGCTGATGGAGAATATCATTTGCAATCTCAATTGCTAATGTTCCTGATAGTCAAACCTTGGCGTATGCATCATCCGCCTCCCATGAGGTGTTGACCCCAATCTTCTCAGCGGGCTCTTCCTCAGTAAGAATGTGCTTCTTACTGGTCGACTTCATCATACTCATGAACTGCATTGCCCACAGTTCATAATTTGACTCGTCCATCTTCGCAATAGGCGCAGGACCTCTGAAGGCGTCTGTAGATGGAATATCTGCCCTGCTTTCTGACATGATGATAATAGAAGACTAGGGTTGTAGACTGGATATATTGTTGTCTACACTGACATTCACGGGTTCGGTTGCATGTGTAGACTCAAGCAACCAAACCCATAAGGAAGAAGGTTCGGTGAGAACCTATGTAACGACCCCGGCAAGAGAGGGCCTAGGCAGTGATGGCCTAGGAGATACGGAAGCCTAGGGGGATGCGCGGCCCGTGGCACAACACGGGGAAGCCCGAGGAGAGAGGCGGTGCACGGAGAGGAGCGCGCGGAGAGAGGCGACGCGTAGAGAGAGGCGGCGCGCGGAGATGGGCGACACTTGGAGGAGGTGACGCGTGGAGGGGGCAGCGCTCAGAGGAGGAGGTGCTCGGAGGAGGCGACGCGCAGAGGGGGGGGCTTGTGGTGGGTGGGGTTAGGGTTAGGGTACAGGAGCTCCGGTCTAGGACCGCCGCTCTGATACCGTGTTGGGAAAATAAAAAGAGATGTTTATTCCATAAACCCTAGACTCTCTTATATAGGGGAGTAGCCTATGGGTAAATTACATCAAGAGTCCATATGAATATAGAAAATATGAAACAGTACAAATAACATAAACAATATCTCTACACAAATGAATCTAATACACACGGATCCGAATAGCCAAATAGAAAAGGAATCGCTTATAATTTTTTTGGCCAGGTCACTACCTCCCCCCTCCCATACGTCGTCTGTTAGGGTGATGACACGGGGGAGGGGGTGGGGGGATGCATATGACGGCTCTCTAACTGAGTTTACCTAAACAGATGGTTAGGATTCAAATGCAAGCTTGCAGTATTATGTAGGGAATTTGACTCCATTTCGTTCATGATCTCATACGTGGAAACATAGTAATATTTGCATCCTGAGGAATGACGCCATCTAAAGCCTAGGCACACACCATGATGTTTGTTTCCCCATGTAGCAAGTAGCATACATATTGGTCATTTCTTTGGATTCTAGCTCCATGCGAATATAAAACTTCATATATACTCAAATTAGCATCAAGACCAAAATAAATATCTGACCATTAAATGGACTCCTCGTGCTAGCGATAGCAATAGAGGTCGTTGTGACAATCCTTGGCAGCTAATGACAATATCATGGGTTGACAGCGACCATTATCAACTAGTGACTCCATCAAGGTTGTCATTGTAGGATGTTAAAGGGTGACATTAGCAAGAATGGCAATGATTAGGGTGGCTAGTAACACTAGTGCAGATTGGCTGGGGATGAAGGAAGGGGGTACTGGAGGCAGTGATTGCACAACGTTGTTGACATTTAAGGGGGGTGGTCGACAGAGTTCTGAAATACAAAAAATTGGTCAGTCCAAAATCGCTGCAATGCTATTATGTGGTCTGTGATACTCGATATATTGAATAATGTGCTATAAGCCCCCTTATTTAGAGGAATTCTAGGGTTATGGTTAAGATAAATAAAAGCAAATACGTAAGTATCCATGAAGGAGTTGGACTCGAAGATTAATGTCCAAAACCTAAGAAAACATGTTACACTAAGCTCCATCAATGAGTATTGCAAAATCATTCATATTGAGCATGTAAGGCCTATGCATGTCTATGCACCACAAGTACTAGATTGCAATCATCATTTAGTTGTGAATACAGTTCCTTTTCTATTCAAAATGTCTTTCCATATGCACAAATGGAAGTGTACAAAATTTGTTGATGTATGGATCGCTCTTTGTATGTGCAATAGCAGCTAGCTAAGTAGAAACCAAAACAATTCTAATTTAGGAATTTTATCACCAGAATGTTTTTGATGTGGGAGATTCTTCTACGAGTATTGGCAAGATATGCACCTTGCTTATTATTGCTGAATCAAGCATCCAGTCGGTTGGTATATTGTATTCCTTGTAGTGAATAATCAACCCATCCCTTGTTCGTAAAAGGTTGTATACACTGTGCTCCATCCTGAAATTCAGAAAGCTGACTATTAGTTATCAGTATTAATAACTCCGATGTATAAAGAAAAGGATACAATATTAGTATTGCACCAGTTTAACATCTAGCTTTAACTTACTTTTCAGAGAGAGACGCAATTTTCTTCAACGCTGCATCGCATGAAAGTCGGGGATTGTCTTCAAAAAACATAGCTTCGGCCTCTAGCTTCTTCAAGTCACGATAACCAAAAGCTGCTTCTCTCAAGGCATCGGCTTTCTTCTCTGGCCAATCAAAATGCTTTAGCACTGCCCTTTCATCCACCTTTATAAAGAAAATCACACTTCTGAGAATGTGCATAGAAAAATGAAATGTATAATCGCCAGGTAAACAAAGAAAATCAAACTTCTGAGAAGTTACACGCACAAAATAACGCATAGATATACCAGCTACAATGTATACTCACAAGGAACGAAAGCTCATCGTCTAGCCATTTAACAAATGCCACTACATCTTCTATGTCACGATATACTGCTTTATTAACTTCTTTGATCAATGATTTGACAAATTCACCCTGTGTCTCCACATCAGCCTTTATCTGGAGAGCATAAAAGAAGATAAATTAGCAATGTAATATTCAGAACTGTAGATGAGTAAATTTCCAGTACTTCATGGTCTTACAGCAAGCAGATGAGAAGATCGGTTCTCGATTTCACCAATCATGCTGCTGCGAACGCTTGCAACATTAGGGGCATCACCAACACCACTAGATGAATCTTTTTCTTTCTTTGAATCCCTTTTCATTAGAGAATGATATAGCTCAACTACCTCAGGGGCCCTTTGCATCACACTCGCATTTTTTGCGGAGAACTTAGGAGGAGGGGGAGGTGGCGGAGGGGGAGGAGGGGGAGCAACAGCTGATCCTCCAGTCTTCACAGAAGCTGGCAACGAACCGGAAGGCCGTGGAGGGGGATTTGGTATGCGTAGTGCACGCTTCTCGATTTCCAAGCTTACAGATTTCGTTAGCTCGTTCTTGTTTATGGAGAACCTTGGGCTTTGACTAGATCCGAAGTCATATTTATGCACCATAATTTGGGATTTGTCCTTCATTGCAGGAGGCTTTTCATTTCTGGTATCGGTCTTAAAGTCTTTTGGACACACAAAACCATCAGACTGTCGTCTTTTATTTACCTTCAACACTTGTGAACAATCTCTTGGACCACTGATCGAATGCCGACGCCCTGGACTTCTTCCTTCATTGGCCTCGATCCACTCCTTGTCTAAAAGTTCATCGCAATCCAAAACCTGACAATCTTCCTCTATTTTTTGCCATGTGACCATTCTCCCCGACGCCATACCTTTAGTACCGTCGAAATCATTAGACGCAGATTTGCTCAAAGGATGGGGCCATTTTTGCAAATTTAAAACTGCACAGCTACTATCTTTCTTAACATTCTTGAAATCGAAACATTTCTCCTCAGCAACCTTGGATAAAGGAGACTTTGGTTGATTGTCAGAATTCTGCAGTTCTTGGCGCAAACATGAATTCATCCATCTCAGATATGCGAGCTCCTCAACCTCGTTTAACCGGCACATCTGGAGCCCCTCAACTTGTTTGCAAAGATCCTCATTTGTGTGCCGCAGCAGCAATGCCTCAGCTTCGGCTTTAGCTACAATATCACTCTGCATAAAATTGTAAAACAGTACAAATTCATTAGCATGCAGCACTCCACAATTTAAGGTCATGACTCAAAGGTACTTGTATTGTAATGAAAAAATTGATTCTACAACACCTACTTCGGTGACCTTCTTGAGTGATGATAGCTGTGACTCGGTTGATGCAAGCTTCAAAGCAAGATTTCTTTTCTGAAGTTGGAGCTCCTTGTTAAGACGACGAAGTTCGACAACTTCCATTTCAAGATTATTCTTTTGAAAGGAAAATCCTTTCTCTGTGAGTTGATCCGTGACAGCTGATAGTTCTCCATCTTTATTAGATATTCCTTCTTGATGTTCCAAAGCTGATGATAGACAATATAGTTGTTCAGAAAGGTTGGCCTTTTCAGCTTCTAGAACATTTACTTTACGAGTAAGATTTTCGATTTCCCTTCTTCTTGTGTCCAGATCCCTTTCATATTCCTTGATTTTTGGGTTGTCCTTGTATGATAAAAGCTCAGCCAGCAAGATAGACTCGCGTTCCTTCGGCTCTTGAAGTAAACTTCTTAAGTTATCCAACTCAAGAAATAGGTTGTGTGAAGCAGGAGACCTCAAGCTTTGGCAATCAAAACCATGTGGATGAACTTGGGCAGCATTGACGGCACAAGGGAAGTCACTGATGAGGGAACGTTTTACTCGAGACTGAGACTGCTGCGCACTCTGGTTTTTTGGCTTTGGGATTTCTGAACCAGCAAAAACCTTCTTCGTGGTGGGAATTGCAGATTGCAGCTTAGCTTTCTTCTCACCGGTGAGCCCCCTAACAATTTGAGATCCCCAGGAAGAATGTGACTTGGGTTTTGATAAATTGGTACTGGCTTTACTATTCAACCTTGCTGGCTGATCAGCATTCTTGCTAAGCTTAGTTCGCAGATCTTCAAATGCATCTTCCTTCATTTTTTATGTGGTGTGTGCAATGTCTGGCTAACAAAAGACCTGAAATCAAAGTTTTATGGAATCAGGGATCCGGAATGTTACCAGAATGAAATATGGTATAATACAATGTTTGTGTGTAGCATGCATTAAATATTAAATCAGAAGCGCCGAAAATATGGAATCAAACAAAAAACCCGATGATAAGATAGGAGAACTAGCCTAATAGTTTGTTACTAAAGCACTAGGTATTGTATCAATGTGTTGGATACATATCATCTAAATCCAAAAACGGGTTAGTAAAGCACTAGGTATTTTACACATTTAGATGCTCATTGTTGGGAACATTCAAGTTATAGTCCCAATAGCACCAGCTTTGATTTGGTAAAGGTGTTGGTAATGTATCCACCGGCCCTCAGCAGGGTCCTAAGCATCTAAAAGGAGATTAATGAAATGAAAATTAAGAGAAATTAAAAAGAGGATGTTGAAATATAATAGAGCAACGAGACTGGGCAGAGATTTATTTTTTCATGGGTGGTAGACTGGTAGTAGACAGTACTCCCTTGACTCCTCAGTGGTATTGGCCGATGGGGGATTTGAAGAGGTGATCCATAACCTTTTTTATGCTGATTCTTTGAAGATGGGCATTTCCATTGTCCCTCGGTTCCAATTCCCACATGTCCAATGCCGTCAGCTAGATCTCGGCATCGGCACTATAGACATGATCAGAAAGCTGGTCATTGGTGCCCGCAATGGGACTCGCAAATATATCTTAGTTCTTGTTATAAAATATGAAGAATGCGGAAGCGATTGATAAACAGAGCATAAGAACAAGAAACATAAACATAGAAACACTATGATTTTACGTGGAACCCTAACCGTGAGGAGCGGGATGAAACCACGGGAGAAGCCCTCTAAGGGGCGAGTTTTTCTATTGCTTTTCTCAATGAGTACAGGAGGTCTGGGGCTCTTTATATAGCCTCCACAGGGCCTCCGAGTCCCACCACTGGACGATGTGGGACTAAACCACTGGATGGGGTAAATGGATCTCCTCCAGGATCCATTTACCCTGCTACAACACAATAGGCGCAGACTACTAATGCTCCAACACTCCCCCTCAAGCTGGAGCATGCAATGCTCAGCTTGGACAAACAGACAGAAACTCAACTCAACGCTACAAGACACTACGGACAATATCAACCCAACGTGCATATTGCTGCAGTCGAGGACGTTGCTTCTCATGCCGTGCAGGTGAGGATGACGAACGGGCTGCAGTGTGAGTCAACTGAAGACTCGGAACCTGACCATCGAGTCTGAACTTGCGCCTGAAGTCTCCTCGTCGGAGAACTGGGTCTCGCCCATCTGGCACAGAGAATGGTGCACTGCTCCGGTGTACCTATGATACCACATGAAAACCCTTGCCCTCAAGGGAATGGTCCTCTGCTATGGAGTCCCTATGGCTCACATGAAAACTCTGGCCTGACAACAAGAAGAATGATGGGGACCTCTGACAATGATGGCAACATATGCTCATCTGAAACTGACCGCACACTCGTGCGTGTCTGAAACTGGAGACTCGGAAACAATCGTCGAGTCTTGAACAACTGCGCATCAAACTGGGACCCGGAATATGAACGTCGAGTCTGAAAACTGGCGCATGAAATCTTCATATGAAGACCGTAGAGTCTGAAAATCGGTTGGTCTGGAGAATCTGCAATCTGGAACTGGAGAAGATATCTGAGATGACCTGTGACTCTACATATATACTCCCCCTTTCTCCCATACTTGTCGGAAAACATGAATATCGACAAAGTTGGGAGAAGACACTATAAAGGGGTTACAAAAAACCAATAAGCTGTTCGGCTTTCAAAACATTCATCATTTTTTTCGAATTTTTTTAAGCCGTTTCAACCATTTTTTTTATACGGCTTTTTCTTCGCACAATTTTTTTTTTTGAAATGCGTACGGCTTTTTTTCGTGTACGCGCCTTTTTTTCTCCTTTTTTTGAAAACTTGCAACTTTTTTTTAAAATACACAGCCAAATAGGGTTCAAAATCTCAACCACCCCCTCTCTCTCTCTTTTTATAACTCACGGCACAACTTTTCTTTCTCCCCCTTCCTTTTTTTTCTTTTTTTTTCAACTGCCTCATCTCTCTCTTTTTTTTAGCCTGCTCCCCCCTTTTCTTTTATGCTCCACAAAATTTTTCCTAATACACGGCCCCACTAGGCCGAACTACAACAGCACCTCTAACCTTTTTTTAAAAAAAAAACATGTGCCCTTATTTAGGGTTCCATCGAGACCCTCTTGAAAGCCACGGCCCCGAAGGGGCGTTGCACTTGCCGCCGCCGCTGGGGGAGATGCAGCCTGGATTGAGAGCCCTGCCAAGTCTTCGCGTCTGGACCCCCCCGATGGGGGTTTCTCTTCGTATGCCGCCGCCGAGAAGATCTCGCGGAGGGAGATCTGGGAATCGCTCCCCCTTGCGCGATTGAAGCTCCGCCACTGGAAACTAGGGGGGGCACCGCCTTGCGGGCTGTCGCCCCGAACTGGGAGCCAAGAGGGCCGCCGCCCCGAACTGAGAGCCAAGGGAGGAGATCGGCGGCGCTGGTTCGCCGCCTTGGGATAGGGAGGGCCTCCGCCTGGAGGTCGAGCGGCTAGGAGAAGCCAGGATGGCTCGTCGCCTTGTGCGCGAGAAGGAGTTGCGCGAGATGTGCTGGAGTGCGAGAGGAAGAGCTTCGAGTCTGGGGTGGCGCCGCCTGCGATGCGGCTTCGTGCGAGGGAAGAAGATCGCGCATCGCCTGTGATGCAGCTTGCGTGAGGAGAGCTGGGAGGGTTGCGCCTGAAGGGAGGGGGACGCCCAGATACTTGGAGGGGGCGCAACTGTCTGTTGCTTGCGAAAGGGAAGATGCTCCGCCTGTGCATCATGAAGGATCCCTCGTCTTTATCAGATGTTGCTGTAGCACGCTTAGGGTTCTTGTGCAATCGCTGGAGGGGTACGTGATGTAGATCGGTGCCGCCAAATGCTGGATTTAGGGTAAATGGATCCCTAAATTTCTGGAATTGACGAGGGTGCTTGTTGTATCCAGATCTGGAAGATGCAGCACGCCTTTTACGGCCATCCACAAGCCTGGAGATTGCGCGCACTGGAGATGCGTGCGTGTAATGCGCGAGAGGAGAGCCGCCTCCTGGAGGCTGTTGTTGCTCGAAGAGAGGGAAAGGGTGGCTCCTCTTGGACTATCGCTTGGACCTGCAAGTTGGAGAGCGCCGCCAGGGGTTTCTTCACGCACCAGGGTGGTGTTGCCCGATGCCATCAGATGGTTGGCTGCGGCGATGAGCCATCGGGGCTTCGATTTGACGAACATCTTCGGCGGTAACATGGATTTAGGGTTTTACGAGAAAACCCTAGAACATCTTTGAACAAACTCCAGAATATATTATAATAATCAGACTAGAACAGCTCTTGAACAGGAGCAACAAATCTTCACCGTAAAAAAAAAGAATCTCGGAAAAAATATAAGAGACAAACTCCTCGAGAATCGACCCGCTCTGATACCATGTTATAAAATATGAAGAATGCGGAAGCGATTGATAAACAGAGCATAAGAACAAGCAACATAAACATATAAACACCATGATTTTACGTGGAATCCTACTCCGTGAGGAGCGGGATGAAACCACGGGAGAAGCCCTCTAAGGGGCGTGTTTTTCTATTGCTTTTCTCAATGAGTACAAGAGGTCTGGGGCTCTTTATATAGCCTCCACAGGGCCTCCGAGTCCCACCACTGGACGATGTGGGACTAAACCACTGGATGGGGTAAATGGATCTCCTCCAGGATCCATTTACCCTGCTACAACACAATAGGCGCAGACTACTAATGCTCCAACAGTTCCAAAACTATCTTAAAGAGCTCGGGACGCATCTAAATAACAATTAGTATCGAGAGCAGACTGTACATCCATGCAATCTTGCTGATGCTTTTACATGAGCTGCCTCTCTACGGTGATATCAGATTCAACAAGCATTTCAATTTCAACATTCAAGACCGGCTCTAAAACTTGAACATGAGAAAAGCGTACAGATGTGATTGCGAATATCCAGTCCTCGGTGGATTTCAGACTGAACTATAGTTAACATCAAAATAGAAGTATCACCGGTTGCTCAAGATCCTGCACCTGAACAAAACCCACCCAGAAACAGCTTTTCACGACAACTAAAATCACGTTACTTCCTGCTTGATGCTGACTACCTCAAACTTCACCATTTACACTCTAACAACAGATAGAACCGACAGAAATAAACGAGGAAAGAAAGAAAAAATGCAAATTGAGGAACCCTTCTTTGGAGCCATACCTTCTTCACCAGGGAGGCTCGAGCCTCACACCAAAGTACTGTCAGGACCTTCAACATTCATCTGTATCGGAAAGCATTACCTTTTCTTCGATATGCCCTCGAAAGGACACTTCAGTCTCTACAGGAACCCTACCCAACCACTCTCCATAGGCCATTGCACAAAAAGCTACCTTTCCATCGGAACTCCAACTACTCCTCCAACGAAGCTAAAAGATCCAATCTTTCTCCACAGGGAGCACTATCTGTTCTATCTCGTCCAAGAATCTCGCACATTAGAGAAGACCCGCCTCGAAAAATCACACCTTTTGCCCACTCGAACTTTCAAACAGCACATCACGGCCCTTTGTTTCCCCTACCCACAAATGTCGTCCAAGAATCTCGCAAAGTAGAGAAGACCCACTTGGGAAAAACCCGTCTTTCGCACGCCGGAGCATCCAAATATCACTGCCAAGTGCTCCCCACCTGCACCTGAAGTGCCATCTCTCTTTCCCGCCGGCGAACCGATGCTCGTCGAGAAGGAAGATACCCTTCAATCAAGCGCGAGTCCCGGTAATCTTCCCGCCGAGCCTCGACAGTCGCAGAGCATATGGTTGGTTGGGTACGCTGTTCCGCCTTTGTCTTTATCGCTCCTGTTTGAGCCCCGCTCTCGCTGCTGCAGCTCCAGAGCTCGAGGCTCGTGCTCAGTGCAATCTGGCGAGAACAGGAAGTATGGGGAGAACATTGCAATATTTGCACGATACAGCATTCTTCCTTTGTTCTGAAAAGATTTGAAATTTGAAAGCATAGCTTTGCCATCTTGGTGGACGGATAGGTTCGGTGCGCTGAAAGCTCTGTGAAATCCAACGGTCGGATCGCTGCAAGAATTATTTTGTATATTTTTCCTGCTGTGGTAAAATCTGAGGGGGTTAATCTGTGAAAAATGTGGGGGCTGAATTGGAAAAAAGGGAATGTGAAGTATTTTATGCTTTGGGGAATGGCCCGGATGGGGAGTCCTGAAGTTGAAATATTTCTGTTTGCCCCCCTTCAATGAATATAAATTTATGAAAGGTCTAACAATATGGATAAGTATATTTCACAGCTACTTCTGGAAAATTAATATCACAGCTATACTCTTTAGTCTTTACTTGCTTGGAGTAGCACCTGATATCACATTTCCTTACTGGAAGCTTCTTTGTGTTAATCTTCAGAGATTTGCCAATTGAATATGAATTTGTTTACGCGAACCATGATCCAAGTGAAATTAGTTGATTGAGCCAGATGATTAATGTATAAATTGGTTTGCTTTTTTTGCAATTTACGGAGATATATCGGACAAGATGACATTAGATGTTGTAAGAACTAAGTGCTAGTGGGACAACAATTTATCATCGCATAATCTTTTGAATAAAGTTACTATGATATGATACTCTTTTTTTAAAAAAATGATGAATAATTTAAATGAAATGCAAATAAATGCCTAAATATGGAGTTTAGATTACTCTTCAAGTACATAAATTCCACTTGCAAAATAATACCTCCAACCTGCGGTTAGTTCCAATCTTGCACCTTGATAATTAGAAATGCACTAGGTAACTTTCGTCTTTTTTATTGTAGTCGGTCAACCGGTGATTAATCAGATATGAACCGCGCACACTAATTAATCAATAAATAGGAAATGTTATTCTATGTTTATTTTTCATGGCCATGCACGAGGGTCGACGCTATGAAGCAAATATGTAGCTCAAGAATCAATTTAAATAATCAAGTATTATGTTTTCGGTGAAGTTTTTTTTGTGCAAAAAATATGAAATGCAAATGAGTCGGTTTCTTATGGAAATCAAGTAACTCGGTCAAATTAATTTATATCCAGTCTAAGTCCAAATTAACCAAATGCAATTTTTATGACAACCTTATGCAATGACACATGCAATACACATTTTTTGAAATTTTAGGGTTTAATGTGCAATAATGAAAAATGGATCAAGTGTGAGGTATTTTCGCAAATTTTCAATCAAATTAATTTCAAAATTAATAAAATGATTTGAAGTAATCTTTTTAATAAATATCAAACATCAATATTCTGAAAAATAAATTTTTGCTTGATAGATGCTGAAATTAGGAACATAGAATACTTTTCATTTTTACAAAATATTAAACTTGAGATCAATTAAAATTTGATTACTAATCTTGAAATTAGGAACATAGAGTTCATTGGGAACAAGATATATGCAATTGTCCCGAACTTTGGAGGCTTATTAAAGGATAATTAAGTCTATTCTATGTTATTTTTGGGGACTTATTAGAGAAGTACTTGATTTAGTATCAATTTCATAAACATCTTATGGTCAAACCATTGAAGTTTTCACCAAAATAATCTTAGTAAATAAATAATAACTCATGAATCCACTTCAATGGTCTGGTGGTAGAGTTATGTATCTACCACCTAAAAGATCAGCATTAAAATCCCATCTCTGAGGAGGGTTGCATTAGGTAACCGATAACCAGCATAAAAAATAGTCAGATATTTCATCACATATTTTAAAGTGGGAGAAGGCCTTTCCATTTTAATAATAGATCACAAAAGACCAACAAAAATACTTTCATTGCGGAGCATCAATCACATGGCAACATGATATTCTTGATTTTTCAAAACGAAGGCAAACGGTGATCAATATAATACTCCATTACAGGGGTGTTTGTGCAAAAATTAATATGCAACTATAGAGAATTAAAAAGCACGCAAGGATCACTGTTTAATTACCCGAAGCCATATACAATCACAATTTGTTCGCATGTCCATGTGTCAACAACAGAGAGCAAGACTTGTTTGGAATTTTTTGAAGTTTGAAGGTCTCGACTGCAATTTTACAAGATCACATGAAGAGCTCACGCGATCAAGTTGTGGTCATGATCCTCAAAGGACGCGGTTACTCGATACCAATCCAAATGGATTGATTCAAGGGTGTAGCCTTCAACATCTGGCTTGTCAAGAAAACTCATGATCGAGTAGCTGAGGGAGAGTATCCCTTTGGCGATGTAGAATAGGCACGACCCACATCCAACGAGCAGGTTAAAGCTTTGCCATTCAAAAAGGATTGGCGGCGCAGCTTATTGCCCGTCTCCCACCAATCTCTCGGTAATAGTTCCTGATAATTTAATTCAAAGATGTATTGTTCTTCTGTTGATAAGGTGCGGTGGAGGATGAAAGCTCGGGCGAGGAAAGATAAGTTTCTCGGGAGATGCACGATCGAGTAACTCCCAAGGAGGAGCAAGCACTGCTTGCGGTGGGTCGAGGAAGGTGCTCCTTTCTCCTCTATCCAGCTAGAGGAGTTGCCTAGTAGGAAGGCTCTTGAAGAAGCTTCGTACAGCTCGAACTCGGACCACCTATGGTGAAGGATGAAGGCTTGCTCTGGTAATGGTCTAAGTGTCATGCGATGTTGTGCATACAGTTGAAGACTACGCTCAAGCCTAGAGTACTCGATGATGGCATTACAAATCAAATAAAAGAAGGGCATACGAGTAGGGTCAGTGTTGTCCCTGACATTTCATGGGTCCTAGGCAAAAAAAAAGAGGCCCTTAATTTTTTTTAGTAAGAGCAAATTGTCCCTAGTATGTTTACCATCAAGTATAAAATGAAACATTCTATTTTCGAGGAACAATCAACCCTTATATAATCTCATTAATTTTTGACTTTAGCATTGAGTTATTCACCGAAAATTCGAATTTATAGTCGGGATGAAAACGGATACAAATATATCCGAATATCTGCTTACCGTGTTCGAAAAATTACCGGATATAGATGTCTGTATCCGACTACTAATCGAATATGGATATGGGTTGTAAAAATTTTCCAAACACGTATGCAGCTATGGTAATGGCTTGAATATCCGAATACAGATACAGATATCCGAATACAATATTTAATATTGTTTTATATATTAGTTAATGTAATATACGCCAGAACACCATGATATTATTAGCATATAATATAATATAATATAATATTATAATGGTATCAATAAACTTCCGTTTGTTTGAGAATGGACACTAACAAAAGTTGTGATACCCTATCCCCCCCCTTTTGCTTCCGGTCAAGAATACATGTTTCTTCGACTCTACCTCTTGTCATGATGCAAGTTATTTATATTTCATGGCCGCTTTTTTAAAATCATTTTGAACTCTGATAGAAATTCAACTCATATTCGTATGTGGTCTTTATTCTATCCGTATTTGGATTCCATGTTTATTGATCTATATTTGGATTCACTCTTTATTTGATTCATATTCGGATTGGCTCTTTATTCGATCCACATTCGGATTCGCTCTTTATTTGATATGTACTCCGATTCGAATTCGTATCGGTATTTTTAAGGATATGATTTCCTTAATGCATATTCGAATCATATCCATATCGATATTCGATAGAGATAAAATGAATATGGATATAGAAATAGGCATATCCAATCCGTATCTTATCTATTTTCATTCCTAATTTATAGAGGTTTATTTTTTAGTAAGTTGTTTCAACGACAAGTTCTATTTTGTCCCTAACCTAAAAATTAGATTACATGCAAACATTGGGCCCCTAAAATTAGTGGGCCCTGAGCAATTGCACTTCAAAACAATGCCCATGGCCAGCCCTGCCTCCCCCGGCATCCCCCTTGTGCCCCGTCGATCCACTACCCTTCCTCCTCTAGCCACCCCCCCCCCACCCCACACACACAAAATCCTCCTCCAGTTCCCTTCTTCCTCCACCAATACCCCCTCCGGCACCGTCCTCCTTCCACCCCTCTCATCCACGCCCCTCGTCACCGACCTCCAGCCCCTTTCCGTCCCGAGCCTTGACAACCACTTCCTCTCCCGCTCTGCCCCCTCCTTCGTTTCCCTCGGGCCTCTTTCTCTCCTCCCTCTATCTAAGATCCATATCTCACATGGCCTCCGCACACCACTACCTTTTCCTCCTCCTCTTCCTCTCGACCGCCTTCGATTTGTGCTCCGCTGCCCCCACTCTCCTCGCAGGCTCCTCCCATGACCTCGTCATGTTGCAGCATATAGGGTTAAGCATTGGGTAGAGCCAACTTGACCCAACTTGATGCTCGACTCGTTATACCATGGCATAAGCACGAGCCCAGTCATTTAATGGGTGAGCTTGGGCTTCTTTTTTTGTTCATTTATGTTGTCAAGTCCGGCTCAGACTGCAAGTAGATCGAACTCGAAGCCCGATTGCCCAGCCCATTTAGAGGCCCGATTCCTGACCCGTGCATGGCCCACCGCAGGCCTAGCTTGAGCTCAGTGCTACCTCGCATTATCTCGGTAATATATCCTAACTAATGAGTACATCGCAAGAATTTGATCGGATTTTGGTCCATCAACCTGTAGTTTTTCCGTATCTTGATTGCTAAAACTGGAGGACAATCCGAAAGAATGGAGGGTGGATCACTGGAACTCTTGGATCACCTTTGTAAAAGTACTGCTTTTGTTAGGACGATTTCGAGGATGTTTGTGAAATATATGTCTCAGAAGTCAACATCAAATTTTTCAAATTCATATAAAGCATCAGAAGTCAACTCAAATCCACCTGCTCACAAAGCATATCGTCTTAACGTTGAAATATATGTATCGTGTGTGAAGTTGTTACCTCGCCCCACGTGAAGTGTTGAACTGTCAAGCAAGCTCCTTGTTTGGCACGTCTATGAGGAGTCTTGTATTCCCTAAGGCCTTGTTTGGTTGGAGAATAAGTCCAGGAATAAGGGGTCAATTTTCCTCCCGATACGGTTCTCAGTTGTACGACTATTCCTTATTATTCCATCTTATTTCACTCTTATTCCTATATTTATCACATCTTACCTACATTTATTTCACCTTATTCTCCTTATTCCTATCTTCCAACCGAACAAAGAATAGAACCTTATTCTCCTTATTCCCCATCCTTATTCCTGCTTATTCCCGAACCGAACGGGCCCTAAGTTCAAGTACTACTAATGTCAAAAAATAATGAGGTATTTGGAGTTTAGACGGTGTAGTTAATTATCTTATTTTAAGCTTGTCTAGTGTAGCCAAGTCTTCATTTTGCCTGCAATGGACATTTGTTCTCGAGAATTTGATTTCGGGGATTTTGCACTACATTTATATTGAGGCATTTAAGTGACACCTAACCCATTTGCTCATCTTTTAAAATCCATCGCATGATTCTGGATCACGGAACACAACAAAAATGTTCTACAAATATAGAACAGGTCTCCTCTAAGCAGACTACACATGATTCACATTTTCGTTTGTGGTCGGATAGTGTAAACAATTCTCCACTACTGTCTTTTCTATTGGTCAAGCCTTTGGAGATCATCGAGAAATAAGAAGACGATGTCAATGGAGGGAGTTACATGTTGGAAGCAATAGACACTTGGGTTAAGGCATTGAAACATATGACCTGAAACCTTTTAATATAGGATGATTACGACATTGGAATCAAGATCAAGGAAGTTTAAGTCAAATGTTTTTAATGCTATGATAGTTTCATTTATACATAGTCTTCTCTTCCCAATAAACCATACAATAGACGACATCCTACAAATAAATGGGAATTATATCATATTTCCACCAAAACTTAAGGTCAAATCGAATCGACCTAAAGTCTCCATGATTTTATGGATGTGTTCTCACTCGTCGTATTTTGGAAAACTGCTCAACATGATAATTGTCTTCCATCGATTATGGTTTTTAAACCATTACCTAGCCTTCGTAAACATTCCTTAAAATCAAAAGAGATGAACTAAAAAGTAGTTTTTTAATTAAAGTCCCAAATAGCCACGACATGATTGATTAATTGAATATATAAATACGAGAGTGCATTTAAAGGAGTGTTGTCAACGTTACAGAAACAATCGATTATGTACTTTTTTATTTTTATCAAGTATACCATACTTTTAGGTACAAAACCTAAATATTTCTCTTACAAGTATCTCTTTGACATCATGCAACTTTGAGCAAGATCTTGTAGCTTTTACAAGGCAACTATAAGTTTTCATCGCAAACCTAAAGGTCTCTGAAGCCAAAGAATATGTCATGTGTTGATGAGATTAAAATCATCATCCATCATTCTGGATTGGAAATGAAGTCCCCACTTTTTATTTAAGCAGGATATCGTGGAAGAAACACCATCATCTGTTACTGCATAGTTTGTATCCAAATATGGCGAGCAAAATTTGCTTTAATTATTTTACATTTAACGGCCAATTGCGATGTTATCCTTTCCTGTTATGCTTTTGGTGAATGAAATATCCTTTTTCTCTGATATAAAAACACAAAAATAAAAGTTGTTCCGTTATCACTGAGCGGTTCAAATCTATATAGAGCAGTTTGTAGCAAACTCTCTACCAGGGACCAATGGACTACCACTACAAGAAAAATGAGTTGTGGCCACGGAATGTGGCTACGGAAACTTGTGGCCACGATAAGTCCGTGGCCACTAGTTTCTCGTAGCTACAATCTGTGGCCAAAGTCTTCTTACAAGAGTTGTGGCCACGATAAGTTCTGTGGTCACTTGTATTGGCCACGAAATATTTGTGATTAGAGAACTCTCGCGACGAGACTTGTAGCTACGGCTATTGGCCACGACGTATTGTGGCCATAGCCCAATTCCGTGGCCACAAACCCCACATCCGTGGGTATAATTCTGTAGCTACAACTTGTTTTCCTTGTAGTGTACATACGGGATAACAGTTGCCGAGAAATATCTTCTTTATGACTTTTTCCCTAAGGCCTTGTTTGGTTGGAGAATAGGCCCTAAAATAAGGGGCCAATTCTCCTCCCGACACGGTTCTCAGTGGTACGATTATTCCCCATTATTCCATCTTATTTCACTTTTATTCTTATCTTTATCCCACCTTACCTACCTTTATTTCACCTTATTCTCCTCATTCTTATCCTCCAGTCGAACGGAGAATAGACCATTATTCCCCTTATTCTCCATCCTTATTCCTGCTTATTCTCCTACCGAACGGGTATATCACGTGTTTTTGGAATGCCCTTATTCTTCTCGAGTTTGGACGAGGTGTGTTCCTCGCTTCACTTACCCATCTCCGCCATACGATCTTTTGATGATGGATGTGCTTGAGCAGGTACAACGTCAACGCGGTAGTCTTTCTCCTGAATGAAGGAGGTTGGGGGCAACCCGATCTATGATGATTTGGTAAAAAATTGAATGAGATGAATCTTCAAGGCAGGGACACACCATTTGCCCTTGTTTTGTTTTTTGTTTTCATTAAACCATTATAATGCCCATACTGTATATTTGTCCATTCTTGTGACAATATAAACGTTACATTTACAACTCAAAAGAAAATGGAATGCATATTTAAGAGGTGTTTAGATAATTATTAAGAAAACCCAGCAGTCATGTTTCATGTTTTCTTCGTTCGTCTTCCTCCCCATCGCCCAAACCCCTTGGGTAGGGTTGGCCCAACCCTGGTTACTATTCACAAGGGTACTTCCTCCTCACAGATTACTATTCACCCATCCCAACCGAGCCCAACCCAACCCTGCCCAACCCTGCAACCAAAAAGGCCCCTGTTGCTCGCCCCTACAAAGCCCTTCCTGCTGACGATGCCCATCTTCCCTCCATCCCCGCTCGTCATTGCAAACTTCGTCAGGTGCCTCAGCCCACCTTTCTGTCTAGATCTCGCAATAAGAACAACATGGTTGGTTTCTACAATTTCTCGTTTCCATACTATTTTCTTATGGTCGCATTGTTAATTCATGAACGTTGTTTAATGGGAGTTGGTGGATTAAACAGCGTGAGTGGATCATTGTAATCACAATAATCTAAAGCAAACACACGTCACTCAGCACTTTCAATGGCAATATAAGCTATCAACCACAAGTGCGTGGGTATTCAATGTGGAAACCCTCCTATGTAAAAATCATGATTTCCTGACCCACACGAGTCTCTCACTAGCTAAGTAATAAACCCAATAAGCCCAATATCAAGGTAAGATATGCAATGGATAATATGAAGCAAAAATAAAACGTTCTTACATGGCAAAGAGCGTACTCGTAAGAATTGCTCGCAAAACTTCAGAGCTGCATGCTTGAAGAACGAAGCAAAAAATATCTCTTTGATCATTCTCTTGGAGTATAGAGTTGAAAGTAGAGAGAAGAGAATTTGTTGCTATTGTTGTGTGTTGTGGAATGACGTGTGGGATCCTATTTGTAGGTATAGAGTCCTCGTAGGAAATGGCTATGAGAAAGTAGCTGACGTGAATAAATCGGGAATGAAATCACATTCCCGACTCTTCCTCAACTGAAATATGATCGATCGGGAAATTTAGATGATTGATCATAATCAAATGATCGATCAGGTGGATTTAGACGGTCAATCGGAATCAAAAGTTGATCGATCAGTGATCAAAATTGATTGATCATAATTAACCGTTAGAGTTCAAAATGAATCGACCAAGACATAAGATTGATCGATCGTGTGTGATCGATCAGTGTGGTGTGGTTGGTTGATCAGCTTGACTCTTTGGCTTGAAGGTCAAAGTCAAAGATATTGAAATGCAAGATGCATGATTCTTGAGGTTTTTACATTTTAAAATAATTAAAAAAGCAGAACTCGATAAAAAGAAAAGACTCATCTTCTTATTGAGCTTGAGATCATTTTCTTTGAGCTTGATTTAAAGTTCCTTAGATTGGAAATCCTTTGAGCTTCTTAGCTTCTTTGTCACTTAAACTTGAGCTCCTTAGGCTTGAGCTTATTTCTTGGTCTAGTAACTTTCATGCTCTTAACATGGCTTCAAGTATTTGTACGGGCTTTGTCTATCTGCAGAAGTTATGTTATCATCAAAACATGCACACTCATGCATAAACTAACAATCTCCCCCTTTTTACGATGACAGCATATTTTGAAGTGTTTGCGAAAAATTGTGTGTGCAAATCAAATTCCGTAAACAATATTTTCTTCTTATTTTTGACATGATAAAAAAGATATAAATAAATACCACCCGTTAATTAATACCGATTGTTTATTAAAGAGATTATTGGAATATATATCTCCTTTTTTCTTTGAAAGCATTCTTCCTAATCCAATCTCCTCCTCATTAGAGCTCCCTTAATGGACACTTTAGATATTCAGCTGTCGATGATGTTGTGCATGTGATTTTTGCATTTTTTTGATGCAACTTATTGATTTGATATGTTTAGTATGTTCCTCTGGTTCCTACTATCGAAGCATGGGTTGATGAAGGATATCACACATTACATATTATTTGCTCTTTCCATTTTCATCTATCTTGTCGTGGTGTAGATACTTGTGTTGAGGATTCAACAGGTCTTATATTGTTTGCCGAGACCCATTTTATTGGATTTCATCATTGATGGATTTATAATGTAAAATTATCCCATTTGTTTATGGGATTCTCTCTCACTAGGAGAGAAGTGAAGAATTCCTATGTACTATTAACTAGTGCACACCCCGTGCTTCACACGGGGGAGGAAAATGAAAATATTATGATAGTAACATCTTTAATGATCATATTATTATTTATTATAATATCTTCCATAAAACTTTAGATTATTATTATAATCACTTTTTTGTTTGTAAAAAAACTATATGATCGTACTTATCTCGGTATCCATATTTACATTCCCATTATCCTGATCAACATTTCTCCTCCGCCACTGCGAGTGACCGAAGTATCATCATCCCCGCAGAATTTTTAATAAAGACACAACAACTTGCAAGTTTTTCCATGTGGAACCTCATTATCGATGATGAAAACATGGTTCAACTTGCTTATGGCATCTTACATATGAACGAAGTAAATTATCATGCCAAATCATTTTCTCCCACACGCCAACAGTATTTACAAATAACGGTTTATTTAAAATCTTTAATACTAATCCCGCAAACCTCCATCTTCTTTTTTCAAGCTCATTCAAAATGTAAAAGAATCATCTTCTTGGCGGATATTTCACACAACACAATCTCCTTCCCAAACAAAAAATCACGTCGATCCCTCGACAACACAGTAAATTGCTCGAGGAGTCTAAATTCACATGGTCACTTATCCCTGATCAAGACAACCTCAAAGTCTTCTACCCATAGTCTCCTTCAAAGACCTCAGCATGATGGTCCTCGTCACCCGGGTCAACTACCTTATGAAGCTCGACCGTCCAGTTGTCTCTATCGAACGTGCATCCATTGGGGACATCAATGCCTCTCTCTACACATATTGTGGTGTTGCCTCCATCCTCGCATTTGTTTTCCTCCCTGCACATCGCCATATCCCTCGCGCAGCTCGTGCAACTTATCGCTATCGGTGCCTTCACAAAACCATAGAGCTATAGCCACTATTTTTCTCCTCTAATTGAACAGAAAATGATCATATCTCACTTGTAATAAAACTACCAGCCTAGAAGACAATACTTTAACATCAAAAAATGTCAAGACATGTTCACTTGCAAGGTTAATGATATAATTCTGATTCATATATTCCATTCATACACAACTTGTTTATAGGTAACTGTTAACCAAAATACAAGCAAGAAGTAAAGAAAATTTGATGAGAGTTCACAAAAATCATATAGTTCAAAGAAGATTCTAAAAATAAATTGTTATTTAGGATCGAAGTTACTCATAGAAAAGCATGATCCTTAAAATAAGATGATTGAAAGGATACTAAAAAAGGTAATGAAAATTCTGAAGATGTAATGCTCATCTCCAGGCATATTTTAGAGAACCAGACATCAACCAAACAATAGCTTATTTTACATCAAGGAATGAGTCGCTAGGCACCTGAAGATTGTATTGAGAAGGTCTCTTCCTAATCCTGACAGTGGCTTGTGGTTGTTGGGATCAATGCCCTTCTCTTTGAGCTTCTTCTTGATGTCGAAATTTCACAGGTTCTTGATCTCATTGTCCGTTCTTCACAGGAGTTGTGCCGCAATTTACAATCTCATGTGAGAATCCCATCAGCAAAATCAGATTTTTGAGAGGGGAATGACGTCGAAATGGAGGATATAACAACTGGGTAATGATTAATCCATCTATGCTTGCAACTCTTTCCACATATATGCAGACCTTCCAAAATAAAAAAATCAACTCGAATTAAGCATAATTGGCATCTAAATAATAATTTGGTACCAGCAAATTAGGAATAGAGCTCCAACAGCCATGTCCATACTTGGTGTGATGGAGGAATGCATCTCAGATGTGCACACACACCAACGATCTAACCACAAGCCATTCATGATTCCTCACCCTCACTTCGTGTTGTTGTCAACCTCCACAGTACCACCCTCCACAGTAGTGTGCCCTCCCGTACCCATCATAGCGACCATACTGATCACCAGAAACCTCATATGCATTTGAAAATGACGATAAAAGATATCTACAACGAAGAGTTTTTTTAATAGTGACATATTTTCTGCTTATAAATATTAAAAAAGAACTTCAGCAAATCATATGTTTCTATCTTTGAAGAGCTCACCAACCGTCTCTCCATCCGTGTCGGCGGAGATATTGGTCATGGAATCTGAAGAGAGGAGCAATAACCCATAGATCTAGGGGCCATATCTAAGGAAGTCTTGCGAGCTCTTCTCTCTTGCTATATTAATGCTCTACTCGTTTGTATAGAAATCAAGTGGGAGATACCTTCTCTATTTATAGATGGATGCATATCGCATCGAAGAATTCAAACAAAAAATTTATCCCATCTCCAATCACCTCTCTACATCCATCCACTCTATTCCTTGAATCTCTAGGCCTCATCGCTTGCAACATGTTGGAGCCGAGAAACCACCAGATCTGTCGATCCTCTTTCTGTGCGTGGTGCATCTGTATCCATTAGCAGATTTTTATTACTCTATAAAATCAGTTGTACAGAAGTTGGTGTGTCAGTTGTTCCTCCCCATAGAAGGAGGAACAGTCTCTCCTTGGCAGATGCGGTGGTGGTTGATGTGAAAATCGTCGCGATTGTAGGGTTCTCCCAAAATCTAAAGATGTAGCTCCAGTGAGACGTGATTTCGATCATCGAAGATGTCGCATAAGCGACCCCTGAACTGGAGCGATTTGGTAATCGAGATTTTCCCCCAAAATGTAAACAATAATTGAGAAGCCTTCATGGAGAGGGGAGGGGTTTAGCAGGAGGAAGATGTGAGAGAAGGCGGCGTTTGAGTGGGACAAGCGTCGGTTGCACGTGTCGAAACGGGCGGAGGCGGAGTTGGCACGACGGTGGGCGACATCGACTCTCGGGGGAGTGGGGGGGGGGGGGTGGGGGGGAAGGGTGACAGAGGGGAGGGCTATCCGTGGTCGTTCTTGGGCGACTTTGGTAATTCCTCAATGTCTGCGAGGGTAAAAATGGAATGATCGGTGGAGACAGGAGGGCAAAATCGGAATTTTGTGCGTAAAAATTAATGCCTGTCACGTGACTTGACGGGCTTTAAGATATGTATAGATTCCGTAATTATATACGTTACACGTGATTGGATGATTTTCTTGAGGAGACTGCGGACTCATACTTTTTGATTCATTGGTTGTCTTGGATGAATGCAAAATAAAAATTCTTGTGAGTTTAATTCATTTTGAATCGGTTTTATTTTACGAAGACGGGTCATTGAGATAAGTGGTTTTGAGTAAATTCTAATTTATCTGATCATGTAAAAGACACGTGATGAAAGTACTTGCTCTATTTATTTTATTTTATTTGGACTTCTATTTTTTTGATGTTATTTGGCGGGATCTAGCCTATATAAGGTCCCCATCCTCAGGTCGTGCTTGTTTGACGGATATAAGGCAAGTATCCCTCCTCATCCCTCAAAATTCTATCCCTCTCAACATGATTAATGTTTGGACCATGAAGTCAACATGAATGATATGATTTCACTTCAGATCTCTCCATCATCAGTCTCAACTCGTAAAAGTACAAACAAATACTACTACTTATCTAACAATTATATATAACATAATTAACTTATATCATGTATCTTTTTTATCCAACCAAGCAAAGTACAACAAATAACTACCAATTATCCTTCCTTACCCCACAAAATCATATCCCCACTAATGAACAAGAATGAGGGATATGAAGACTCAATCATTCACCATCTCATGTCATGTGCATAAAGCAAGGTTTTAAAAATCGGACCGGACATTAAACCGGTCAGTCTTCGGTTTGGTCCAACCGGGTCAAACCTTCAGTCCAAACCAGTCGGATCGGTGATGACGTCAGCATGACATTATCATTCTTATCGACTCCGAAAAAACCGGACCGGGCTTAATTTACTGGTCAGACCGGTCGAACCGGTTTTTTGAACCAATAAAACCGGATACATATATGTAAGTATATATTTTTATATATCAATGAAATAATCGATAGAAATTTCAAATCTTTAAATAGAATAACATGATTGACTATTTCGGGTAAAACTCTACAAAGTTAGTTGCATTTTCTAGAATTATATATGAATATAATATTGTAATCATTTATTTATAGTTGTTTCAGGAAATTTACTCTAAGAAAGTATTGACATGTATATTCCAAAAAAGAGAGGGCTGTACCTTATATTGTAGAAGTTAAGAAGGGCATACATGATAAAACCCCATTATTTCATTATTTAAACCTTTATTTTTTTGAAAATTACCAAACCATCAAAACTGGGTCAATTAGGGTCAACCCGGTCCGACCACTGGTCAGACTCGATTTTTTATTTTTTATTTTTTTGAAATTAATTACAAAGAACTGGCCGAATCGACCAGGTCGGGGTCGGTTCCTGGTCCAACCGATCTGACCGGCCGGTCCGGTCTAGTTTTTTAAAACATGGCATAAAGTCTACTTAGGGGGTGTTCGGTTCGGGAATAAACATGAATAAGGCTGGGATTTGGTGAGGGTCTAAAGTAGTCTACACAAGGCGAGAACTACACTATCGCTAAAGCGACTGCTCACGAGATCCCAATTAATCAACAATTAACCCACAATAAGAATTAAGTAATGAAAAGCATAACATGTGTGGAGTTAATATTTATTGTTCTCTACAAAACTAAGTGTATGGCAAGAAAGCATGTAGAGCTCGAACCACATAGAGCAAAACAGGTAGCCTACGATTATTGATAATAAATGTGTGGTATGTACAAACATGTCTCTTTTTTGTAGGTTTTTATTTATATATATTTTTAATTTATAAGTATTATATCTTTTAGATTTTAATTTTCTGATTTTTATATTTTCTTTTTCTGTTTAATATATATCAGACTATATAAGGCTATATATTTCATATAAAATAGTATAATTATAAATACTAATAAAAATCAATAAAATCACAACAACAACAAAGCCTTTTCCCACAATTAAGTATGGTCGGTTACATGGATTCTTCGCCTCCATTCAGATCTATCTTGGGTCAATCTCGAGCTTATATCCAAAAAACTAAGATCCCTTCGTATAGTCTCTTTCCAACACTTCTTAGGTCATCCTCGCCCTCTCTTAGCCGGCTCAATATCCCAACACCCGCATCTCCTAACCGGTGCATCAGTTGTTCTTCTTTGCAAATGACCAAACCATCTTAAGCGGTTTTCTCGCATCTTATCCTCGATCGGAGCTACACTAACTTTCTTTCTGATTGCCTCATTCCGAATCTGATCTTTACGTGTGTGTGTGTGTGTGTGTGTGTTCACACATCCACCTTAGCATTTTCATTTCTGCTACAGTCGTTCTCTGCACATCTCTATGGTTCACATGCCAACATTCAGATCCATAGAGCATAACAGGTCTCACTGCTGCTTTGTAAAACTTTCCTTTAATTTTTAAAGGATTTTTCTCATCACAGAGCACAACAGAGACTGATATCCACTTTAGCCAGCCTATATTTATTCTATTAGTAACATCTCCGTCAATTTCCCCATCATGTTGGAAAATAGATCCTTGATATCTAAAATAATCTCTCTTATGGATGTTATTGTCACCAATCTTCACCTCAATTCCTTCACCATTGCGTCCATCAAAGGTACACTCCATGTATTCCGTCTTAGCCCTACTTATACAAAATTCTTTAGTCTCTAATGCATGTCTCCAGACCTCAAGCTTCTCATTTACTCCATATCTAGTATCATCAATCATCACAATATCATCAGCAGATAACATACACCAAGGTAACTTATCTTGAATGTGACTTGTCAACTCGTCCATAATCAAAGTAAAAAGAAATGGACTCAAAGTTGAACCTTGATGTAAACCAATATTGATGTCAAATAAAATGTTTTTGGGTTTTATATATTTTTCTATTTTTCATGTTTTTTTAGAATTTTTGCTATTTTTTTATGCATTTTTAATGTCAAATCCCAAATCATGGATTAATAAAAATATATTGAAATTGAAATGAAGTTAAAAATAGCAAAATACATCCAAAATTCTTTAAATCAACTTTAATAGGTAGATAATAACACAAATAAAATCTAGAAATATAAAAAATATATTTGGTGATATTTTTTCACATTTTTATCAAGGATTTTGGATTTTTTTTTTAAAAATTTTTAGTCTTTTTCTTATTTTATTTTTTGGATTTTTTGTATGGAGTTAATAAATATTAAAATAGATAACATTTATTTTTTGGTGGATTTTTCAAAATATTTTTTCTTTTTTTTATTTTCTAATACAATCAAGGACAAAATTGTGCTTATTTTAATTCTAATAAATAACTAAAATATCAAAATTGCCAAATTAAAAATAGGGCGTGAAAATACACGTTAGCTTGCATCTAACTTTATGTTTGCATAATTTTTAGAGTACGAGTGCTATTTTTAATAAATGAAATCCAAGCACAAAAAATGAACCAGGAAGGGTATATTTGCAAGTAAAATAAACATCAAGGACATACATGCATTTTTTCCAGAAGTTTACACTGTATATTAAAATTTATTGAACTAAATACAAATACAAAAACTGTCAGGGTACGCTTGCAATTTCGTCACCTCACATGGGACAACACGTGGGGCAATGTGGACCGAACCCATTTGTAATTAACAATAAGTACATAGGCCTTATATGCAAAAAGTATATTTTATTTACACATCACATTTTATCTACAAGACCGGTAAATAAATAGAAAAATGTGGGGTGAAGTGTGCAAATTACCCTATCATTGCGCGCCATCGGACGATTCTGGTCGATCACCAATACATGTGTCTTCATCCGGGCGGGCGATACCCCTTCGCATCTGGACGTCTGAAATTAGATCGCGAGTGACGATCGAGCGGTCTGGGCTTTGGTGATCTGATGCCGCTGGTGCAATATGGAGTGTGGGGCTCCATCGAACAGTGTTGGGTCCACCTCCAAGAACAGGGAAGAACACGAGCGTGTTCTCATTGTTCCGTCGATTCCTCGAGTTCTGAAGCTGCTCCTGCGACGCTGAGGTGCTCTCCACCTTCCTGATGTCGATCACGTGTAATGATGCCTCTCGTAGAGTCCATGACCCAATGAGGAGTCCTGGCGAGTCGCTGAAGCTCCGGGCACCTGGAGGAGTCCACCTAGAGTCGATTTACCCCCAATAGGGGCATGTTCAACATGGAACCTGCACGGAGATATTACTAGGCCCAATGCGATGAAACTCGACCCATCTTGAAGCTGATCTTCATGAAAATGGAGGTGGTCGGAGAGGGTCCGATGAGAGGCGGAGTGGGACTCTCGATTCACATATCATGGCTCGATCGGGTTGGTTTGATGGGTGATTCAGATGGAGAACGTATGAGGGAAGGAAATGGAGGCGACGTGGTGGTCAGGAGCAGGTCGAGTCACGGTGAAATCATGCCGGAGCTCGAGAGCTTCGGCGAGGGATCCTAGCTACTCTACACGCTAATTCGTTAATTAAAACTCGAAAATAAATGTAGAAAACTAAATGCAGGAACTAAATCTACTTATAAAATTAAGAAAAAGCAGCTTTTATACATGATGGGTGCTCAGGGAGCAAGGCGACCGGAGCTCACCGTGGACCGCCTCCTCTCCTTGCTCCGATGTACTCCAAGCACAGGGAAGATCCATATGCCACATGGCCTCCACACACATACACAAGGAATTGGTCAGGGGCTCCAGGATGGATAGAGAATAGAAGGAGGACCATGCAACTTATTTATAGACACGATGTTCTGATGGACTTTGACGTGAATTATTGACACGCTCGAGGAAGATCAATAGGATCTGATGATCCAGCGTGAGAGAATATCGTGATGGGAAGGGAGTCCATGAAGAGCTCGAGGTGGAAGGATCAACAGGGCAGTCTGGAAAAATCGAAGAAGGCGGGCTGCTCGAGACTCTGACAGAAGTCAGATGAAAGAATGGGGAGTTGATCGGGGTCAACATTCCCTAGAATGTGATTGGGCCACGTCAGCCTGCTACATGACAAAAGGGCTCATTTTATTTGAAAATAATTAACTAGAATTAGTAAATGATTTTATTAATTTTTTATTATAAAATAAAAAACGTTTATTATTTTATGTACTATTTTAATATGATTTTTATTTATTTTTGATGTTATTTATTACAAGCTAATTTTTAAGGGAGTATTTATATATATATATATGTTCATCTATGTTTTGTACATTTTATTTTTATTTTGTATTTTTGGTTTTATTATTTTATTATTTTATTTCATATGTTTAAAACTTATTTTTAGATATATAAATATATGTTTATTATATTTTATGATATTATTTATACACTTAAATATATAGGGGTATATATTATATAAGTATAAGTATATGTATTTCATCTATGTATTTTTGTACATTATTCTATTTTTATGTTTTCACTGTGGTTTTGCTCTAATTTTAGTATGTACATATACAAATAATATTTACAAAATTATAAAAATGTAAAATTATAAAAATAATAAAGAATAAATAAAATGAGTATTTTATTCGAGTGTATAGTACAATAGGGGTCCAAAATCCAACTTTCACATATTAATTCTAAAAATTAGGAAACCACCTTCATTAAATAGCTTACTAGAAGTTATGTATAATTAAAAGCGATTTTGATACGTTTTAAGTTTTTATTTGAGAGACATGGGTATGTGAAGTTTGTGTTTTGGCTTTTTATTATGTGTATATAAAGTACACGGTATATTATTTTTGTATGAAATCAATTTTGTATTTTACTATATATTTTTATATACAACTTTGATGTACAAAAATTCTTTATTCGATGCATAAATGATAAAGAATAAAACATGTCCTGAAAAATAAATAAATGATGAATGAATAAATGGGATTTTTATTGCATTATTGGTCTTTATCCCCCTACTTTATTCCTCGTTGACCCTATTATCAAGATGCCTAGGTCTCAAGGTCTAGGGTCATAAAATACCTTTGGTATTTTGTTCTTTTTTTTCTTTTCTTCTATAATTTTGGCATTAAAACATTATTTTATATACAATAATTGGAATAAATAATGAATGTTAATATATACAAAATGGTGATATTTACATGCATTAGTTAGGATTTTTAAGACCAAAAGGATAGAATAAAGGTGATGAAATGGAGATTCATCTAGAGTAAGGAGAATAATGGTCTATTCCCTGTTCGTTTGGAAGAAATAGGAATACAGAGAATGAGATGGAATAAAGGTAGGTAATGTGGAATAAAGATAGGAATAAGGTGGAATAATGTCACAACCTCAATTCCGAGGCGTCTGATCCTCCCATATCCATATCTAGTTATGTTGTAATAATTTATTCAACAATCAAAATCAACATTCAGAAACAGACTACAATTAAAAATACCAAGAAGAAAGTATTTCAATACCTTTCCATTCACAATAAGGTTTACGCGGTACATTGTCCCGCTATAACTATTTACGTATACATCAACTGGAAAGGAGAAACATAAAAAGATTACCAACTATCTTATAAAGTAATGATACCGTAGATGACTATATGGCTATTGTTGGTATGATGATTCTCCGATACCCGTTGAGTTTTCAGAAAACACGTGAGAGAGATGAGCTAGCGCTTTCAACATCTAAATTGTACAATTGTTCCTTTATTACAATTTTTTAGTTCCTATCCATTCAAATCCACGTCAGGGATTGGTCATCTCCCCTCTACAAACTCCAAAGCTATGGGCACTATGGGGTCAAAGATTGCGTTCATCTGGTGAGCTTATGCCGTCACACAATCACCTCAACTAATCCTTCAATACTACCCTGGTAATTTTCGTTTTATTTTATTAATCATGGTTCCAAACCCTCGGCGTGACAAATGAGGAAGCACACGTCTTCGAGGACTCGATAGCTTAAAATCACAAGCTAACTTTTAATCACATATAATACCCGCTTTAAATATAGGTTATCGTGATCCAGTGCTATGAAACCACCCATGTCTCCACATCGCACGACCTCATCTTCAGTCTGTTAATCCACGTAATGGTAGCCGAGATGCATTGCAAATAATTTATTTCACGTGCTCAACATATATGGACAATCATGTACCACTTAGATTTGGCATGCCCATGCGAATAATTTTCTGACAAATCTACAGGTTGCATGCCTGACCTGTAGTATCTATTCTAAATTATCCTTATCATAAAAGATAGTATGAAAATTTTAATTGAATCTTATTTATGCAGTGTCAATCTTCTCATAATATCAGTGTAATATTGCACACAAAACGACCAACTACAATGATAGTTCATTACATCAACTCTATTTTACAGTGATTTTAAAGTGAATCATGAAACAAGCACGTGAATGTTCTTCGTAAGAAAGAAAATGATCAACAGTAATTTTATTCAGTTTAACTTGGAAACTTAACAACAAGAGATGTGATTTCATTACCTAATCGAGCCTTCTCTTGTGTATGCAGTGTTTTATCATGTCAATTTTCAGAAAGGATGATTTACGACTCAAGAAATGATCGAATTTAAGTTTCACATCAAGAACACAAACAACGTGCCAAGAGTGTGAAGAACATGTATAACATGTTTTAGTAGAGCTTTCCCTAACATGGGGTGGTATTTCTAAGAAATTTTTTGACAGAGTTTCCTTATCAACACATATTATAAGAAAACAGAAGGAGTTTCCTTTATAAATTCATCGAGAGGAAATATAACAACAAAATAGAAAGAATATAAACAGTACTACGACCGATGGTGAATCGGTAGACATTACACGTCTTAGATGAGTGAAGCTTTTGATGAGTCACAGTATCCACTGACGTCCCAACTGCTCACACCTAAATAGGGTGTTACATAGATTCCTCCATCAAACAACCATGAAATTTATAATAACCGACAAGTCTATTGTCAAGGGTGAGTGGGTCATACGAAGAACTCGTATGCTCGCTGACGGCATAGCCGCCAGCATTTGAACATGGTTAAAAATGAACTGAAAAGGAAGATGAATCGAAACCCTAGCATAAGTTAATGCTACTTACCTCCTACATGAAACTAACTAGGAGAGTATCACTCAATCCTCCTCCTCCTTATTTTCCAGCAACGCTTTACCAGCGCTCATGCCTCCTTCTCTTCCTTACATCTTCTCGACTCTAGTCCTCGAAGAAGTGGTGTTAGTGGAAGTTGTAGGGAATGAATAGGTAGGGAAGGAGGCTATTTACAGGGTTCATAAAACTATTAATCTATGTTTTAACCGTGGTTTCAAAACATGATTTGGGTCTATGGTTTTGGCCAAAATTCATCCGAAACTTAAGGCTTAACTTAGCTCCTTCCAGAAACTTAGAGCTTAAGCCATCTTCTTCCAAAAATGTATGGCTTAAGTTAGATCCTTCTTGAAACTTAGAGCTTAAGTTAGCTCCATCTGGAAACTTGTGTCTTAAGTTAGAGCCTTCTAGAAACTTAGAACTTAAGTTAATTCGTTTTAGAAACTTATTGCTTTAGTTAGAACCTTCTAGAAACTCATATCTTAAGTTAGTTTCTTCCGGAAACTTAGAGCTCAAGTTAGCTCATTCCAGAAACCAAAGCTTAAAGCTTAGCTTTTCTCAGTTGGTACTAATCATGATTAACTACGATCACTATTATAACGATATCCATTATTTTGTTGTTAGTTCCTAAAAACATATTTATTGATTTGACCAACTGCATCTCATGACATGAAATCAAAGAGATACCAAATTTAAAGCTTTATAAATAAGGTAAAATAATAGAATGTATATAAAAATAAAGGTACTTGAAAATGAGGTTTTTCCCAATGAGGGCATGGGCCCCTCCGTAATGCCCACTCGGGACATGGCAACACCGAAATTCCCATTCAGGGCATTGATCGGCAAATGGTTTGCCGATCGGTGAACTGTTCGCCGATAAACGTACAAGACGATAAGATTCCACGCCTCCTCCCGAGGCGCACCTGTCGCTCCCTCCCGAGGCTATCGCACGTGCCTGGGATTCCGGGATGGGCATACCCGAGATTCCCGGAAGCGTGCCCCCGGAAGCTTGCCCTGGGTGGGTCCCAGTCGACGAATGGTTCACCGATCGGCGAACCGATTGCCTACCGGGTTCCCTATATAAACCCATCGTCGGCCCCCTCATTCCCCACACTTGCATTCCTCCTCCCCTTTGCATTCGTCCTCCTCCTTCCCATCACTCCCCACATCAAGCCTCCTCCTCCTCCCTCCTCCATTCCAACAAGGTATGGTTTAATTTTTACCACTTTTTAGTTGTACATTTTCAATACTATCAGGGCAATAATTTTTGAGAAAAATATCTTTATTTAATTCTAAATAGGGAAAACCAAATTCTTAGTTCTCCTGAAGTATTTTATAATATGGGTGAGTACTTTTTTTACCAAATTCATAGTTCTTGTAATCCATAATATGAATGTGCACCGTTTAATTTTTGTGGTTTTTTCCCTAGACTGATTAATCGATAATGGATGGACAATTGATGTTAGTTGGACTTAGTTGTTTTGTATTATTTTATACTCAGTAAACAAACCTCTTTATTCAATTACATAGATTGTGATCAGTACAATGGTAGCACAATGAAATATAAGAAATAACTGCCTCTAACATAGATAATGAATTTTTTAATAATTAGCAATTAACAATTAATTAGTAGTAAATATTGATTATTAAGTAATTATTTACGTATTATTAGTAAGTAATTCTTAAGCATTAGTATACAATACTATTTATTAATTACTTAGTACTAATTAATTTGACCAGTACTAATAATTTAAAGATATTGATTAATTATTATTAAATAATTGTTAAGCATAAATTATCAATAATTCTTAAATGATATTATTTAGTAATTAATAATTAGTAAATAATTTACAATTATTAATTTTTAATTAGTAATTATTTTTCAGTAATTATTAATTATGAATTAGTTAATTATTAATTACTCTTTAGTAATTAATAATCAACTAATTATTAGTTAGTGGTAATTACTTACTAATTATCACTCATTAGTTTAATTTAATTATTAATTAGTATTTAATAATTTGTAAATAATTATCAATAACTAATTAATAATTAATATATAATAAGTAGCGGTGGTTACTTACTCATTGGTATTTAATAATTATTAAATAATTACTTATTACCTATTAGTTAATAGTAATTAACTAAATACAATTTAATATTCAGTAAATATTATTTATTAATTCGAACTTAGTAATTAGTATATAATTACTAATTGGTTAATTATTAAATATTATTTATTGGTTATTACTCAGAAACTAGTAATTATTAGTAATTATTAATTATGAATTAGTTAATTTTTAATTAGTCATTAACGATTATCAGTAATTATTGGTTATTGCTAATTAGTTATTAATTATTACTCATTAGTTTATGGTTTATTATTAATTAGTAATTAATATTTAGTAAATAATTACAAAATCTAAGCATAGTAGTTACTAATTATCAATCACTACTAAGTTAATATTACATAATAATTAGCAATAACTACTTTATAATTAACATATAATAAGTAGCGGTAGTTAATTATTAACAATTATCTAATAAGTAGTAACTTATATAATAAATAGTAATTATTAGTAATTCTATAATAACTAGTAACATATATTTTGTAAGTTTTATTTATTAATTAGTGAATTAAATAAGTTAATTTGTCCTTATTGTTTTATAGATAATGACCAACATGGCTCCATTATTTGTGTATTGGAATGGAAAAATTGTCAATGAGGACGGGAATGCAACCTACGAGGGGGGGGGGAGATGATAAGTTTTATGGATTCTAGCAATTTCGAGGAACTAGTACGAACGATTCGTAGCGTTACTGGATATAGAGAAGGGGAGTACACCGTCCGTATTACGTGCAGATGGCCTATGAACATGAACACCTTATATCCAGTAGTGATCACTGATACTGCGACAACCGAGTTAATGTTAAACATTGCTCGATCTCTTGGAATGATGTAACTGATAGTGGATGCGGATCCCACTGAAACTCATGAGATTCACGTCAACAATTTTGCTAAGTCTTCTCGAAGGGGACGAGAGGATGGTAGATGCAGTATCCCAGATCTAAATCTGCATTATGATGACGAAGAGGATGATTCTCCTGTCATTCCCGAGGTGAATGCTGAGGTTGCGGATGAAGACACTATCGGTGAGGAGGACGACAATGAAATGAATGTTGACTTTGATGACGTCCACAGTCAGCGATCACTCATCGGTTCCATCAGCAACGAACCGATCTTTGATCCTTCGGTTGATTATGGCATGACCTTGGAACTTATGACGGAGCTTCCTGATATTTTTACGGATGAGGACTAGATAGCAAACTCTTTTGCAGAGGAAGCACAATTCTTGAGCGAGCCTCATGACACCATCTTCCCGGATAGGAGCGGACTCGAGTATAGGAATAACATATATTTTAATTCAAAAAATGATTTAATTGATGCGGTAAGCACATGGAGTATGGCAAAGTACATGTAATACAAAGTGCTTGCATCGAAAAAAGATATTTATACTATAGGACATTCATTACCTAACTGCAATTGGAGGTTACATGCTAGCTGCATCAAGAGGAGTGAAGTTTGGAAGGTTCGAACATATCGCGAGGAGCATACATGTCGTAATCCGGTGCTACTAACTAATAATCGACAGTGCAATACAAGATTTATTAGTCGGTTTATTTTAAAGACTCTAAGATCCAACCTTACACTAACCCCAATGTGATTGGGAGTCTTGTTTCAGATACCTACCATGTCACAATTTCGTACAAAAAAGCTTGGCTAGCAAGAAAACATGCATTGACGACAATCTTTGGCGATATGGAGTTGTCATGATATATGGAGATTTATGTGGACGATGAGACAAACCAATCCGGGGTCCTTGTATGAGTTCCAAATAGAGCCTTACATTGATCCTGAGTCTCGCCAAGAAGTACCTGGGAAAATTGCTTTCTTTCGATTATTTTGAGCATTCGGTCCGTCGCTGACAGGCTTCGCCTACTGTAGACCAGTCATGAGTATAGATGCAACACACTTGCATGGAAAATTTAAATGTTACTTGCTCGTAGCTACTTTTGTTGATGGGAACAGGCGCATATTCCCCGTTGCCTTTGCAGTAGTCAAAAAAAGAAACGTTGGATGCTTGGGAGTTTTTCCTACATAAATTGTCATATTTAATTCAGCGGGAGGGTATATGTTTTTTTAGCGATCGTTTTCAGTGGTTTGAAGAATATGCTACCCAAGTATTTTTAGTTGATCGTGACCACTGTCATCGATTCTGTCTGAGGCACATGCAAGCGGACATGCATAGGGCGGGTCATGACCGATGGGCGCAAGGAAAATTTTACAATGCATGGGCGGTAACAAATATGCACGCCCATAATTGGATCATGAGACAGATCCAAGGTAATGATCCTGAGGCGTACGAATGGATTATCCGCCGGGAAGACGGTGATCGGAATTTCTGAGCATTGTCATATGACCAAAGACATCGTTATGGGAACACTACGACAAACCTTTCAGAATTCTTTAACAGTGTGTTGAAGGGCATGCACGACCTTCCTATCCTGACAATGATTCTTGCAATCTTTTATCGTTTAAATACCTACTTCATCGCTCATCGCAGGCACGATGCAACTACAACCTCATAGCTAATGCCGATACAATAAATTATTTATGATAATATCGAGTTAGGCTCGCACATACGATGTCGAGCAATTTTCACAGACAATATTCGAGGTTAAATGTCGTGAAGGAAACTACCGAGTAACACTCAACGGGACACAGTCTGAATGCACATGTGAATTTATGCAGTGCTTTAACCTAACATGCTCACATGTCATTGCAGTTTGTGATCATGTTAACGTTGGCATCGAGAATGTTAGGAATTGTTCCCATTATTACACTCCCACCGCATTTCTCCAAACTTACGTAGCTGAATTCTCACCAATACTTGATCGTCGGTACTAGCCGACAAATGTACCTCAGGCCATCTTGATGCCCCCAATGTGGAAATAGGCCATGTCGACCATGATCGCGTAGAATCCATAACAACATGGATGAAATGAGGCGTGTGAACGTAAGGTGTGGTATATGTAAATAGATTGGTCATACCCGTGTGACATGTCCCAGACGGTGAATGTAATGATGATATGTAATGTTGACTAAAATAATTTCGAATGTATATATTACCTTCCACCGGACATTGATATTTGTTTTATTGAAATATTTGTGAACCCTTTTTCTGTCATGCTAACTCTTTATTGAGATAGGAAATGAACCCCACTCATGGACCACTTGATGCTTCGATTCTGGTTCAGCAGAACCACCATATATCTGCATCACTGCTCGTTGAGGATGTAATGGTATCAGTGTTAAACTATTTTTTTCATACAAAATATAGTAGTAACATCGCTCTATGTGGTTATACAGAATTTCAAATTCCGAGCACGGACGCGTACTTAACAAACTACTGGTTAAATCCCGGAGTGTAGCGTTCGACCAATTGTTGGAGATGGTTGGCTTACGCTATGTAAGCAACATGAGGAGGGCAAACCTCGATTAGTCGCTTCTGATGGCTCTCTTGGAATGATGGAGACCAGAGACACATACTTTCCATCTCCAACACAGTGAAGCCACCGTGACATTGAAAGATCTCTCTATCTTTACAGGACTTCGTGTCGATGGGGCTCCTGTGACAGGTTACGAATACCCTGCACGATATAACTGGAGTGCTTACTGCGAGGAGTGGCTCGGTGACAACCCCATCGCTGGAGTAGGAGATAATTTGTCAAGCGGGCGTTTGAAGCTTACTTGGATTCATGATACTATTCTCTCGGATGCAAATCTTCAGGAGCAAGATCCGAACATGTTGCAGAGAATCGTGCGGGCATTCATTTTATACCAGATTGGAGAGTCTTTCTTCCCGGACTCCACAGGTGATAAGGTACCGTCACGATATCTCTGTCTGCTCGAGAATTTCGAAGAATGTGTTCAGGTGGCTTGGGGGGCAGCAGTACTTGCCCAATTATACCAGCAACTTGATGACTGCTCGTTGGGGAGATCCAAGAGATGTTACGAATTTCTGACATTGCTGCGGACTTGGTCTTGGGAGCACATACACATCGGGGTGCCCCGACCGTATAGAATGGATCCAGCAGCTCTGAACCAAGGCCATATGCATTCAGCTATAAGACATACAGTAACCATTCACATATTTTATATCCTGACAAGATAATAACACATGGATAAATAGATGGACGTCAGGACGTAGATCGTTTACCCAGAACGTTCAGACAACGAGCCTGACATTTTATCGCAATGACTTGGACACACAGGATGAGCATCGGGAATGGTCCGTACCTTTTATCGCAATGCTAGAACTAAGTTGAGACTGTTTAACAGATGTGTTGGTCTCCATATGAAATGGAGATCGTAAATTACCTTCCTGCTATCTGACGAGAGGGACAGGAAGTGTGGAGGTCCCAGACGGTGCTAATTTGTTTTAACATAGCGGTCATGCACATGCCAGATTGTGTAACGAGACAATTTGATCTACGACCTCACATCCCAGATCAAATGCCTCTGATAGTTTTTCCAAATCATCGATCTCATCAACGGGAGAACAGTCCTATTGATTGGGTCGATCGACTCCGAGAACAGATCGTTCGATGGAATCAACGGCATCAAACTGTAGTGATGTAAAGACATTCGGCTGAATCGAGCGAGCAACGGTTGGAAGCATACATGAGGTGGCATTGGATCATTACATGCTGATGGATACAAACTTCAACACCGCCACTACGCTTTACATATGAGCCTTACGCTCCCATGTTCAGACCAAGGGTAAGTCTGAATATTTTTCCTCTTTAGTTCTGGTAAATAATCAACTCAAATACAAAGAACTTTCATGTGCAGAGTGTGTACGAAGCTCGTGGGATCCTAAAATAATATGAACGGAGCTCGGAGTTGCGGAATGTAATTGGCTTACTTGACTCCGCCTTACAGAACTTCGGATTGGCGGATCAAATGAGTCAGTACACCCCGAGGTACTCGTACTCCACTAAGCATTCCGTTGTCCCATTCAATATCCCTGAACCACAACGACCGTCTGAAGCTGTTGCTCAAAGTTACACTTTTCACGTACGTGAACTGTATGCTGTCGGTACAAATGATGATGAAACGAGACCATCCCAGGTCCAGTTTACGCAACCTTCGCAAGCTGGTGATTTTTGGGGTCTAAACTCGAGCATTCTCCCTCAGACGCAGACATTCACACAATTCTTAACCAGTGATTTCAATCCACATCAAACAACTGGATTCGCCTATTATGCAGATTCCAGCCGTGTGCCTCTATTCCAGAATCTCGAAGGGACATCCCTGTCACGGCAGCATACACCGCAGCCAGATAATCCACCATCAGAGCATCGTTAATGACCTGCACAGATTGATAGAGCTTCATCAGTCAGGGATACACTGCCACAACCACCACGAGAAATAACTGATGAGAGTGGGGGTGGTACCGGTGTTTCTAGTCGGGGTCGTAGGGCTAATATATCATCGATCTTACGTAGGACACGTAGATTTCTTAATTTATAGTGATTTATATCAACAATCTCTTTTTATTTAGTATATTAATGACAATATGATCGTTTACGTTGATTTCAACATAATGTCAAGCTTCCTTTATTATTAGAAATAAATGGCATAAACTAGTAATATGCGGATACCTGGAATATGATTTTCCATGGGTCATTTTACGCTTCCGTCACAACTAAAATATAACTTATTGACGTGTCGCAAATCCGTAAGTACAATCTAATGTTGTTACATTTTATTTTTATATTGGGAGCAATTCTTTACTCTCTTACGACAACTCCATTTTATTGATTTCATATGATATTATGTTATTGCGGGTTACGGTGAAAACTAGATTCACAGCACGTAAGTTGATACATCTTCCGACCAACAGAATCCTAGCGGTTCGTACACCGCCCAAGGCGAATGCATCACATCAGACTCCACTTGCTTCACCGCAACAATCAGAGATGGATCGTCACCACATCAGACCTTCTGCAGTTACACAAGAAGGAAGTCCCCCACAACTTGGAGATGGATCGTGATTGTGACGCCCCTAGGATCCGTGTACTCGGCAAATCCACTTCCACGCATACACATTTCCACATTCGAATACTTGTCACTCACAAAAGCAGAAGAAAATAGCACAAAACACTGGAAATTTAAAATTTTTCATTGCATTCATCAATTTTACTACATTCCATTGATCATTTCCATGTCCGGAAAAAAAATACATGTAAGAATAAAATAGACGTCCACAATTATACATTACATGTCATGTCTCTCAATAAAATACTACAAGTGAAGAAGGATAGTAAAACCACTATCAACAATTGTACTGCAAAAAGTGTTGTGAGGCTGCACAAAAGGATGGTGCCTCCAACTAGTCACTGTTGCGAACCTGCGGATCCATACGTAGGTATGTTATGAGCAAAATTACTTAATACGATTTAAACAACTATATAATAACAAGCAACATATAACTTAAATGTGTGCAAATGAGAAAGGAACTAGATAACTGATCTCACAAGAATCATATTTCTTTTTTTTTGTTATTAGATATGGATATGAGTAACCAAGCTTCGTGGATAACAATGCATCCTAACTAAGTTCCCAACCCGCACTTCATCGCGACAACCCAATCCTCCTTATGCACATGAGACTTATATCTCATTCTCAACTTCATTAACCACATTCCCGAAACTCCCCTCTTAGCGCTTCCACTCGGAATACCGACCAATGTGGCCTAAATTGGCCCGTACACGAGTGTTAACTCTAATGACAAGCGAAACACTAGCCAACCAATCATGACTACTTGGCCCACGCTCGAGCACTGGACTAAAGCACACAAGTGTCGAGGCCAACACCGTCAGATTAGCACCTCGGTGTGCCAAGCAACATGTCCCCCAACCATCGCAGCTATAATAGCAGTTGGGATCGTGGTCATCTAGGCTTCTACTCAGGGCCCCAAGAGTGCATGTCCAATCCCTTGGGTACCTAACTCTATCTACCGATCACTTTGAAAAACCGACACATGATATAAAGAGGCATGCATATTACTATGGAGCATTCTATGGTTATAAGTTTAGGATAGGAAGAAGCCGAATGGATTCGTTGTAGGTGGCATTATAAACCTAATCATTGTTGAGGTCAGCACTTCCAATATCATGCATTCAGATATGATTTTAAAGTATCTCAAATCTACTAAAATCTAATTTTCTTGATATGACACTAATTGCAGTTAACTTTAGAATTAGTGATCTCCCAACATCAAATTTCATGAGCATGTAATCTCCCAACAAAGGCCACGATCCATACAATCTCATCAGGCCGTTAGTTGTGACACTCGAGTAGGATAACCCCCCAGTTCTCATTCAGTCAGGAGATTAAATTTTTTCGATTGACATCACTATTCTTAAAAGTAGAATATAATAAATTTCGTCTGTTCTTTTGGTCTACAGCAACAATGAAGAATCCAATACCAATGCAACTTCATTAAATTTTTTGGACATAAACTTTACATTGTTTAACATCAAGGTCTCAAGCTCCTCCAATGGCATGTTTAATTCAACCTTTAGATTAAGCGAGCATTTCACAACTGCAATTTTTTTATCTTTTTTCTTTTAGTTTGGATGGTGTAACCTATAAACAATGATCTAATTAAGCAAATCTATTGATGTCAAATAAGTGAATTTGAGATACAAACGCTCCAACCGTTTGCCCCCAAATCGTGAAAAAAACTTGTAGTCACACAATCAATTACTCATCAATAAAATGTGTGATGGTAGCAAACCGTGCCTTATATAGGTCCTAAACATGCCAGACTGAAACGATATACTACCGAACACAGAAACCACCTCAGAACTCGATCACTACAACAAAAAACCATTTTTTCCAGAAGCCAAAGCACTCGAGGGGACAGAGGAAACACCCCTTGTACTATGGGATCGCTGCAATCCCACCAATGATAATGCGAAAATGGCAAAAGTAACCTAGTATGAATGATACCTTCACTCGACCAATCCAAATATGAAAATAGTATGGAACCACAACAAGAGGGAGGGGGTATCGTACCTTTCTACATGAGCACGACTTCGGATCGTCGATCCGAGGTGCTTCGGCGACCCTTGGTGAAGGAGAGGGAGGAGGAATGGAGGAAGGAAGGGTTAGAGGTCGAAGGAGGAGGATTTGGGCGTTTTGGGTGAGTTTCACGGGGGGGGGGGGTGGCTGGTATATGGGTTGGGACTTGGATTCGGATCCGGGTCCGGATCCGTATATGGCCTGAACCCCCTCTTGCTAAAATAGTCATAACTTGGTCTCCCAAAGTCGGATTTTATCGTTCTTGAACTCGTTGGAAATCTATCGACGATCCCTATGCAATGGACTTCTTATTCGAATTTTTTGGTCACTGGACAAGTACATATTTTGCAATTAAGTCCAGACTCAGCCAAGATTTGCATTTTAGTCCATGTTCGGTATTCGGGGTCTTCACATCATAAAAATCTCAAAGCAATTCTCGTCCCCGACACTTAGGATGACCTTAATCGATTTCATCACTCGAACCCCATTGTATCTAAGTCCCCAAGAGAGACGAGCGCATAAAATTCTCAAAGAGTGAAACCCATAAAAAATCTCAAAGGGAACTTGACTATGGTTTCAATCCCATACATGTGAACAGATAAGGGTATTTCTCCCTCATGTCCGCCTCAGTTTCTCATATCGCTTCCTCGATGTCTTGACTTTGCCACAGGACATTGACCAAAGAGATCTCCTTCCGCCTCAGCCTCTTAACCGCGTGGTCCAAAATCTGCACCGGCTCTTCTGAGAAGGAGAGGCTTGACTCCACTGCCAAGTCATCATAGTTGATCGCGTGTCAGGGATCTCGAATATACTTACGCAGACTCGACACATGAAACACATCGTGGACTCCCTCGAGGTGTGGGGGGAGGGCTACACTGTAGGTTACTTTCTCGATACGGGCCAAAATCTCGAGTGGCCCCACAAAATGTTGTGCTAGCTTGCCCTTTACACCGAAATGTTGTACGCCCCTCATTGGGGACACACGTAAGAACACGAAGTCCCCAACCTGCGATCATAAAAAATGCTTTAGTCATGCAGGATTGGCTAAGAATTATACCCGTTAGAGCACGAATGTACGGCTACATACCTGAAATTCAAAGTCTCTACGCCGCCGATCGGCGTAACTCTTCTGACGGCTCTGCGTAGTCAACAATTTCCTCCTAGCAGTCTCCACCACTCTGGAGGTCTCCTCCATGTTCTACAGGATGAACATGGTGTTGTCACCCACTTGCTGCCAACACAAAGGCGTGGTTCACCGCCTCCCGCACAATGCCTCAAAGGGTGCCATGTCTATACTAGCATGGTAGCTATTATTGTAAGTAAACTCAACTTGGGAGGTGATCCTTCCAAGATCCCTTCCACTCAACCGCACAGGCTTGTAGTAGATCCTCCAAGGTCTGGATGGTCCTCTCAGACTGCCCATCTGTCTGTGGATGGTAGGCTGAACTCATATGTAGCTCTGTCCAGAAGGCTCTCATGAACTCTCCCCAGTAGTGTGATGTGAAACGAGAATCTCTATCCGACACTACTTCCTTGAGTATCCCATGCAACCGAATGATGTGCTGAGCATATAACTTGGCTAGTTGCAATGGTGTATATGTCATGTTGATTGTGATGAAATGTGGTGACTTGGTCAACTGGTCAATGATGACCCATATCGCATCATGCCCTCCAGGGGTGCGCGGCAATGATGTGACAAAATCCATGGAGATGCTCTCCCATTTCCACACTAGGATGGGAAGAGGCTGCAGTAAACCAGGAGGCCTTTGGTGTTCTGTCTTCACATCTGGCAAGTAAGACACCTACTAACATGTTCGGCTATGTCCTTCTTCATGCATTCCCACCAAAAGTGTTTGCGGAGGTCTTTGTACATCTTGGTGCCACCTGGATGTATAGAAACTCTCCAGTTATACGCCTCATCCAAGATCTCTCTCCTTAGCTCTTTGTCATCTGGGACACACACATGGTCCCCCTTCCATACGATGGATTCACGGACTCGAAATCCATCGAATTAATCCTTCAAGCATATGTGGTACAAGTCTTGGATCCTCTGATCTGTCTATTGCCCTTGAACGATCCTATCCCACAAGCTACTATACTTGGTTGGCACTGTCACTGCATCAGATGTGCCCTCAAATGGATGCCACTCACTAAGTGCAGTGAGCACATCACAAGTTTGCAACCAGGCTGCCGAACCCTCAGTGTATGGTCGCCTACTCAAGGCATCTTCTACCACATTCTCCTTACTAGGATGGTAGGAGATGGTACAATCATAATCTTTTAGCAGTTCCATCCACCGCCTTTGCCTCATATTTAGCTCATTCTGATCAAAAATGTGTTTGAGGCTCTTGTGGTCTGTGAAGATCTCAAATGTCACCTCATACAAATAGTGACATCATATCTTCAGTGCAAAGAATACGACCGCCAACTCCAAGTCATGAATGGGGTAGTTGCGTTCATGGTTCTTCAGCTGTCGTGACGTGTACGCCACAACCTGTTCACGCTGAATTAACACTGCACCCAAGCGCTCCTTGGAAGCATCTGTGTACACAGTAAAATCTAAGGTACCCGAGGGAAGGGTGAGGATGGGCGTAGAAGTCAATCGCTCCTTGAGCGTTCGGAAGCTCAACTCACATTTGTTGCTCCAAATAAATGAAACATCCTTCTACGTCAACCGGGTGAGGGGTAGAGCCAACTGAGAGAACCCTCTGACAAACCTCCTATAGTATCCGGTGAGGCCAAGGAAACTGTGAATCTCTGTAACCATTTTGGGCCGCTCCCAAGACGCCACTGCCTCTATCTTGGCGGGGTCAACCGACACCCATGTCCCAGAAACCACGTGGCCAAGAAAAGCCACCTCAGAAAGCCAAAACTCGCACTTGTTGTATTTTCGCATACAATCGGTGCTCTCGGAGTGTCTCTAGTACGGTGCGGAGATGAGACCCATGCTCGTATTCATCATGAGAGTAGACTAGAATATCATCAGTGAACACGATCACAAATCTATTCAAATGCAGACGGAAGACTCGTTTCATCAAATCCATGAATGCGGCAGGTGCATTCGTGAGTCCAAATGACATCACCAAGAACTCGTAGTGGCCATATCTGTTGCGGAATGCAAACTTCATTACATCGCCTTCCTTGATCCCCAATTGATGATATCCCGACCGCATGTCAATCTTAGAGAATACTGCTGCTCTCTGCAACTGGTCAAATAGGTCATCTATCTTGGGAAGTGGGTAACGGTTCTTGACCGTTCTCTTGTTCAACCGTCTACAGTTTATGCATAGTCTTAGGGATCCATCCCTCTTTCTCATGAAGAGGATTAAGGCTCCCCATAGTGATGTACTGGGGCGGATGAATCCCTTCTCTAATAGCTCATGCAACTGTACCTTAAGCTCCTTGAGCTCAGCTGGTGCCAACCTGTATGGAGGGATAGAAATCGGCTGTGTATCTGGCAATAGCGTGATCTCAAACTCTATCTCTCGTACTGGTGGTAATCCATGCAGTTCGTCTGGAAATATATCAGGGAACTCACGCACAACTCTGACATTCTCTATCATCTGACCCTGTACCGTTTAATCTACCACATAGGCAAGGTAGCCTACGCAACCATGGGTAAAAAAATGTTGTGCCCTCAAGGTGGAGATGCACTCAATCTCGCCCTTAGATGTGCGTCCATCGAACTGAAATGACGGCACTCCAAGTAAGTGAAAGACCACCATCTTCCCAAAGCAGTCCAGACACACGTGGTGCCTCTCTAACCAGTCCATGCCGGAGATGATGTCAAAATCCTCTAATTGTATCAACAACAAGAATGATGGCATCTCATGCACACCTATCTGTACATCCACATCCTCCACTGCCTGGCGGATAATGAACAATTGGCCTCCTAGGCCCTTGATGTAGTACGGGGAAGCAACCTCAATCACTAACTTGCCCAATGTGGGCACCATACGATGTACAAGAAAGGAATGTGTATCCCCTGAATCAAACAGTGCATGTAAGGATGTCCCATGAGCTGAAATCATATCTTTGACGACCGATCCAGAAGCGTGAGCCTGCTCTTGTGTCACTGCATTCAACTATCCTCGCCATGGTGCATTGGATCCCGCAACGCTGACTGTCTGTTGTGGACCTCGCTGGAAGTCATGGCCTCCTTGGCGGGATCATCATCTCTGAAACTGGCCAGAATACCCAGTTGGTCTTCCACTCTGTTATTGTTGCGCGCTTGAGCTGTTGGCTATGCAAAGGGCATTGGGCCTTAAAGTGGCCCGACTATCTACAAAGGTAGCAAGTACGACTGTCTGCCTGTGACAAGCTCCCACCAGAAGGAAAACTGCCAGCTCCAAACCTACGGCTCGGTGCCTGTGTAGGGGGGCGAGAATAAACTGAATTGCGTCCTGCCAAGGCCTGTCCCAAGGTAGGGGATGGTGCAAACCTGCTAGTGGATGGTGCCGCCGCTATCGGTGGCGGCGACGATCTCTACGGAACTGAGAGAAGTCCCGACGCACAACTCTGCTAGGATGGAGTGAAGGTAAGTGTGACTGGCCCCCATATAATCGATGTTGTGTAGCTTCCCACTTTGTCACCTTCGCAGTAACCTCCTTGATGGAGGTGAGGTCCAGGGTAGAGAGCCGCTCCTATACCTCCTCGTGCATTCCCCAGATGAACTTATGCAAGTTCTCCTCTGGGTAGGCTGTTGTAGTGGGGGAATGGTGAGAGAGCTCCGTATATCGGATCAGATACTCTTGGGCTGTCATCGACCCCTGTCTCAACTCAGAAAATTGCCTCCTCTGATCTTCCACCTAATGGTCTGGGTAGAAATCTACACGGAACTCGTCAAAGAAGATCTCCCACATGATGAGTCCCGTCAAGTGCTCTTGGTGGCATTCCACCACCGCTCTGCATATCCAGCCAGTGAGTACTCCGTAAACGATACCCATGTGTCCTCGGGTGCACGTATCATCTTCAAAACTTTGGAAACATGTGACATCCATAGCTCAGCGTCGTCAGGGGTGGTGGTACAAAGGAACTGTGGTACCGGCGTCCGCTGTTATGCGCCATACGTGCTCTGATGCTTCTGCGAAGCATCTGCATCCTCTGCCTGCTCATGCTCCAAGGAAAATGACAAGTTGACACTCTCCTCCCCGTCGTGAGAGGGATGGTAGGAGGGGTCATCCTGTCGCTAGGGCCGCTGCTCCATCGCCTCTTGGCGCTGCTGGATCTCCTGTACCGCCTGTACAAGGAGAGTCAGCTGCTGTGCCACATCTGGATCCATGCGAGGTGGCATGGTTCTGCAAAAAGGACTTAGGCATTAATACTTAGTTCTTAAGAGAGATATTATGAAAAACACGTGGACATGGATGCAATCATGTTGTTCTCATGTGGACTCGTGTTGGGTCAGAAGACCTTCACACTATCCAGTATTCAAACACCACTAAGGAATGTTATGTGTGGAATGTAATGGAGTACCACTGCTCTGATACCGTTCTGTGACGTCCCTAGGATCTGGGTACTCGGCAAATCCACTTCTACGCATACACATTTCCACGTTCGAATACTTGACATTTACAAAAGAAAGAGAAAATAGCATAAAACATTGGAAATTTAAATTTTTTCATTGCATTAATCAATTCCACTACATTCCATTGATCATTTTCATGTCTGCAAAAAAATATACATGTAAGCATAAAATAAGCGTCCACAATTATACATTACATGCCGTGTCTCTCAACAAAATACTACAAGTGAAGAAGTATAGTAAAACTGCTACCAACAACTGTACTACAAAAAGTGTCGCGAGGCTGCACAAAAGGATGTTGCCTCCAACCAGTCATTGCTGCGAACCTGCAGATCCATACGTAGGTATGTTATGAGCAAAGTTGCTCAATATGATATAAACAACTATACAATAACAAGCAACATATAATTTAAATGTGTGCAAATGAGAAAGGAACTGGATAACTGATCTCACAAGAATTACATTTCTTTTTTTTGTTATTAGATATGGATATGAGTAACCAAGCTTTGTGGATAAAAATGCATCCTAACTAAGTTCCCAACCCGTAATTCATCGCGATAACCCAATCCGCCTTATACACAGAAGACTGATATCCCATTCCTAACTTCATTAACCATAGTTCCCGGAACTCCCCTCTTAGCTCTTCCACTTGGAATACCAACCAATGTGGCCTACATTGGCCCGTGCACGAGTGTTAACTCTAAATGACAAGCGAAACACTAGTCGACCACTCATTACTACTTGGCCCGCGCTCGAGCACTGGGCTAAAGCACACAAGTGCCGAGGCCAACACCGTCAGATTAGCACCTCGGTGTGCCATGCAACATGTCCCCCAACCATCGCAGTTACAATAACAGTTGGGATCGTGGTCATCTAGACTTCTACCTGGGGCCCCTAAGGGTGCATGCCCAATTCCTTGGGTACCTAACTCTATCTACCTATCATTGTGAAAAACCGACACATAATATAAAGAGGCATGCATATTGCTATGGAGCATTCTATGGTGATAAGTTTAGGATAGGAAGAAGCCCTTCCAATGAATGGATCCGTTGTAGGTGGCATTATAAACCTAATCATAGTTGAGGTCAGCACTTCCAATATGATGCATTCAGATATGATTTTAAAATATCTCAAATCTACTAAAATCTAATTTTGGTATGACATTAATTGCGGTTAACTTTAGAATTAGTGGTCTCCCGGCATCAAATTTCATGAGCATGTAATCCCTCAATAAAAGCCACGATCCATACAATCTCATCAGGCCGTTAGTTGTGACACTCGAGTAGGATAACCCCCCAGTTCTATTCAGTAAGGAGATTAATTTTTTGATTGACATCACTATTCTTAAAAGTAAAATATAATAAATTTCGTCTGTTCTTTTGGTCTACAACAACAATGAAGAATCCAATAGCAATGCAACTTATTTAATTTTTTTGGACAGAAACTTTACATTGTTTAACATCAAAGCCTCAAGCTCCTCCAATGGCATGTCTAATTCAACCTTTAGATTAAGCGAGCATTTCACAACTGCATTTTTTTATCTTTTTTTCTTTTAGTTTGGATGGTGTAACCTATAAACAATGATCTAATTAAGCAAATCTATTGAGGTCAAATAAGTGAATTTGAGATACAAACGCTCCAACCGTTTGCCCCCAAACCGTGAAAAAAACTTGCAGTCACATAATCAATTACTCATCAACAAAATGTATGATGGTAGCAAACCGTGCCTTATATAGGTCCTAAACATGTCAGACTGAAACGATACACTACCGAACACAGAAACCACCTCAGAACCCGATCACTGCCACAAAAAAACATTTTTTTCAGAAGCCAAAGCACTCGAGGGGACAGATGAAACACCCCTTGCACTATGGGATCGCTGCAATCCCACCAATGAATAATGCGAAAATGGCAAAAGTAACCTAGTATGAATGATACCTTCACTCGACCAATCAAAAGATGAAAATAATATGGAACCGCAACAAGAGGGAGGGGGTATCGTACCTTTCTACGCGAGCACGGCTTCAGATCGTCGATCCGAGGTGCTTCGGCGACCCTTGGTGAAGGAGAGGGAGGAGGAATGGAGGAGGGAAGGGTTAGAGGTCGAAGGAGGATTTGGGCGTTTTGGGCGAGTTTCACGAAGGGGGAGGGCTGGTATATGGGTTGGGACGTGGATTCGGATCCGGGTCCGGATCCGTATATGGTCTGAACCCCCTCTCGCTAAAATGGTCATAACTCGGTCTCCCAAAGTCGGATTTTATCGTTCTTGGACTCGTTGGAAAGCTATCGACGATCCCTATGCAATGGACTCCTTATTCAAAATTTTTGGTCACTGGACAAGTACGGATTTTGCAATTAAGTCCAGACTCAGCCAAGATTTGCATTTTAGTCCATGTTCAGTATTCGAGGTCTTCATAGTGATCCTCGCAACCTATCAGATGCTCCTTCGGAGTATCCATTGCAGGATACTTCGGAGTATCCATTGCAGGATACTTCGCTTCCTCAGCCGCTTCATTATGTAGACTATCCGTTTACCGATTACTCTTCACAGTCCATGCCTTCACCTATGGTTGATAGTTCTCAGAGCGAGACCTCTCCGCTCACTGACGTGTACGACGACGAGGAGGATCTGATCGTTGATTTAGCAGATTTACATTATACAATTGCACTTAAGTATGCGCGTCTGAGCGTACTTCGAGGACTTCGAGTACGTTCGAGGACATGATTAATAATATTTACGTAGTTTACTTTTTTAAGACATGTTCATCTAATGTAACGCTAGATGTGATCTTTCTACTTCGTATTTGTACCAATGGACCTTAAATTGTAATGTGAAGTCAGGTGTTGAACGGTGATTATCTTCTTAAATATATAATAATTATCTATTTTAATCATCTTGCCCATCTCAATAATGTACAAATTGTATTAATATAAAATGATAGTATGTTTCAATATAATAATATTTTCTTATTTATTACTTAATAGAAAATTATAATCGTTGAAAAAACTCTAACTGTGGTAGTATTTACAATTATTATTTAATAGAAAATTATAACTGTTGAAATAACTCTAACGAGGGGTGGAATTTGTAAATAGGGAAAGAGATCAATCGGCGAACGGTTCGTCGATCGACGAACAGTTTGCCGATATAAGCCAAAGATATATTTAGGATTGATCGACGAACGGTTCGCTGATTGGCAAACCGTTTGCTGATCAATGCCCTAAATGAGAATTTCGATGCTGCCATATCCTGAGCGGATATTACGGAGGGTCCATGTCCTCATTGAAAAAAATCTCAAAATGATCACATTAGATAGAAATTAACCCTTGTTCCAGACCTTTTCCTCCCCCAAATCACATCCGAGGAGAAGAATTTATTTCCACACGAATCCCTTTCCTTTTCTCCCCCTTCCTCGGTTTTCTTTTCCCGTCCTGAAATCCTGTTCTCTTTCCTCCCAGCCGCCTTCCTCTCACTCCTACCTCGCCGCCACTGCCCCGCAGCGGCCCCAGCAGCCGCTTCTCCCCATTCACGTGCCTCCAACACTACAGCCCACCAACAGGACGCCGCCAACTCTGCAGCCCACCAACAGCAGCACGCCGCCGTTACTCCCCCTTCGTTGCTGCCCTCGATCGGGTCAAGGTGCCGCACCTTCCTTCCTCGCCGGTTGCGGTAACGAGTACTGTTCCCCTCTATATTTTTATTTTCCTTCTATTTTGGCTGTGGCCCGTTATTCATCAATCAGCTCGGTGGGGATTTAATTTCCTGTCACCTGTAGGCTGTAGCCATTGATAATAAACAACTTCAAGGATCCGTTAATTACTTTGGTTCGAGTTCTTCTCGTGTATACGCGGTGCATTCCTTTTCCAGTCTCCACGGGTATTTCATTTCCGGTTGTAGACATGGCATGGCATTTCTTTAATTTTACTGAATCCATTTAATTTAGAGGTATTTTCTTTTGAACTAAACGCACTCATTCTACATCATTTAATCTTTCTCAAATTTAGCCGGGGAGCAACAGTTTCGGTCGATTGCATTTTACTTCATTTGTGGGTCATATATGCACATAGTTGCATCTCACGTGTGAATGGTTGTACAGTGGGTGGATGAATCCTATCTGGGATGGTTGCGAGACTTAAATACCTGCTCAGTGCTCACACATATGTTGTTTATTCCTGTTACATATTTGTTGACTGCAGATTTGCACCACGTATGTGAAACGAAATTGGCTGTCTTCTAGCGTTTGAATTCGATGACTTACAATTGCCAATTCTACAACAAGCAGACAAACACAACTTGTTAGATAAGGGTTCGATTCATCATATGCGTAGCTCGAGTGTGTCAGTGCAGATCTTTGGTGAGACATCGGGCTGGAGGATCAACCATCAAAAGTCCTTTACGGCACTTGGCATAAATGACAAGGGCATATGGAATTGAGGGGAGGTGCTCACCGTCGAGCATGGGCACCTGATATTAACGTGATCTTTGTGAGCCATCTACAATCCCCTCTCGTAGTTTTGCAGATTGGTGGATTGTGGATCAATCTAGGAGAAGGTGGAGAGAAATGTTTGACATTAGAGACAAAAATTGGTCCCTAGGGTTTAGTGGCATGGTGCTTTGAGGACTAATTGGATTGAAAATTTGGGGAGTAATTGTCGAGGGATGATAAGAGAGGAAATTGTGGTCAGGAGATTCAAAGGAGCTCACCGAATTGCGTGAGGAGGGAAAAGTTCCGGAGAAAGTACACAAGAAGAGAAAGAATATCCAATAGGGGAAGGAGGATAAAGCCAATGGCTAAACCAAATTTCATATCATCTTCATCTACTTACGACAAAGGAGTAGGTAGTTTTTCAGGGGTTTAACCTATTAAAAGAAGCAACATTTTATACTTTTGGATTTTTTAATATTCAAAATATAATAAAATGACAAAAAATGGAAAAATAAAATTGAAGATTTTGGACTTCGTCAACCCTCCTACAACTTGAAAAACTCATCTCCCGATGAGTTGCTTTAATATATAGCACGGAATTGGAGAATGCCATCCACAACCATTGAGTTAGTTTCCCAAAATATTGGGCTTTCCTCTTGTTTTCAGCATCTCTCATCTAAGTTATTCCAATCGAGGGGCATAATTGTAAATATTCTACCTCTTCATGTACACATACCATTCCCCATATGATTTTCCTAACTTTCACCTCCCATAAATAACTTTTGGTTGAGAAGCTTCACTGAAGTCTTTCCAAAAAATATATATTTTTTTTAAAAAAATATTAAGGTTCTCTCACAAGAGATGCCCATTAGGGTTTTTCTCCCTGAACATCAATTATAATGCTGAATTGATTGGGGCTGGGCATTGATGGCATCGATGGAGGGGCCTCAAGGCCCAACGATAAAAGTGGTGGAGGCGCTGCTGATTAGAGTAACCAATCTCCACAACCTTGTGCCACCGACAAAGATGGAGGTTGGATCCCTTCTCTCCGGTGGCGATGGAGTGGTCTGGGACTTAGGCAATGACAATGATACTTGCAGCCTCGAGAGGCACCTGCGGAGTCCCAAGACTTGGCAGGGATGGTGGTCTTCCCAAACACGAGTATGATGGTTGCTTGCGAGGCTTCCTAGGCCGCACAAAATCGTGTAGTGGTTGTCGGCAACTCTTGTTAATGCTATGAGAGGGAGAACCAATGAAATTGGCGGGGTCCTTCACATGGAATGTTTGTAAGTTTGTAACCATTAACAAGGACAAGAAGCGTAGTTATTTGGTGTTGATGCACTCACATCTCGTGGGGACAAGGACAAACCCTCGAGTCGGATTGCAGACCTAATATTGGTGGTTGTGACAAAGTAGGGTAGGGAAGCACAACCACAAGGCACACATACAGATGGGTTGAGAGGGTGCATGAGTTGTTGTTAACAATTCTGAGGTATTGCTGAAGACCGTTGTATTTATCTCTCTTTGATGACCTTGTTAATGTCCTCAAATACATCTTCAATGGCTGTCAAAATGGCATGACTTTCGTTGTAAATGAATATCTTCTCTAACTAATGAATTTAACAATCATTGTACTTTCATGCTTGATTGGAGACGACACATAAGTTTCTTAGACGTGCGCATGAACTGTGACCTAAGCCGCCTAAGTCGAGTTTTGTTTGCTAGAATTGAACATGATTGTTGGATCGTGGGAACGACAAACTCCATGCTCTGATACCAAATATTGCAAGCTGGAAATCTAGGGAAGAATTGCTGAGGGGTGAGAAGAAAGCAAGTTAGGGCTAAGAGATAAAAGAGGAGCACGTTGAGTTGCATGAGGAGGGAAGAAGATTGAGGATGAAGTATTAAAATAGCGAGAGAGTATCCCATGGGGAAGGAGAATAAATTGGCAGGTTGATTTATATAGGAATTTAATCCATTAAAAGAAGCAACCTTTTGGCTTTTATCCAAAAAAGTACATAAAAATCTGAAAGGCACATTAGATTCTGGTTTTTGGATTTATTTTACAGTTTGTTAAATATAATCAAAATTTCAACAAAACTGAAAAAAAGAAATAAAATTGAATATTTTGGACTGCATTAGATTCTCTCATCTTGCCCCTTCCGATGATGGTTGAGTAGTGACTTGATAGTGTGATGAAATTTGGAGAAGGGCTCAAGAGGAGGGACCTAATATTTATTTGGTGAAGTGGGAGAATGTTTAAAGGGTAGTCTCTTTTAACCAAACGGGTGTTGAAGCTACTGGGAAGGAGGGAGGATCTTCATGGAATTATAATGGATGCTGGTTATGACATGTTTATTCTTAAAGGTGAGGATGTGACTGCTGAGGAAGTTTTTTGTGTTAATGAAGGGTTTCATGCTCATGATACTTGGGTGACTTTGTTGATGTAGAGATGCTTGGGTAATAGATGCGATGTTAGATTATACTTAGATAATTGGTCAAGGAAAGGGATGACGGCGGAAGTATTTCCATGCCATTTGCACTTGAAGCAGATCGACAAGCGTTGTTTGTGTTTGGTATGATACCCTATTTACGCACCCCTTTCAGATGACAAGGTGCATGAGACTTTATTTCCTTGACCACGCAGCTGAATTGTTCCGTAGTGATGGACGAGGATGAAAATATAAGGAAGTAGAAAGAGCAAATCTTTTGGTTGCAAAGGTTTACGAGGATCTAAGCGTCCATCTGCTAGAATCCAGGATCTCAACTTAGATTTTCGATTGATTTGGAGAGCCAAGGTCCCAACATCCTATAGAAGGTTAATCTACATGCATGATGAGGAGAATGAAGTTATTCACAAATGTTTTCAGCAATAGATGATGCCATGATTGAAAAATACCTGTCCAATTCATGGTGGCGGCGAGGAAGATTTAGACCACATATTCATCCATTGTTTACTGGTAACATTTGTTCGGAGGTCAGTGGGGATTTGCTTCTATGGACACAAGTGGTTTTGATGTTTTCTGGAGGAGTCTCCAAACTTGAAGGTACAAGGGAGAGTAATTATTAAACGACGTTTGGAGAGGAGTCCACCACCACGATCTTAGGGGCACGTACCCAGACAAAGGCAGATAAATTGATCTTCAGGCGATAGAGATATTATGTAGAAAAAGCAAGAGATGTATTATGCATAAGATATATATTGCGAGGTCCTTGTATGAGTCATGCGTGTCTTTGTAAATAAGTCATGTGTCAAGATTGTAATTTTGGCAGACAGTATTGCAATCTTAAGCTAAGAAGGCAAGTGACGGTGGCTTCAGCTTTGGGTACAATCAGGGTGACATATCCATCCTGATCCTTTAATATGCAGATGATGTCGTGTTCTTCATTGAGGGTGGTGTGAGGGAGGCTAGAGGCACGTCGATGGTGCTGGACATTTTTGGGTCTCTTTTGGGCCTTCGGATCAACATAGGTAAATATGCATTATTCCCTTTGGAATTTCGCAGGAGATTGATGCTTGTACGATTCGTGGTTTCCCTTCGATAGATTTCTCTATTGCATATCTTGGACTTCCTCTTACTTGCAACAGACTTGGGAAGCTGCAGTGGTGTCTGCTGGTGGAAAAGATGGAGTGTACACTGTAGCGTCGGCAGGATGGTAATCTATTTACCTCTTTAAGTTGGGTATGCTTGTGCTACTGAATTCGATATTGCTCCCTATTTATTTTATGTCCACAAGATCTATCTCGACGGTTGTGATGCAACAGCTTTTGGAATCTATCATGCGTCATTTCCTTTTGTTTGGGGCTCAGCTTGATGGCCATGCATCTTGTTTGGTAGATCGGGGAACTATCTTTAAACAAAAGGAGGATGACGGTTTTGGGGCTAAGAGGCTTAAGGAACTTAACCATGCTCTCCTTACAAAATGGATTGTTAGAATTCGAGCAGAAATAAGGCTTTGGTCATTTGCTTGCTTCGTTGAATTTATAGTGTGGAGTCTAGCATGCCATGCGAGGCAAGGAATGTCCCCAGTCCTTCATTCTTTGGCGAGGGATCCACTATGTAATTCCTTTGGTCAGGCACATGATGACTCCACAAATGGCCAGAGGTGAGTAGTTTCGTTTTTGGAAAGATGATTGATTTGGGCTAGGTATTCTTGCAGGCAGATATCCCATGATTTTGCTTTGGCTGGGAAGGAGGCATTTGGTTGCGGACTATTAGGCTGATGTTGCTTGGGGCCGTTGTTTAGCTCTGGTTATCTGGACCTGCATATGGAGAAGTACACGGACTTGCTGCAAGGTCTAAGCGAGTTGGAAACTCCCTTTGGTGGCCGTGATGCTTGGCATTGGTCGGATGGTAGATTTTCTGTCAAGAAGGAAAATAAATATCTCATATCGGGTTTGCACATGAGAAGTAGGGACGAGGCTGATTGCTCTCAGATGATTTGGAGTTCCACTTTGCACACATACGACACGGTTTTTGTATGGTATATGCCTAAGGGGCGGTTGATGACAAATGAGTTTATAGCTAAATGGAATTAGGAGGCTGATAATGCTTGTCCGAGATGTTCGTTTGAAGTGGTCGTTTGAACACTTATTTATTGGACGCTCCTTTTCCAAGAAAATTGGAGTTGGTTGGATTTTCTATGGCTTGACACATCGTGCATAGCAACTTTTGGTTGTCAGTGAGCTTTGCATGCATTTCTTCTTCTGATGGGTGCCTGCGTCCTTCTGTGGTTGCTCGGAAAATCTGGTGTCCTGTAATAGGGTGGTTTTAAAATAGTGGCTGTATAGCACGGGGAATATAATTCATCATATTAGGATCATCTTTCAGGTATGATCCATTAAGTGTAACCTCATGTTTTATTAATTGATCTGGATTTAACTCACCTCAAGTTTACACCCTTTTTTCTTCATAAAAAAGATTGCTTTTTCAAATCAAATGAATCTGGGGGCTATTCACCTTATATTTGGGTTTTGCATTTATTTTTGAAGTATGTTGGTTTTCTTATTTAATCACCTTTCATTTTTCAATTATTCATGGATAATACTTTTTGATGTTTTTGGTGACCTCTTATCCTAGGGTTAAGATTTTGATACCGGAGTCTTCTAACCTCCTCTGTGTTGGACAGGTTTCTCTGTGGTGTTGCTCTCATCTATTAGGTCACGATGCCAAGGTAGGTAATTTAAATATAAATGCATTGGTGGTTTTTTTCGATGTAGTTGCGATCACTTTCTTGTTTCTTCTGCTACAGATATTATTGCGATTACTGTGACACACATTTGACCCATGACTCTGTGAGTTCTCTCTTATTTTTGGTATTGCTCAATAGTTTCTTCTGTTTTTGTTCTGCTTCAAGTGACTGTACATTAGATGCTTAAATGATTGTTACCTGCACGATCATTAAATATTTACTTATGTTCGTTAAATTGGATGGGATCCTTTGCTGTGGATGAAGCCACTGCGGGTCCCGCAGTGGGGATGATTTTTAAGGATGTCCGGGATCTTTTTAAGTTCTAACACCAGTAGGGTCCACATTTCATGGAAAGGATTCATGGTGTCCCGTCGAGAATGGACGGTCTTTGTCCCCACAATTGGGCCTGCTGCCATGTTGACAACAAGTGATGAAACTCTATCTAATAAATTACACCATGTTGTTGAGATAGTTATAATTCTTTATAGTTATTGCTTATTTCATTTTCTTTATGTACCTCTCATGTATTTAACCCAACGCTTTTCTCCTATATAAGAGAGCTCTAGGGTCTCGCGAATAACAAGTGATTTCATTTTCTTCAACATGGTATCAGATTCAGAGCAACGCTTCTAGATCGGGGTTCCCATATCCCACCAAAAGCTTAACCTTACCCGCTAGCCCCCAACCCTCTCTATTCCTCTCCGTCGCCGGCCGTGCGACTATCCAGCCTGTCGCTACCGACCGTCCGACTGCCTGCCAACAGTCCAAGGCCACCCACGACCCCCTCAAGCCCGCCCGCCTGCGGCTCTCTCCAGCCCACGGCTACATCTCGGATGGCAGCTGCTACCAGCCGCACGCCGTTAGGCCGCAGCCGATCCCTGCAGGCCGACTCTTAAGTGCTTGCGGCCGTGCGTCGTTGTAGCCCTGAGGTGCGCTCTGCTGCTCCACCTCAACATACGGTCTGATTTCGACTGGGGATCGTGATTTTGGGTGCATAAATCACATCGCGGATTGATCGGTTCCTGGCAAACGAGCACTTTATGGAGGCCTTTCCACTTTCTTCGGTCGCTTCTCGTCCTCGCGCTTTCTCTGATCACAATCCCATCATTTGTGACACCGGGGATGGTCAGCGTCCCCATGGGCTCTTCAGATATGAGCGTTCTTGGCTCCTCGAGCCGGGATTCAGGGATCTTGTCCGGAATCATTGGAACCAATCCGTCTTTGCGGGTTCTGCCGCACGTCGATTTGCCCTTAAACTCTCTTCTCTACGTGCGGCCCTCGCGTCCTTCAAGCGGGAGTCGAGGCAGGCTCGTATTCGTGATCGGTTGGCGGCTGAGGCGGCGATTCTACGCCTTGACATTCTCGAGAATGATAGAGATCTGACTTCGGACGAGTTGGCTGAGCGCGCTGCCGCCGTTGCGACGACGCGGCTGGAGGATCGTAAGCGTTCAATCGAGTGGCGTCAGCGATCTCGTGTGAGGTGGCTCAAGGAGGGGGACGCCAATTCTGCTTACTTCCACAGGGTGGCGAGTGGCCGCCGCCGCACTAATTCCATTTCTTCTATAACCATTGGTGGGGTGCATTTCGAGGGGGAGGTTGATGTGGGGGTGGCTGTGGGGAACTATTTTCGTGCTGCGTTCGGCAACTCGGCCCCGCGGCGGTGGCGATGGTCGGGCCAGGGTGCTCCTCCTCTCAATGCATCCTATGCGGAGGCGCTCGTGCTCCCGCTTTCTTTGGAAGAACTCAAAGGGGCGGTTTGGGACCTCAATCGTGATGCTGCCCCGGGGCCTGACGGCTTCCCGGTTTGCTTTTACATGGATTTTTGGGATATTCTTGGGAATGATGTTATGGCTGTGGCGCGGGATTTTTGCGAGAGAAACGATGGCTTTGATATCCTAAATCGGTCCCATATTGTCCTTATCCCTAAATCGTCCGCGGCTACTAGGATTGAGGACTTCAGGCCTATCTCCGTGTCCAATGCAATCTATCTTATTATTGCTAAGGCCCTCGCGCGTCGCCTGGCCCCGCTCCTCGACTCACTCATTTCGCCTACGCAGGCCGCCTTCGTGCGGGGTAGGCAAATTACTGATTGCTATGCCGTTGTTTCCGAGATTATTGAGTCATGGAGGAGGAATGCAACAAAGGGAATTCTTTGGAAGATTGATTTTGCCAAAGCCTATGATACTCTTGATTGGCGGTTCTTATGGTCCGTTCTGTGGAGAAGGGGGTTCCCCTCTACATGGATTACGTGGATGAGGCGTTGTGTCTCAACGGCTTCGCTATCTCTCTTGGTCAATGGCAGGACGGTCGGGGGCTCTTTCCAACCGCGGAGGGGGATACGCCAGGGCTGCCCCCTAGCCCCTCTCCTTTTCGTTCTGGCGGCCGATGTTTTGCCGCGCATGATCGAGGGTGTTGTGGGGGCTGGCTTGTCTCGGGGCTGCTCTTTGGGCCCCTACCACATACCGCTCGTCCAATTTGCTGATGATACAATTTGCTTCATCGAGGGGGACCCTTCAAATGTGTCCCCAATGGCTACTACCATTCAATTGTTCAGCGAGCTATCCGGTCTTCATATCAATGCCAACAAATCAAAGGCGGTCCCTTTCTTCATGTCCTCGGCGGAGGCGGCGATGTCCTCGCACGTGCTGGGCTGTCAAACTTCTGATCTTCCCTTCGACTACCTGGGTCTACCCTTGACGCTGGGCCGCGCGCGCACGCGTGACTGGAAATCGATCGTCGAGAAGGTCGAGCATCGCCTGGATGGGTGGCGCGCGGCGATTCTCTCCCGTGGTGGCCGGTTAGTGCTTCTTAAATCCGTCCTTTCCTCTATCCCTATCTACTTTCTCTCGGTGCGGGGGATGCCAAAGGGGGTTCGTTGGCGTCTGGAGAAGTGTATGCGGGCATTTCTGTGGGGGAAGAAGGGAGGGGGGGGGGGGGGAAGGGGGTGCACCTCGTTGCCTGGGATGAGGTCACGCGCCCTAAGAAGGAGGGCGGGCTGGGTGTGAGGCGCCTGGCGTCGGTGAACGATGCTCTACTGCTCAAGTGGGCGGCAAGAATTTGGGGTAAGGAGGACAACTTCTTGATTAATTGTTTGAGGGGAGCGGCAGGGGATGGCATCCATTTGGCCTTTCGTGGTGATTATCGGGGCCAGGTCTCTATCTTTTGGCGTGGGGTGATGGGCGCTCTTTGTCGGAATCGCTCACTGTTTTCATTCAAGCTCGGCGATGGTTCTATGCTGCGCTTCTGGGAGGATGACTGGACGGGAAGGGGGCCCTTTTGTTTCACGTTCCCCCGTCTTTACGCTTTGGTCCCCAACAAATATGTTACGGTGGCCGGCTGTTGGGATGGGCGCGATTGGTGCCCTATTATTTCGGAGTCCTTGTCCGAACAACGGATGCTCGAATATACCTCTCTCATAAGTAATCTTGTTGATGCCCCTGTCCCTTCTGTGGGCCGGGACTACTTGGCATGGAAAGATGGGCCCTTCTCTACTCGTGCCGCTTATAAGGCCATTTTGGCCCTGGACGCTGGGAGGGATGACATCCTCTTGCGTGATTGCAATCTCTTGTGGGCGCTCAGGCTCCCTGAGCGTGTGGGTATATTCCTTTGGTTGCTACGTAGGGGAAGAATATTAACTCGAGATCGTTGTGCACGGATGTTCCCCAACTCTTCGCCTCTCTGTGCTCTCTGCGGCGTGGATACGGAAACTATTGATCACCTTTTTCTGCATTGTTGCTGTGTTGATGCGTTATGGGCCGATTTACGGTGGCTGGACCTATCTTCCTTCGCTCATTTTTGTCAAAGCTTGTTCTCTGATCGGGGGCGCTCGTGGCCTGCATTGCTGGACCCTATCTCGAGGGTTTGGAGCCTGTGGCTGGGGCGAAACGAAGCTATCTTTGCTCGTCAGCGGTTCTATTTGGAGAATGTTAGATCCACGGCCTCGGGCTTCCTTCGTGACTGGACCTCTTTGTAAATTTTTTTAGCTGCGGGGGATACGATCTCCGTCTACCCCCCCTTTACTTTGTTTTGTAATTTCCCATCTTCATGTTACCACTGTAAGTTTCTCTTCCTCTTTTTAATGCATTGGGGTGAGCACCTACGAGTGTGTCCCCCTTTTTTGGAGCCTAAAAAAAATCACGTTCTCTGGACCTAAACTTCATCAATAATTGAAGAGGATGGTTGTATGAGTCAACACATACAACCACCCCTCCATATGATTGTGTAGACTCAGCCATAATAGTCTACTACCCGGTCTTACTCCAGATTTGATTTGCTCGGCATTCTTTTTATCATGTCATGCAACAAGGGTGATGTTTTTTCATCGCCCGATGCCTTCAAGGGCCCAACTCCCATCATCAAGATGGATGATGCCAACTACGAGTTGTGGTCTATGTAGTTTCATACCCTCATGCAACACCATAACAAGGAGCACATCCCGACGAAGTCCGAGCCAACGGACAAGACTGGGGCAAATGCTTCTTGGAAGCAAGATGATGCCTATGCAAGGATTTGGCTCTCTGGGACGCTCACCATGGAGATTACAATGACATAGTCAATCAACCCACAACCAAGGTCGTGCGTGACATCTTGACTGTCACATATGGGCAAGCCAAAAATGAGAGCAGGATTCTATAACTACAATATGACATCTTCTCGACCAAGCAGAATGGTCAACCTCTTCTGTTAGAAAATAAGAAGCGGAAGCGGAATGATAAACAGAGCATAAGAACAGAAATATAAAATATGGAAGACCAAGATTTACGTGGAACCCTACTCCCTAAGGAGCGGGATGAAACCACGGGAGAATGCCTTAAAGGGCTAGGTTATGCATTGCATTTTCTCAATGGATACAGGGGTCTGGGGCTCCTTATATAGCCTTAACAGAACCTCCAAGTTCCGCCACTGGTAGATGTTGGACTAAACTTATGAATGGGGTAAATGGATCCTGGAGAGATCCATTTACCCTCCTACAACTCATATGGCGCACAACCAAATACTCCAACATCCCCTCTCAAGCTGGAGCATGCAATGTTCAGCTTGGATAAACAGAAAGAAACTCAACTCACAATACGTGACACTACGAACAATATCAAGTCAACGCGTACAACTGTCGGCTGCTGTCGAGGATGTTGCTTCTCATGCCGTGCATGTGAGGAGGACGAATGTGTTTGAGTGTGAGTCAACTGCAGACTCGGATTCTGACCATCGAGTCTGAAACTGCGCCTGGAGTCTCTTCGTCAGAGAACTGGGTCTCTCCCATCTGGCTCAGAGAACGGTACTCTACTATGGAGTCCCTATGATACCACATGAAAACCCTTGCCCTCAATGGTATAGGGAATGGTCCTCTGCTCTGGAGTCCCTATGGCTCATATGGAAAACTCCTGCCTGACAACACAAGAAGAATGACGGGGACCACGAAACCGAAGACCGTACACTCGTGCGTGTCTGAACTGCAGACTCGGAACAACTTGTCGAGTCTGAAATTGAACTGTAGAGTCTGGAAGCTGACTGCTCTGAAAATCTGAATCTGAACAAGACATGTGGCTGGCTCTACATAATACTCTCCCTTTCTCCCATATTTGTCGGAAAATAGATACATTGACAAAGTTGGGAGAAGACAAGAAACTGGGGAAAACATGAACTTGCGGCTTTGTTTTGTTTAAATAAGCTGTCACAAAATTTTTTTGGAACATCATTTTTTAAAGCCGTTTTTTATACGGCTTTTGTAACTCATTTTTTTCTCTTTTTTCTGAATATTTTGCGTACGACTTTTCTTTGTACACACCTTTTTTTTGAATTTGAATCTCGGTCCAATCATGGGCCAATATCTCTCTCTCTCTCCTCTTTTTTTGATGTAACTCACGACCCATTTGGGCTTACATAACTGTAGTTTTTTTTCACATGGGCTTTCAAGCAAATAACCCCCAAATAATCGATATTTTTAAGGGCCCGCTACTTACTTAGGCCATGTTTGGATTGAGGGTCAACCCTCCCTTTGGGGGTTTTACCTCCCAATACCCACCCTTCTCTCACTTGTGGGGTCCACTCTTCCTCTATTTTTTAATACATTATATAAATCATTTCTCTTTTTCTATTCCATCAAAAAATAATATATTATACCATTATATCATCTAAAAATTATAAACTACTCAACTTCTACTCACTTTTCCAAACTTCAATACAATCACATCACAACAACTACTCACTTTTCCAAAATCCAATACAATCACATCACAACAAACCCACTCAACACAAAACCCTCTATCCAAACACCAAAACACAAAAATGGGTTACCCTCCCCCAGAACAAGACATGTGGCTGGCTCTACATAATACTCTCCCTTTCTCCCATATTTGTCGGAAAATAGATACATTGACAAAGTTGGGAGAAGACAAGAAACTGGGGAAAACATGAACTTGCGGCTTTGTTTTGTTTAAATAAGCTGTCACAAATTTTTTTTGGAACATCATTTTTTAAAGCCGTTTTTTATACGGCTTTTGTAACTCATTTTTTTCTCTTTTTTTCTGAATATTTTGCGTACGACTTTTCTTTGTACACACCTTTTTTTTGAATTTGAATCTCGGTCCAATCATGGGCCAATCTCTCTCTCTCTCTCCTCTTTTTTTGATGTAACTCACGACCCATTTGGGCTTACATAACTGTAGTTTTTTTTCACATGGGCTTTCAAGCAAATAACCCCCAAATAATCGATTTTTTTAAGGGCCCGCTACTTACTTAGGCCATGTTTGGATTGAGGGTCAACCCTCCCTTTGGGGGTTTTACCTCCCAATACCCACCCTTCTCTCACTTGTGGGGTCCACTCTTCCTCTATTTTTTAATACATTATATAAATCATTTCTCTTTTTCTATTCCATCAAAAAATAATATATTATACCATTATATCATCTAAAAATTATAAACTACTCAACTTCTACTCACTTTTCCAAACTTCAATACAATCACATCACAACAACTACTCACTTTTCCAAAATCCAATACAATCACATCACAACAAACCCACTCAACACAAAACCCTCTATCCAAACACCAAAACACAAAAATGGGTTACCCTCCCCCAGTTTACCCTGGGATAACCCGACAACCAAACACACCTTTAGGGTTCCCAACATGGGAACCCTCCCCCCTTTTCATATCGCCCGCTGCCCTAAGGTGATTCTCTGCTCCCACCGCCGCGGGTTGGTGTGTGCGCGCCACCGCCTGCGCGCCTGGCGGCGATATGGAGGATGGAGGGGACGACTCGTCGCACCTCAGGAAGGCGAGGCTCGCCGCCTGCTGCTGGAGGCCCTGAAGGCTTCATCGGGGATTCAATAGGGTTGCATCATGCGATGTGCGCGTTGCCTTCGGAAAAAATGGGAGCTAGGAGGAAAGATGGGAGCTCGTAGGAGTTCGCGCGAAGCGCGCCTGATGCGTGGAGTCGGAGGCGCGCGAGGGGTGTGCCGCCGCCGAGGAGGGTCCGCCTGGATTTGCCTTCTGCCTGGAGGCTTAAGGAGGAAGATGGGTGCAGGGAGGGGGGCGCCAGTCGCGTGCGATGGATGAAGAGCCATCTGGAGCTGCGCCTAGACTCTTTACGTCGACTGGAGGCACGATCTGGAGCGTGAGGCACTGCCATCGCCTGGAGGGCCTCTGCCGAGATGGAGGCTTGTGAGGGGCCCTGCGTGTTCACGCCGCTGGAGATGGGATCAGGGCCCCTGCATGTTCACACCGCTAGAGTCGGCCTGGATAGGGCTCGCTGCTTGAGAGAAGCGGCCTTCGCCTGAGCGCTTTGTGCACGAGGAGCGCGGTTCCTGTACCGGGATGACGCCGTCTTCGAAGAGAACTGGGGTTTTCTGTGTGAAAAACCCTAGATTGACGGCAATATGGAAGATGCTATGCCGCCGTGATGAAGATCTAAAAATACATCTTCAAAACAACGCTCAAGAACATAACAATCGGATCTCTAAGAAATAACGAACATGAAAACCTCGAGAATCAAACCCGCTCTGATATCATGTTAGAAAATAGGAAGCGGAAGCGGAATGATAAACATAGCATAAGAATAGAAATATAAAATATGGAAGACCAATATTTACGTGGAACCCTACTCCCTAAGGAGCGGGATGAAATCGCAAGAGAAGGTCTCAAAGGACCATGTTATGCATTGCATTTTGTCAATGGATACAGGAGGTATGAGGCTCCTTATATAGCCTCCACAGAGCCTCCAAGTCCCACCACTGGTAGATGTGGGACTAAACTCATGGATGGGGTAAATGGATCATGGAGAGATCCATTTACCCTCATACAACTCATATGGCGCACAACCAAATACTCCAGCATCTTCATGCTCACTTCTCGCATCTTCGAGGCATGTTTGAGCGTTTACATAGCTTTATGCCCATTACTACCAACACGGAGCAGCAACAAGCATACCGGAATGCCACAATGACATGTGTCTTTCTGTCATCACTTGACTCTAAGTACGGTGCAACACGTTCTCAACTTCTTACCGGTGAGACGATACCTCCAATGGAGGAGGTCTACAAGAGGTTGAGCAGGATTACTGCATCATCTACAACCACAACCCATACTCCCTCTGCTATGGATGCTTCTCGTGGCAGAGGGGATACTTCGCAGTTTCACGGGCGAGGACCCCGTGGCCGAGGAGGAGCCGAGGAGGACGTCAGTGTGGTTCATGCTCGCACTGCCACCGTCCACGTCATTCGAAGGAGACATGCTATCTGAAGCACATGTATCCTGCGTCTGCTCGTGTAGTTGAGCAGACAAAGCCTTCTCCTGCCCATCTCTGATGCACAATTTGATGATATTGTTACTAGATTGAGAGAGATGATGACTACACCAACCACTCCAGCTGCAGGATCATCAAATGTCGCAATTGCTGCCAGAGCTTCTACGAGTTCGTCAGGCATTGCTTATGCATTTACCCGTTGTAGCAGTTCAGATGTGACTGATTGGATCATGGACTCTGGAGCATCGCATCATATGTGCAGCGATTGTGCTCAGTTTAGTTCTTACAGGTCTATCCCTCCTGGTAGATTAGTGGTGATTTCTAATGGGGTTCATCTGCACATCGTTGGTCAGGGGGAGATTGTCCTAGCTCCCTCGATGTATCTGCTGAATGTTTTACATGCTCCTGCATTTCAGATGAATCTTTTGTCTATTAGTCAGATTACAAAAGGCTTACATTGCCGTGCCATATTTGATCCGTCTTCTCTTGTGTTTCAGGACATACTCACATGCATGGTGATTGGATGTTGCCATGAGAAGAGAGGACTTTACAGATTGGTCCAACCTCCTTGTGCTGGTGCTGCTATCATTCCGTCTGGTTCTCCTTATATGTGGCATCTTTGCTTTGGTCACCTTCCTCTACAGAAGCTATTCCATGTTCTCCCTCAGATCTCTACTCGAACCACCTTGGAGTGTGAGACATGCCAGCTTGGGAAGCACCATCGCTCTTCTTTTCCGAGTCGCCAGAGTTGTCATAGTAGTCAGTCGTTTGAGTTGTTTCATTTTGATATTTGGGGTCTTAGTCGTGTTCCCGATCATCAGGGACATATGTTCTATATGGTTGCTGTGGATGATTTCTCTAGATTATATTGGGTCTTCTTGTTAAAGAATAAGTCAGAAGCTGGTCCTATCATTCGATCGTTTCTTATTGAAATTAAGAATATCTTTTCTACTAATGTGAAGTTCATTCGCACTGACAATGCCTTAAAATTTTCTACTTTATAGTTATCTAAATTTCTGAGGTCTTTTGGTATTGTTCATCGAGCGTCTTGTGCTTACACATCGCAGCAGAATGGTGTTGTTGAACGCAAACACCATCATCTTCTTGATATCGCGATGACTCTCTGATTCAGAGTCGAACTCCTCATTCTTTCTGGGACGATGCGGTTCTGACTGCCCGTTACCTTGTGAATCTCATGCCGTCCACGGTTCTTGGAGAAAAGGTTCCTTCCTTGATCGTGTTTCCTGAGAAGGACCTATTCTCTCTTACTCCCAGAGTTTTTGGATCAGTGGACTTTGTCCGCAATTTTACTCCTAGTTTTGACAAGCTCTCTCCAAGAGCTGTCAAATGTGTGTTTGTTGGTTATTCTTGTACTCAGAAAGGGTATAGATGTTATGATACTGCAGGACGAAAATATTATGTGAGTGCTGATGTCATATTTTTCGAGTCTTATGTATTTTTCTCCTACAGGTGACAGGTTGTCTAACTCCAACTCTGGAGAGGGTATTTTTGTTCCCCCACCTCCATTATCTCCACCACCACCACCACCACCTCTGGTTGAGTCACAGATAGCTCCACCACCACCTCCTCCACTACCTCTACCTCCGTCTACCCCGACACAATTCCTGCTACGTTTCTACATTCACAGGTCCTCCACTTGCCACTCTTCTCATGCGCCTTCCCCATCATCTAGCATGTCTCAGGTATGTAATGAACACATTGTTTCTACTAATGGCACTGGTGATATGCTTGTACCTCAGGATATTGGATTGGAGGAGGTGATAACAGAGGATGTTGATCTTGATGTTCCTATTGCTTCGAGGAAGCATCATTGTAAATGTGCCACATATCCTCTAGCTACTCATGTTTCCTTGGACCATCTGTCAGAGGAGTACAAGATGTTTGTCATGGGACTATCGACTGTTGCTATACCACCCACTTACCAGGAAGCTACGCAGGATAGTAGTTGGCATCTTGCCATGGAGGAGGAGATGGTCGCTTTACAGTCTTGTAGTACACGAAGTATTGTTTCTGCTCCTCCAGGTGCATCAGTTGTAGGGCGCAAATGGATTTTTTACAGTGAAGCATCAGGCAGATGGCTGTATGGATTGCTACAATGCGAGGCTGGTAGCAAGGGGGTTCACCCAGACTTATGGGGTAGACTATCAGGATACTTTTTCACCGGTGACCAGACATTCGACATTGTGCATTTTTTTGTCAGTTGCTATGCCTAAAGATTGGTCTCTTTACCAATTTGATGTGAAGAATGCATTTCTATATGAAGATCTACAGGAGGAGGTATATATGCAAGAACCACCGGGATTTGTTGCTGAGGGGAAGTCTCAGAAGGTTTGTCGGCTCCACAAGGTGATTTATGGCCCGAAGCAGAGTCTGAGAGTGTGGTACTAGAAACTATCAGAATTGATTGAGAACCAGGGGTTTGCGTGATCCACTGTGGATCATTCGTTATTTGTCCAGAGGACATAGAGAGGTACAATTGTTATTCTGGTTTATGTTGATGATATTATTGTCACGGGTGATGATGAGCAGGGCATTCATGCTGCCAAGGAGTTCATAGGTCAGCAGTTTGTGACCAAGGTTCTTGGTAGTCTCCGTTATTTCCTTGGATTAGAGCTTGCCAGGAACCAGTGAGGTCTTGTGATGACCCAGAGGAAGTTTGTGACATACCTTCTACTTGAGACATGGATGACAGGGTGCAAGCCTGCTACTGCCCCTATGGATCCGAGCATAATATTAAATGATGAAGACACTGAGGAAGCAGATAAGATGAGATACATGGAGCTTGTTCACAAGCTTATCTATGCCACTATCACCAGGCCAGACACATCCTTTGCTGTAAGCAAGGTGGCTAGTTCATGGAGCAGTCCAGGAAGGTTCATATGGATGCTATCTATATGATTTTGAGATGTTTGAAGTCTTCATCAGGTACTGGTCTTATATTCAACAGAGGTACTTCTCTTGAGGTGACAACGTGTGCAAAGGCAGATTATGCAGGATGCCCCATGGACAGGAAGTCTACTTCTGGTTTCGCTATTTTTGTTGGCAGCTCACTTATGTCATGGAAAAGCAAGAAGCAGACAGTGGTTGCTAGATCTAGTGCAGAGTCTGAATACATGGCCACGGCTCAGGGAAGCACAGAGATTATGTAGGTTAGGTCGGTTTTGAATGATCTTGCAGTTGATGTACCTCTTCCCATGCAGCTTCTATGTGACTATCAAGCATCACTTTTTATTGCAAATAATCCTGCATTTCATGAACGTACAAAGCATATAGAGGTGGATTGTCACTATACCAGAGATATGATCCGGAAGGGTTTCATATCCACCTCACATGTTTCTACTGGAGATCAGACTGCAGATATATTCACCAAAGCTCTTACTAGAGGTCCTTTCTAAAGACGCTGTTCCAAGCTGAGCATGTTAGATATATATGCTCCAACTTGAGGGGGAGTGTTGAGATAGTTGTAACTCTTTATAGTTATTATTTAGGGATAATTACACCCATAACCCTGAGTAATTCCTCAATCTCAATCATAACCCTGCATAATCGTGAATTATACGAGAAACCCCGAGTAATCATTCCGTCTCACACTCATGACCCTCCGTTAAATTTCTCCCTTAACCCAACCATATCATTGGGTTAATCCAACCCTTCTTGTATCCAACGGCTGAAAAAAATTTAAAAAATCGTCCTCCATCTTCTTCCAGCTTAGCCGACCCCCTCCCCCTTCTTCCTCCTCCCTCCTCCCTCCCTCCGCCTACAACCACCCCCTCCGCCGCCCCTCTGCCCCACGCAACCCCGGGAGACTCCCGCCCCCCTCCCCCCACCGTGTGTGCCTGCAAGCTCCGACCCGGAGCCCCAACCCCTACCTCCCCAAGCCGTACGCTGCCGGATCATCTCAGCGAAAGCTTCCGTTTCCCGGGGAGGTACGGATCATGGGACACTCCCTGCATATACAAAGCCCCGCCGCGGATGAGGACCCCCAACGCCGAGGCGTACGAGCCGCGCGTCGTCGCCATCGGTCCCAACCACTACGGGAAGGAGCACCTCATGCCGATGGAGTCGCACAAGCGTCGCGCTCTCTGGCACTTTGTGATGATCAGGGCGCACGGGTGGAGGCTGGACCAGGTGGTTGACAACTTCATGGACGCCGACGTGCTCCGCCTGCTGCGTGCCTCCTACGACGTCAAGCTCGACGCCAAGTGGGACGACGACCATGCACTGGCGTGCCTGGCCGTGCTCGACGGATGCTTCCTGCTGGAGCTCATGCTGAGCCACCGGGAGGAGCACGGGTACTACGAGGACGACGATCCCCTCTTCGGCAGGAGCGGGGAGCGACGACATGCGATCAGGACGGATTTGTTGCTCATCGAGAATCAACTGCCTCTGTGGGTCGATTATGCAATGTCGTCCTCTTTAAACTTTGCAGCAGTTCTTACCAGTAATTAGAAGAATTCTTTTTCGTAAAAATCGATATAATCATATTATATGATTTGTCTTTTTTCGTATAGAAATAGATATATTATAGCTCGGGGTGGGGGTGCGATTGGGTTGGGTGTGGCGGCGGGGTCGAGCAGAGGGGGGGGAGGAAGCTGGTGCGCCGCGGCGGTGAGGGCGGAGCTTCGAGGAGAGCTCGTTCGGTGCCGGGATGGGGGTTCGAGGAGGAGCTCGACGGGTGGGGGGGGGGACTTCGAGCTCAACGTGAGGGGAGGGGGGTTAAGATGCATCAAGGAGAGAAAAAGAGATATAGGGCATGATTTGTAAATTCGATAGAATATTAGGGGTAATTTTGACTTTTTCTAACGGAAACCGTCAACTATAACGGTCATCTGAAACGGACCATAACACAGGGTCATGTCATGTAAGAGTTAAGCATTACTCGGGGTTTCTCGTGTAATTCGCGATTATGCAGGGTTATGATTGAGATTGAGGAATTACTCAGGGTTATGGGTGTAATTATCCCTATTATTTATTTCATTTTTTTATGTACCTCTCATGTAATTAACCCATGGATTTTCTCCTATATGAGAGAGCCCTAGGGTCTCGTGAATAACAAGTGATTTCATTTTCTTTAACACATGTTATGCCGACAAGAGAGCATAATCGTACATTTTGATGCTTTATGTACATTTTGCTTCACCTTCTTGTTTGTTTGATAGTATTGTATTTTTATGCTTTTTTATGTACGTACTTGTTATGTCGACCACAAATCACAAATTTCCTATTTTGCGAATCTGTTACATCTTTTCCCAAAGTTCTGGCACCCCTTATATTAATGACCCTATCGTCACATTGAGACAACCTTTATAAATAATTTCACGAGGGTTTCACTATGGAAATTAAAATTCTAGAGGAACCATTACCTAGACAAATTATAAAACTCTTGGATTTCAGATGGAGATTTCCAAAACAACAGGACAATGTTTATCAATTCTTTACTTACCCTTAAATGAGATTCCCAAGAATACCTTTAGGTTTATTTTTATATACAACTTGTGATGATTATATTTTTTATCTGTTATTTCGATTGGTCGTCGGTCAGTTTCACTGTAGCTGGTGGTTATTGAGGTTGGGGGAGCGACATCGATGGCCGGAGATGTTCGGGGGCCGAGTCAAGTGCCGAGAAGTCCGATGGTCGTCGAAAACGACATCAGAGGAGCCAAACGGTCGCCTTGGGACTTTGTAAGAGCTACCTCGGGGGTAAAAGGGGGTGTGTCAGTTGGTTGCCCTGAGGTCGATTTGGTTTCGGGCTCTAGGTCTAACCCGATAATCTTTGCTCCAAGTTGGAGTCCGAGTAGGCGCCTATCGGGTCCCTTGGTTTTGGATATACCGGTTCTATATTCAGGCATGATTTTTAGCCCGAGCGCTGCGGTGATTTTGAGCCCATCTCCGAATCCTCCTACCTTTAAGATTGGTTCAGACCCGAGGAGGGCCTCGAGCTCTTCATCGCCTTTGGGGTTGTGACAATTGGTGGCAAAGTCGACCTCAGAGGCCTCGCCTGGGCCTTGTTCAGTTATGGGAGATGCTACTACACGGGTCAGGATCTCTCCGGTGAATGGGGCGGTGGTCGCGACTTCTGCTGGCAGCTTGGGGGTGTTTCGTGCTCTTCTCGAAGTGCTACTAGAAGGGACATGGAATGATCTAGGTTTGGGGGAAAATCGGGTCCTCCTCCTGCAAGAAAGGTGGTTTCCCTACAATGCTGACTGAAGTAGTGGAGGGCGTCCATATGAAGTGCCGGCAACGAGGAGAAAAGCGAAGGATCGGCGTCAATAGGGCCCCTCTTCGTCACCAGGGCTGCTGGTGTGGACAGGCTACCAGGGGTGCAATGAACTTGAAAAGAAGTCTGAAAATCATTACCATCAGGAGTCTATTGCTTCTGCTTTGGATGCAATGCACAACTGCCTATAAAGGAAAGCCATGAAAACAGACCTTCAGGAAAACTGTCCGCATATCTCCATGTCTTCGAGCATGGGAAGGTAAATCAAGGATACCTCGTTGCCCGACTTGTCTGGAAAGACAACCCCTCCTAAGAGCTGTAGTATGTATGCATGACTGCGATGTAGAATGGTCTCCTCACTGGCATACTCTGGAAGTACAGAGAAGTGCTCCACAAGTGCGGATACATGCACATTGATGTTAGGCTTCTCAGGCCTCACTTCGAGAATCCACTCGCAAAGTCCTGGCCATCTAGGGGATGATGTGCATCCAATCACATAATGTCCATGTATTCGTCCACATCAATATTTAGATGTGCTAAAACAGTATATGCTTGGGAGCATGGGATTCTGTGAACTTGCCACTTCTGACAAGTGCAAGACAAGTCACTTATTAGAACTGAATGTTTCCTTCCTCCCTTTAGGCCAAACTATGTCATATGTTGCCCTGTGATCACCTCATATAAATGTAAAGGAGCACCCCTGATTCAAGTGATTCGATGACTATTGCTCCTATCCATCTACATGTCAACAATGTATTTGGTGAATCGATCACCACGAGCCAAATGAGACGTTGTCTCGCTATGACGTTCATAGAAATATTGAATGCAGTTGTAGTATGTCTTTTATACCAATGCCGCAACTGGAAGAGATCTTTCATCTTTTAATACTGCTTTATAACTTTCGAAGAAATCGACTCGCCCTAGATCGGTTAGAATTGTCCCCATTGCGCGTATTTGGAGCATTTGGCTGGGATGAAACAACTTGATTTTTGCGGGGCAGCGTTTCTATAAGGAAAATATATGTATCGCTGCAAATAACTTCTGTACGGACTGGTTATCCATGTAACGTTTTTCTTTTTGGGTGGCGGATGGTATCTCTTGTACCATCAACCTTGACCTTCGTTATTTTCCCCGCTGTAAGTATTTTCTACCTTCATTATTAATAAATTGGGGCGAACACATTTGAGTGTATCCCCCTCTTTTGAGTGTTAAAAAAAAAAGAAAAACTTTCGAAGAAATTAGATGTCATGTACCCGCAACGGTAGCCCTCATCAAAAGCCAAAGTCCACTGATCTTTGGGGCAATTGTGCGTATCAAACCACTACAATGCATTCTCATCCATCTCCTTCAACTTGTCCGTGTAAGCAGTCCACTTTCTCTGTGAATAAGCCTTCCTAACCCTCATTACTAGGCTCTTTGTTGCCTGATTTTTCATAATATAATTGAAGTTACTAGCAATGTGACATAGGCAAAAACACCAATACATGTAAGGCGGTTGAAAGTTGAAACTGCACTTTTGGGCGACGCATGACAGAACGATTTGTAGACGCGCTGTCTGATATGATACAAATTGGACCAATACGATCCCCGAAAACATGAAGCCAAACTCTCCAAAAATCAAGTCCAACTATCTTCATCCTCCTCATTCACGAAGGCAAATGCAAGAGGTATGTTGTGGTTTGCTGCACCGATGCCACACAATGAGTACCTTCTGCTTATACCTTCCATATATATGAGTACCATTGACACTAATAACGAGCTTACAATGTCTCCATGCACTGATACATGGACCAAATGCCCATAATGCCCACGTGAAAACCTTCTCATACCCACCAACTGGATCACCATAGAGATCAATCACAATACCTGGGATTGATGTCTCCAATGCATGGAACAACTACGATAATTCATTGTATGATTCGGTCCAATACCGTATACTATCTCTATTCCCTTTATCCTGGCATCTTATATCCTCCTACGACTTACCATGTACTGTACTCATCAGAAATAGATTGCTGCAAGTACGAAACCTTCACGATGGGTGAGATCTTGACTTGATTTAGAAGTTTATGCACCATGAAGTTGCAATCAAGCTGAGGGCGATCTTAATTTGCTACACGATGCAAGCAAGTATATGGTACATCCAATTTAGATATCACAAATATACCATCAAGTGGGCGGCGATGTCCATGCAACTGCCACAAGCATCCCCTGCTCCTCTCGCTACAATAAATAACCCGCACATGACGGTCGGATTCATGCATCTCAAAATTGTAGTAATTGTTAATGTGGAACAATTTAACTGAATAAATCAAGTCTTCTTTCGACTTGAAGATCATCTCATTCCTTAACTCGTCTGAAATAGCCAATCCATCTTGAATATCCATCACGTAATCACCATTTTTGATGTAACCATCACCACTACATGTGTTATAGAAAGGAATGTCAGACTCAACACATATCGTTTGGTTTTTTCATCGTTCGGCAATTCACCATCATCATTTTCCATTTCATCATTAGCATTCTGCGAGGTATCCTCCATCATATGATCAATCTCAGGATCATGGTTCTCCCCTATAGTGGAGATGGAGTCAGCGGGATCCCAAAGATTGGGGAAAATATACTGATGTTGCCATCTCCACAGGAGTTGTAGATACAAGAAGAGGTTCACAGATCATGGCAGAAGTGGGTCGTGGCACACTGGATGTATGAGACACGAAATGCGTTCTTGGAATCGTAGCTGCAGATTGGCGTATCAACGCACGATCTCGTGTGCATACGAGGTCGGTAAATAAAACTGATCAGTATGAGCATCCCATCATCTCAGCATATTTCAAAATATCGTCAACATCACCATCATACTCAACATCAACCAAAAATGTGTCATTGTTCTCCAACATCCTGTGAAATACACGAAGTTATGTACCATTGGTTATGTCGACATGAAACGAGGTTGCAAACATCTCGACCAATCCATTAAAGGTCAAACTCATCCCGATTCTTATGGGTTTCACTCGACCTTTCTCGTATCTGACTTCTTTGCCATCCCTAACTTCCTTCCCACCAACATGGCACAAGCACATTACTTACATGACTTCAACTCTCTTCTAAAAAGGAGAACAAATAACATTACACATGAAGAATACACCACATGTAACAATAGACAATAGCGTGTGACACACACAAAACAAAAATTAAAAAATTACCTTTTTAAACAAATGTGATTGGGGTATACTCAAGTGGATGAAGACAACCCAATAGATGAGGAGCCTTCCACGGGAGCGGCCACAACAAAGGGCGACAATAGAGGAGATGGTCGAAACAACGGAGGCCACGATTTTGGCCAACGACTCCGAGGAGGCGGAGGAGCAAGAGCAGGAGCAAGAGCAGATGGCGGGGTGGCTTTTTGTTTGCGTGGGGCGTGGGGGAGGGTCGTGGCTGGGGCTATATTCAAGCCCTAGTCATGACTTCAAATCACGGTTTCCTTTGATGGGAGCCATGACTTCAAACAACGGCTCCCTACCAAATGAGCTATGACTTGAGGTCACGGCTTCCTCGCCGTACTTAAAAAAATATATTTGCCTGTGGGTTATGTGGAATAACTTTCCTCGAGAACCACCTAGGCGAATTTTCCTCCTTCAGAAACACACAAGAAGACTCATAGTGCAAAAGCGTCAGATGATGCAACAATGAAGGCATGTACAATAACTCGTGTAGTAGAGTCCTCGAGTATTATGATGATCCCAATGACGGAGAAGAAGGGTTTGAAGGTGGACAGTTAGGTTTCTGGGCAAGAGAAGACCAAAGCTCTAGTTCTGATAATATACGGAAAAAATTGAGATAGAACGAGATGATTTTATTGGAGGGGCATAGTTTCTTATACAGAGAGAAAGCCTAAAACCCTAATCTTACAAGAAAAAGAAAATACAAGAGTCTTTAACATGATTAGTAGAAACAGAAACCACAAAAAAGACTAATATGAAATATTTAAAAATGGAGTACGCCCATATTCCTCTTTATCAGTATCACTAGTGCAATAACTCACGCTTCGCTGCGATGGGTCACTTTTATCCAATTGTCATCTTCTCAAATTATTTTATATATTTATTATAGTAGTCCAAAATTGTTTGTTTTCGATAAGTAAACAAATCCTTTATCATAATCTATTTTATTAAACTTAATCTTTATATATGTCTAATAATTGATTTGCTATTTGAAAATTGACGAAGTAATTCTCTCTTCATTATGTTCTTTTTGTTGGGCTTCATTTTATTTAATCTTTCTTCGTATCATAGGAAAATGGATCTTATTATGTATCTTAAAAAATGTTTTTTTATTTAAGCTTAAAGTCAAATGGACATAAGATACTTACATGTGCTGTGGTAAGTTAAATAATTCAAAAAAAATATAAGTTTGAAGTATTGAGGGCTAACACACGCCTACATTAATTTAGCCAGTATATATTGCATGCATAAATTTTGAAAATTTAAAATATGTATGAATTTTTTTCATAAGGATTCAATTTGTAGCATTGAATTTTATAAATAATCGATAAAATTGTTTTCTTTTTTTTTTTGCAAATGAGACATATCTTTGTTTATATATATATATATATATATATATATACACTCGCGCATACACACGACGATTCCTATAAACCTTGCCAACTAAATAACAACTCCAACATATACTTCATATTACCTCCACAACCCTCACAAAATTATCTCGTCTTACACCATGATCCCTGCAAGAGTTGACCACAGGGTCATTGTGTAAGAGTTTGTAAGTTTGCTGGAGTTGTGGGTACATAAATATGAAGAATACATAGGTTGTCATGTATTTAATAAAGTTTATCGAAGTTGTGATATAAAAATGGGATTTTTACACCCATAACCCTGAGTAGTTCTGCAATTACAATCATAACCCTGTCTAATCGTGAATTACATCCAGAACCCTCAATAGTCTTAACTCTTACATCCATAACCCCCGAGTTAACTTCCATCTAATATTCCGTTAACTATGATGGTATCCGTCAAACATTTTACATTTTCTACCTTTTAAGTTCTATTATTTACAAATAAGTACACTCGCCCTCCTCCTCCTCCTAGTCGACAACCATCTCCTCCTCCCCCTCCTCGCCATCGACCACCACCTCCTCCCTGCCGCCGCCGACCTCCTCCTCCAGCCAAGGTAGCCCCGTCGAAGCCCCCCTGCTGAACACCAAGCTGCCCACCTTCTCTAGCCCAGGTCGGCTGTGACACGACACCCCCCCGGGCCCTGACATCTTGCCCATCCTCCCCCAGCCCCCGCTCACCCTCTCCAGCACAAGGCCTTAAATGTCGGTTTCGGTCACCATTTCGGTGACGACCAAAACAGAATTTTGATGGAATTTCGGTCAAATTTCGATCGAAATTTCGATCATTTCGGTCATTTTTTGTACTAGGACCCCCATATTTCGGTCATTTCGGTCGAATTTTGATTTCGACTGGATATGATATTCGACAGAAACTTGACCGAATTTCGCTGAAATTTATGGCCATGCTCCAGCACATGCAGAAGAAGTGCCACCCTCCTGCCACCCCCCCGCCCGGTCCCGACATCCTGCCCACCCTCCCCTAACCCCCACTCACCCTCTCCAACTCAGGCAGAAGAAGTGTCCTCCCGCCACCCCTCGCCCGACCCCAACATCCTGCCTACCCTCCTCCGGCCCCCGCTCACCCTCTCCAGCACAGGCAGAAGAATACCCCCTGCCCCGCTGAACACCAAGATGACATCTCTCCCACCCTCTCAGCACAGGCAGAAGAAGCCCCCCAAAGCCCGAGCCCACCTCCTCTTGGGCAGCCTCGACCTCCCTCGACATCCCGCCCACCCTCCAGCCAAGGCAGAGAAGCCCCGACTTCCCCCGACTCGAGAAGCTACAGCCCCGACCTCCCCAGACCCGAGAAGCCCTGACCTCCCCCGACCCACCCTTCCTTGTCGAGCACCCCTCCGCATACCTGCAAGCCTCGCCCCAACGCCTGGATGCCTAATTTTTTTATTTTTTTAAAAGCAGTTGGGTTAACAGAAAAACTAACAGCGGGTTATGGGTGTGAGACGGAGTGACTATTTAGGGTTTGTTGTGTAATTCATGATTATGCGTGGTTATGATTGTACTTACGAAATTACTCAGGGTTATGGGTGTAAAAATCCCTATAAAAATCACATACATATATATGTGTGTTAGAGATGTCTAACAAAAGAGTAGTTATATATGAGAGACATGGAATGAAGAAGTCACATGTTAACTCTTGGTTTGGATGTAGTATATCAATAGAAGAATATAAATAACCAATAAGATATATTTATTAAAGTTGATTTATATAGTCATACACATTTTGACATTTTTCGCAATATGACATTTATCTCTATATAAGTCATATCTGAATATATACCAATAAAAAATATGTCAAAAAATCATCTGTTCTAATTTAATACTATCTTATTAAACTTTCCTAAAAACTTCTTCTAAATGTCATTATTTTAGTAATGTTGATATGAGAAAGACTCATAAAGTGAATTTCACATAAAGAATTTAAATATTATCATAAATAATTATGTTTTTTCCCAATGAAGATCAGTATGATATTGAAGATGACTGATAATTTTCCATACCAACTGTTGATGCTGATATCATACTTGACATGTCATTCACTATGAATTTTCAAATATAAAATGTGATTTCCTGAGTTTTTATATATTCCACTTCGTATGTTATCATTGTAATCTCATTTTGTATTGTATTTGCCCATTAGAACCACAATTACTATTTCTTATATGCCTTAATTTATCGTAAGTTATTGAAATCGGAATCTTACCGATTATATTTTTTATACTCAAATTTAAATCATTTCGATAATTTTTTATTATAAAAAATATGTACTTGTATTGTCTGGCAATTTTTAGAAGGCTTATATATTATATATATTGTAATTTTGATATGAATTAATAGATGTAACATAAAGAGTTTATTCTTATAAAAAAATTTTGGCATCTTTAAAATATATAATTAACAGAACCATATGTGATAGCAAGGTAAAATTATATTTATTGTAATTAATGATTTCTTCGTTACTAAATGTGGAATATGGAATTAGAGTGGAAAGGTGGGATTAGCAACTGGAAAGAGAGAAGGGGGAGGAACGCGTGGGCGTGGAGAGAGAAAGAGGAGAGGGAGAAAGGATTGGTGGAGAGAAGATTATACTAAGAGATGAGAGAGTGGGAGGGAGTATGGGTGGAGAGATAGGAGCACTGTTAGAGAGGAATGGGACAATTAAAGGGGAGTTGGACGTGTTGTTGACAGGGGCTGTAATGTGGCAGTTGTAAGGAACAGCCCTATTTTAGTATATTGTATAGATATTTTCGTCAGGCCATCTCCCTCACCGATGTCTCCTTGGTCCACCTTGGTTCCTTATGCTACTACTCCGTCAAAGATTTTCTGGACAGCGAATTCATTCGGGTGACAGTGTCCGTGCCTCCGTCGCAGCAATCTGCTTTTTTCAATTGCATCTTCTCTTCTATTCTCAACCAGCGGGGTTAGGTTTGTTGTTTCATACGGTGTTGTTTTTGAAGACAGAACACGTGCCTTTAGATAAAATAAATCAAGGGTGAATTTGTCTTTGCTGTTGACACCCGGACTACTTTTCTTCTACTGATATAAGCAGTAATTCATCATGTAATATAAAATGAAATATAGCTGTTATTTATTAATCAACGAGCCAATTTAAGAGCAAATCTGGTTCTATGAGGTAATGTCATTCACATTTTAGTTTCAACCAGGTATTATAGCACAATAGTTCTCTCCGAGATTGCATCGCTTGCCTTGTATAATATATTCATCTATTAGTAGCATTATTTTTTTCTTAAACTTATATTTCCTGTTTCTGTAATGCAGCCATCTGTACGAAAGCAACACAATGCTGGGTACAAACACAAGGTGTTCTTTTTGTACTTCATTTTGTTCTTTCCTTAAATTACACAAAATATTTCAATGATTAATATCGCTATCAAATGGCTTTATATTATTATTATTTACACAAGTTAGTATCTAATGTTATCTAGGTTCTATTGGCGCTAATTTTTATGGGAGACTGATGCCCTTCCCACCTTCCTTGTCACACCCAATCATCATTGTTGAGATAGATATTTTATTTGTCATTTATTCTCTGCTTACTTTATGTAATTTTTTCGTAGGACTTTTCTCCTATATAAAGGAGTCCTAAGGTCATAATGGAATAGTTAGTCTTTTCCCTTTCCAACCAACAACCCTAAGGGTGCGTTTAGTTGCCGGGTTACCCCGGGGTAAACTGGGGGAGGGTAACCGTTTTTTGTGTTTTGGTGTTTGGATAGAGGGTTTTGGCTTGAGAGGGTTTGTTATGATGTGATTGTATTGAAGTTTGGAAAAGTGGGTAGTTATTGTGATGTGATTGTATTGGAGTTTGAAAAAGTAGGTATAAGTTGAGTAGTTTATATTTTCTAGATGATATGATGATATAATATATTATTTTTTGATGGAATAGATGAAAGAGAAATGATTTATATAATGTATTAAAAAATATAGGAAGAGTGGACCCCACAAGTGAGAATGAGTGGGTTTTGGGGGTAAACCCCCCAAAGGGATGGTTAACCCTCAATCCAAACATGGCCTAAGGGGATTTGTTCCCATCCTGTTCGGCAGCAACATCAACAATTGTAGGTCACTGCCGCCGCATGTGCCGTACAACATCAACAATAGCATTGTGGCCGTCGTCGAGAGACCACAACAGCAGCGACAGCCACCCAACGCCACCGACAACACCGTGAAGGGGTTTCCCCTTCCCTTTCGAGTGGTTGCAATCATTGTGGCACCTTAGAAGTCCTCTTCAACGTCTGTTGAGGTCTGAAAATCGCTCCCAAGAGCGATTTGATTCTCTGTTTAGTCTGATTTTGGGGTTTTTAGGGTTTTATTTGATCATCTAAACCACTCTAGTTACCTAGAGAAGCCTCTAACGGATGGAAGAGGTTGTCGTATGAGTGTACACCCACAATCATGTTCCTGTATGCATGTATAGACGCATTTATTCTTGCCTACAATCCCAGTCTTCGTAGTAGTCGTCATCATGTTAGACAACATGGTCGACTCCAAAGTCGACGTCCCATCCTTAGGTGCCTTCAAAGGTTTAGCACCCATTGTCAAGATGAATATGACTAATCATGAATTATAGGCAATGCAATTAATGAGCCTAATGCAGTGCAACGACAAGTACATTTTGACACAGGACGAACCAATCGACATGGCTGCGGTTGATACATCGTGGGAGGTAGATGATGCATATGCGCACGTCTGGCTGTCCGGGACGATGTCCGTGAAGATAACCAATGATATTCTGAGTCAGCCCACCACGAATGCAATGTGGGACATCCTCTCTACTACTTACTCGCAGGTGGAGAATGAGTCGAAGATACTCCAACTTCCACATGATATCTTCACATCTAAGCAGAACGAACACGCTCTTCATACCCTTTACACTTTTCTCAGGGATATGTTTGAGAAGTTACATGGTTTCATTCCCTTGACTGCTTCGTTAGAGCAGCTCAATTCGATGATGAGTAGAGTATTTCTAGCAGCTCTTGATCCTGAATATGATGCAGCTAGATCACAGATCCTTACTGATGCCATTATACCTCCAATGGAGGAGGCATATACCGTAGATTTTTTTTTGAGGCTCCAATAAAAGGGGGATACACTCGCTGGTGCTCGCCCCAATATTATATATAACTAAAACGGAGAAAGAAAAGAGATACTTACATAGGGGAGGTGGGGTAGAAGGGAACAGAAGATGATTACGAATACAAGAAAAGTAGCCGCCACGGATGGGCCGTTAAACTATGAAGTACACCAATCGGAAGTAAGTCTAGTACCCAAAATGTTGATGTTCTCACTATAGAAGCGCTGGCCCGAGAAAATAGCGTCGTTCCTGGCACGCCAAATGCACCGCAGCCGCGCGATAGGAGCCAAAACATCAGGCCTGGCCCTGTCCCTGTTCAACCAAAGGTTCTCGCATATACCGTAGATTGAGTATGCTCTCTATAGCACTTGGTGGTTATATACATGCCACTCCAAGCATGGCTTTCCTGCTTCGGCTTGTGTTGCAGAGAAGACTCAGCCAACTGGTGCTCCTCCTCCTTCGACATCTGATCAGAGATTCAATGAGCTTGTGGCACGTCTGAGAGAGATTATGCCTACAGCTGGGTCGTATACCGATCCTTCAGAATCTTCAGAGGTAGCTGTGTCAGCATCTACCACCACATCAAGTACCGCATATGTTTTTACTAGCTGTTACAGAGCAGATTTGTCAGAATAGATTATGGATTAAGGAGCTTCACACCATCATAGAGGGAAGTTTAGTGCATACATATTGACAACCAGACATATTTGTAGTTATAGCATATGTGGCCCATTCTCCCATTACTAGACAGGAGAAGGTGCAGTTGACTTCGACAATGCGTCTACAAAATATTCTTTATGCTCCTGATTTTCTATGAATTTATTGTTTATCAGTCAAATCACTAAAGACTTACATTGTTATGCCATATTTGATCGTCTTCTCTTGTGTTTCAGGATTCTTATGGGCAGGGTGATTGGATCTGGCGTGAGCAAGGAGGTTTCTATAGACTGCTCTAGTCCCCATATGCTGGTGCTTCGACCATTCGCACTAGATCAATCTCCCCTTATATGCGGCATCTTTAATTTGGTCACCTTCCTCTGCAGAAGCTGTGTTACATACTTCTTTAGATTTCTTCTCGCTCTACCCTCCAATGCGAGGCTTGCTAGTTTGGGAAGCACTGCATGTCTACTCTTCAGAATCGTCAGGGTTGTAGTAGTCAGTATTTTTGAGTTGGTCCATCATGATATTTGTGGTCCGAGTCGTGTACCAGACCATCAGGGACCATCAGGGACAGATTTTATCTTGTTGTTGTTGACGATTTTTCCAAATTTTCTTGGGTATTTCTACTTAAAAATAAATCTGATGCTGGTCTTGTTATCCAGTCTTTTATTAACGAAATAAAGAATATTTTTCTGCAAATGTCAAGTATATTCGTTCTGACAATGTATTAGAATTCTGTAGCTTACAACTCTCACAGTATTCAGAAAGCTTGGTATTGTACATCAGAATTCATGTGCGTATACATCTCAACAAAACAGGGTGGTTGAGCTCTAACGTCACCTTTTAGATGTCACCAGAATCCTCTTAATTTAGAGTCGTGCTCCTCATTCCTATTGGGGAGATGCGGTTCTAACTGCTTGCTATCTGGTGAATCATATGCCCTCGTCTGTGTTGGGAGAGAAGATTCCGTTCTTGATTGCGTTTTTCGAGCAGGATATTTTCTCCGTTGTTGGAGTATATTATGATGTATGCGTCATATATATGGGTAAATGGACCCCCCATGATCCATTTACCATATCCATTTGTTTAGTCCCACATTTACCGTCTGTGGGATGTGGAGACTCAGTGAGGGCTATATAAGAAGCCCCTCACCCTCTTGTAACAGTTGAGAGAAAGTCAATACACACATGACCCTTTGAGGCCTTCTCTTGTAGTTTCATCCCGCTCCTTAAGGAGTAGGGTTCCACGTAAAAATTCCAGTCTTCTTCAATGTTTATTTTTCTATCTCTGATATTTGCTTCCACATTCGTAGTTTCTCACATGGTATCATAGCGGGTTCGATTATCGAGGATTTATTTTTGTAACTTGTTCGAGATTCGATTATATCATTTGATTATGTTGCAAAATCTGTTCATATTTGCGACTGGAGTCACCATTATGGGATGGGGTTCGCCGGGTTCTTCCTTTGTTGACAAACAAACTGCGGCCAGTGGTGGGGGACGAACTTTCGATCAGGTTTTGGTGTGATGATTGGACGGGATAAGGTTCCCTTGAGGGTAGGTTCCCAGATTGTTTGCTTTGGTTGTGATGAAGGAGGGGGCGCACACACATGTGGTGAGCTCAGATATGTGGTCGCCTAGTTTTGTGACGCAGCTCTCGGAGCAACGATTGGAAGATTTTCTTCGGATGCAGGCCGAGATCCCATGCTCGGGCGGGTTCAGCGAGATGGTGGACCATTTCCTGTGGGAAGGGGGGAGGTTCTCGACTAAGAAAGCCTTTGAAGAGTTCATCTCTCCAGCAACAGACCTGAATGAGGAACTTAACATGGATATGAAGGTGGTGTGGGCGGCAAAGATTCCAAACAGAGTCAAGGTCTTCCTCTGGTGTTTGAGAAGAGAGCGCCTATGTGTCAAGGAAAAGAGGGGGCATCTGATAGGGACGGAGGATATTTTTTATGATAGGTGTGAAGGGCAGATAGAGGATGTAGACCATCTATTTTTCAAGTGCTCGACATCGTATGTAATCTGGAGGGAGCTCGACATCCCTTGGTTGGAGGCAGATGGTTTGGAGGGCTTCTGGAGGTCGGTTCGTGCGGTGGGGTCTAACTCCACGAACGATGTGTCGGTCGCCTTCGCGGGACTTTGGGCGACGCGGCTTGGGCAGAATGACTTGATTTTCAACAACCAGAGATTCTACTCAGAAAATGTGGTTTCGCATTGTAGAGCGCTTTATAATTTCTGGTCATCTCGATAATGTAACATATTTCTGATTATGAATGCCATTTTGCGGTAACTCCCACCTTGGGAGTCTACCCTCTCTTTTACTAAAAAAAGGATCTGTTCATATTTGTTCAAGATCATATAGACTCTAGGGTTTCTCATGAAACTCTAATTTCTGCATATTCGTGAAGATTGTCATCGACAAGAAAGTTCTGCATTTTGTTTTCTAGGGCTTCTTAGGAAACCCTAATCATGCATCTCCACACGAAGACCTTCTCCAGGAGGTGCTTGATCTCCAGGCAGTGGCGACGTTTCTCGCCGAATCCAGCAGCGGCGACAGCAACATCTCCACCCTCTAAGGCTCATCTCCAACATCGTGAGTGTGTGATGCCACCTTCAAGTCCCAGAAGGAGTCTCGATGGCGTAGCCCACTTCTCCATGCCACATGAGGCGGAGATGGTCGCAGATCCCATGTATCGAAGGCGGCCAGACCACCAGGTCTCGCGCAACCTCCTCTGGCATCACACCTCCAACATGCGTAACACTCCCCCTAAAACAGCCCCAGACTCTCCAACATCTCTTCAATAAAACAGCTCCAGCACGCGTAACACTCTATCTCTTCCGTGAGCCCATCGGCGGCGACGCAAACAACCCAGACTTTCCAACATCCCTCACTCGTGTGTTTGGGTCAGCTGCCTTGGTTTATCATACCTCTCCTGGCCATGACAAGCTCTCCTAGAGCTGTCAAGTGTGTCCTTGTGGGGTATTCTAGGACTCAAAAGGGATACCGTTTTGATCCCGTCAACCCCCTCCATCCCACCAACACCTAGGTGCCGTTGCCCGCCTGGGCACTGCTGCTGCTTCCACCAGGGCGCTGCCGCCCTTCCCTTGAGCTGCTAGAGCATCGGGCACTGTTGGCCGCATCCCCTGTGTCAATGGGGCATTGCTGCACGAAGTCAATCTTCGTTTTTCTCTTCGTAAGTTGTCTTGCTCGTCCATACAGCTTCAGTGTACTATTTTGTGAAAAAAAAGGTCATGCTGACCTTCTAATACCTCGTGGGTCCTTGGATCATCTTTGACCAACATGAAGGTGGTGTGGCGCTTGGTCTATGTCCACAAACTGTCTTAATGTCTCATAGATCACGATTAAAAGTTCTGTTGTATTTTGTGGCGATTATCATTCAGTTATGGCATATATCATGGACATTGATTCTGTCAATTAGGAAGAGATGAACCTTGTTCTGATTATCAATATTAATGGACCAAACTGTGAGTTATGGTCAAGGTAGTTTGTGAGTGATAGAGGATAATGCCAATGAACACATTTTAAAGGAATTAGAGCCCAAAGAAAAGGTTGTAAGCAATACATCATGGAGAAAGTACAATACCATGACAAATGTGTGCCTTACATGGGTGCGTATGTTTGATGTAGCCATGAAGTATTATATAAGTCCACTGCTAACAATGTGGGATTCTCTTGCCATAACTTATTCTTAGGTAAGAATTGAGACAAAGAATAACTAGTTGCGTCATGATATTCATTGGATCAAACGAGATGTACGGCCTCTTCATGCTTACTATACTGGGCTGAAGGCCTATAATTAGGGTTGGAGTATCTCTTTTTGGACTTGATTGTATTTATGATTTCACAAGGAATCAACTACCTAGTAGTGCCACGATCCCTATGATTGAAGACCAATGGTAATCACGGCTAGATAGATCTGATCGTTGTTTATATACTTGACAGTTGACACCACCTTTGCCATGGTTACTGCATGAGGTCGAGGATGTTCCTTTGTTGCGATAGGTCGTGGTGGTCAAGGATGTGGTGAGGGCTATGGTAGCTTTCCACAAATCTCCTTCTGTCAAAGACCATGTTATATTGAGGATACGTGCTGTAGGAAGCATGATAGTCCTACTACTCATTGTGCTGCAAACCATGTTGATCAGTCCTCAGATTCTTTTTTTTCTTTGTCTGATGTGCGTGCGGACAATTTTTTTGCACAATTGAGATGGATTATTGATCTAGGGTCACTTGCTCAGATACATATTATAAACACAGTTGGTACAACTAGTTCGCTAGATATAACTTATGCTTGTATTTCTTGTGGTCCTAGAACATACTAGCTTGATTCTGGAGCTACTCAACATCTATGTAGGGATAACGAACAATTTGCGGTTCTCAAACCTGTCACTCAAGGTAGGATCGTGGTTCTTGCAGATGGTAGAAATCTACAGTGACCTGAAAGGAATTCTCTAGTGACATGAGCATGGGGAGTTTCATTTATCCACCAATATCTGGGATGTAAATAGTTGGATTCCATATATAGGTTTTATCATATCCTTATTAATTTGAAAATATTAACCTAGATGCATATGCATACATAGACGGATCTAAAAAATTTGTTATCGTTAGTTTTCAGGAAATAGGCTGCACATGCTGCATATACAACCATATATGCCTGTGTAGCATGTAGATCAAACCAACTTTATGAATCAGTGCATTATCCTAAGTGCATATGCAGCTTGCATATGCCTCACATATCTCGCATATGCCTCTTATACTACTCTAGCAGCTTTGTGGCTCATCCACCAACAAGTCTAACTCTCCAAGCCTCTCGTTCGAGTGCTTACCTCTATCTCTGCCTCTTCCTCAATTCAGTTGTAAGAATATGCAATGCATTTGTATACAATTGCAATGCATTATGCCATTATCTTAATGCAATGTTTAATATTTTGCTCATGTATTATTTTCATGAGTATATGTAATGTATTGTCTAATATTTTAATATATGTCGATTGAGGTTTTGCTTATGTATTGTAAATCTGCATGTATGTATATTAAAATTTGTTATCATGAATCATCTAATATGTTAAGTTTATATGGTTAAATGTTTTTTGTGGCTAAATGTTAGACAATTAATGGCATCTACTTAACCATCTAACACGAGCCATTTTCTTAAATGTTCTTAGTCCTTCTCTTAGATCTTCTTTAACTCCACTTTGATACATAAATTCAAACGTAACATTATTTATAGATATTTATCTATTTTTAAATTTAAAATTAGAAAACCGCACAAAACCACATATACCCCACATATGTCCTCACATACCGCGTATTTAGTATTCGGTGATTTGTCTGAACGCATATGCATATCGCTTTCCTGAACCTTGGTTATCATATCCTAAAAAAATGAAGTCATAAAAAGGATATGGATTGGATACGAATAGTAGAGAATTTCTTCTTAGATTAGCTTAAATTTCGACCTTAAATATCATGATACATCTTTGATATATAGTTGATATACCGGTTTTTTATCGAACAATATCAAAACTTCCCCTTTTATCTTTTTCTCGGATTTCACCTCTATATAGGAGTCTAGGTCCATCTGGGAGATGTAGACATGCAGAATATTTTTAGATATCACATATAATATGAATTTCTTCATAAGTTTCTTTTATTTCTCCCTACATTTTGCCGATATTTCTGCCTACTTCTTTGATATTTCTCCCTATTTTGACGTTGCTGCATTGTTACTTAAATAAGTATTTATGTAGTTTCTTTGATTATATGAAACCCTTAGGATCCGGGTACCTATTTACACACGTTCACACTATTACATTCGCTTGTGATCGCACAAGTAATGAAAAGCATGGCAAATTTTCTCTCTCTCATTTGATATGACATTCACATTTAATAAATAACCACAGAGACATCAACAATAATAGTAAACATGTGCCACCAATACTTCATTGATTTCCATATAACAATACATGTTATAAAAGAATGTAGTACAATGTACATGTAGATCCCAAAATATATGACTGAAGAGGAAAGAAGCATATTACATCATAAGCTGAACCAAAAACTGAAACAAAAGACATCATACCTTCTTGTATAAACTCGATCATCAGGGCTCCGTTTGGTTGCAGGGTTGGGCAGGGTTGGGTTGGCCCAACCTGGGGTACCCCTCCTTCCAACCCTCCCAATCCTCCTCACAGTTTACTATTTTTAGGGATACCCCAACCCAACCCAACCCAACCCAACCCTGCCCAACCCTGCAACCAAACGAACCCCAGAAGTCATCAACAGCTACTGAGCAGCATGCTCTTTGCCTGCCAAAACATGTTAGGAAGAAGAGGTATCAGGGAGCGCTGGTATACCCATGATTCATATTATAAAATAAGCAGACATTTAATATGGTTACAAAAGAAACAAGTAGAAAGGCATAAACATCTAAAATTTATTTCTACTTACAATGTAAAAAGGTTTCCAAGTGGCTTGTATATACCTCCCCCTATTCACCCTTTATTCCAACATTTTCCATATAAATATTTTTATATTGTAATTGATTGCTCATAAGTGTGTGTGAGTGTATATATATATATTCTTATATTATTCAGATATCATGTTTTTGGATTTTGACGACGGAAAAGGTGAAATTGGAAATGTTTATTGATTTATTTAATTCTCAAGTCTAGTGGATAGTCTGTGGTCTTGGTCAGTGTACGACCTCACACTATGACTCTAAGACGTGGGGAGTGACTTAGGGTTGGGGTGCCTCCGTAGGCATGCAGTGTTATATAATGAATCCTAACTAAATTCCCAACACGTCCACTAGCTTATAGGGATTTCACAACCAATTTAATTATAGTCACTTCCCACCAACTCAACTTTGATTGTAGCTCTTCCAAACCTCAACTGCAACTATCTCAGGTGTAACCCTATGTGACCTAGATGTAGACATGGATGATTTGGATGTAGCATCGCCAAGTCTGCTGGCGAAAAGTAACCAAAAACTCAAGCGGTGACGTAGCCTCATAAGGGCTCTTCCGTCTCGCCCTCTAATTGGAAGTGCAATCCAATAAAGGGAAAGGTCTACTCCAAAACTACGCCCCAGAGACGGGTGAGAGAGACTCCTGAAAAGTCACTCTAGAAAATGGCCCGACCGGTAACGAGCAAACGAGCTTGTACGAAAAACTAAAATCGAGGACCCCTCACCTGGGTATCCTAAAATAGAGGGTCAGCGGAACTGGTCAAAAGTCGGGATCCCAATGATGCGTAAAAACGCTGCGAGTTCGCGTAAAAAAAAACGTGAAGGGACTGGGATTCTAGACCCGCGCACTTGGTGGCCGCTGCCCGAACTGGGCTTCCTATTCTCCCGCCCAGTTGAGGGTCACCGCGCCCTCGCACAGTCAGGTGTAAAGACTACCATGACCGGCACTGTTATTTGTTAGTCTTACTTAATACCAAATTTTTTGACTTGTTTCATAATTTCTTATATAGTCAACTCGACATGTCTAAGTATGTCGTTAACAACTTATCAATAATAGTTTATACCAAAGGATCGATTGATAGGATTGATATAATGATCACATGAGTCCCTAGATTGATTCAATTAAATCTAAGATAAATCTTTAAGAATATCTCACTGTGCATATTGACACCTCAAACTTTTATCTATGTTATTCTTGACTAATGGTCCATAGACAAGAAACATGTTGCATATAAACCCCTTTCACATAGTGGGACGTGCAATACCTTCTATCACATTGTATTTTATTACTTTGAATTACAGTTGATAAATTCAAAAAATAATCAATCACCTTCCTGCTATCATAAACAATTACTAGTTAATCCTTCCTGTTTTTTTTTGTTACTGTCTATTTTTAAATGCATTATATTATAGCGCATTCACAATTTATCCTTAAACACATTGCTACAAGTGTTTTTATGGTGGTTTATGAACAAGAAAACAACAGTAAAATAACTGTTAGTGCTAAGGTACTACAATTGCATCATACTACAAAAAGGCACTTTCAATGACCATATGTACATCACCTGTCTTGTAAAATTTACATATCAAAAACAGATCCTAGAAACTGGTTGTACAACAACTCACATATATGATCCATTAATTTTATCCTCCATATATGGCCTGATAGAATTTATGTACAGAAAAACTGAATTGGCTCTACTTTGCGGCTCTAGCAAACACCAACAAAGGCATATGAACTAATTAAGTATGAATACTAAATAGTTATAGCTAACTAGTTCAACTTGTTTTCTTCCCGTTTATCTTTGTGTATTTAAATATTAAATTTGCAGAAATGATGAATTCTATATGATGAATTTGGAGTCTAAAGATCCACAAGGCACATGAAACAATGGAGCATACTAATCCAGAGACAATCCAAACTAACTCACTTAATTAATTAACCATATTCTTAAACATGAATCTACCAGACTTAACTGAAATGGGCTATGCCCTTGGGGATCAATATATTATTAGTCTTCATATGGAAAAAGAAAAAGAGCATAATGGATTATTAGATGCCATTTCTAACCTTAAACCTTATATATGTCTTCTCCTGTCACACTAGATTATGTAACATAAGATCTTAAATTTATTCCTAATTAGAGGATCCAATTATATATACCTTGATATATACATATATTAACTCAGGAACTAGACTTTATTATTACTTTTACATTTTTTTCAATATTCAACCGTAGCAATTCAGTGCTTAATTTATATGTCAGAACCTTGTAACCACTTTATAATCCAATTAGTATAAACTTTTATTTTTTTTAGAGCAGGAAATCCATTTATATGTCTGAACAGGGATTTATTCAGGTATTGTTGTTTAACAACAATATGAATTTTTGATTCACTAATTTATGTTTAATTTAAAACTGAATTATAATCAGAATATTCTCCATATATATATATATATATATAGATGATGTAATTTCATAATATTCAAATAGACCAATGATCCTACATTCCACATGTTTTAATTATATGAAAACTACTGTTGGTGCTACAATATCGGATGAAATTGATGATAATTTGGCATGAAATATACATGCATGGCAGCAATAAGGGAGAGAAGGAGTTGTACCTAATTAGATCTCCAAAATGTAGATCTAATAGCATGCAAAAGCTGAGGAAAGACTGCAGCAAAAGGGAAGATTGTAATGACTTTGAAAGAAGGCTGCAGGAGCTTGGGTTGAAGAGATCTGCAACACTGCTACAGGAAGAGGGTATGAACTTGAGCTTGAAAGATTTCTTGGACAGCAGGAGAAGGAGGATGAAAAGAACCCTTCGGCTGTGAGGTTAAGAAGAGACGTTGGGGCACAAATGGGGATAGGATATATATAGAGAAGAAGGGGATTTAAAGTTGACATGTGGAGGGGAATTGAATGCCATATGGAGCAAGAAAAAGGGAAGCCAAGTGGTTGTCCTAGAGAGCAGACAGTCTGCTGGAACTTTTATCTTTATTATTTTTTTCTTCTTTTATTTGACATACAAAAGCTGACCATATTCGTACCTCGAGTGTCGGAATTCGACACGCAATATCTCGTTTTGATCGTCTCTAAACGACGATCAATATGAATATAATATTGATATGCTTTTAATAGGGTTTGCATCCCCGGAATTTTTGAGATACGGTTTTGATTTATGATTAAGTTTTGTGATTTAAAAATACCAAACGACCTCCGATTGACGAATGGTCGATTCCGTTGGTCTTGTTTCGTCGAATCGGATTTTATGATGGTCTCGATTCGCGGTTCCCGAATTTGCGTCGCGGTTTTTTCGGGCACGCATTACGATGCGACTGATTTTTGATCGATTTTACCCGAACGACTTTTAGTTCATGATCAATTGATCAATTTAGGTTGTTTGGCATTGACCAACAACTTTATTGGGTTAATTGGACCCTAATCGGGTCGGGTTTGAGTTCGTGCGAATTCGGATGTTATAAATTACTCTTCTTCTTATAAGAAACTCGAGATCCACGATTTGTATATGCTAGACAAGACGACTAATGCTTTGCATATAGTTAATTAAAATGTACCAAGCCTTCTCCCATTATAAGTAGGATCGACTTCATGGATTCTTGCTCAAATCCATGTTGAATGATTCGACTATTTTTACGCTGGCCGTCGACTACCTAACACATCTCCTTCAAAAGTGGGATTTGAACCCTAGTCTTTTGTGTGGTAGACACACTGTACTACCACTAGACCATTAAGTGGGTACTTTGCATATATAGTTAATTGACAAACTAATATTTAAGATAACTCATCTATCTTAAATCCAATATTGAATGTACTAATCATCACATCAATCCTCATCCGACTTGTATACATATGATTATCATATTCAAAAATTGTACTGAATATAACACCATGCACTCCTTCAAAACAATTGCATATTATACCTTTTAAGTCATTCATATTTTAACATTTCTTATATGATGTGTAATAGATTAATCCTCCTATTTACACATCTTTGGTAGTAAAAAAGTGCATATTTCCAACCTAATCTAATGATTAGGGAACATAGAAACCTTAATTTTTGATTTTTTTTTTTTTATAATCATTTCATGATATTTGACAATATCGACGGCATCAGCATGTCAACAACATGCCCCATTCAATAGTTGGTGAAATGACACCGACATCGACATTTATTATCATGGCTTAAATTTAAATGTATTGGATGGTTTAATATGAAATAAATATATCAAATGCATTTTCATATAATAAATCAAATATGGTGAAATAAGACATGAAATTTTGTTACATACATTTATAAATAAATCTACAATCATAGTTGTTATATTAAATATTATTTATGTCATTTCTTTATATGTTATTTCCTTTTCTCTATATATTTCCCTCCAGGGTTTCTCCTCTATATAAATGGTATAAAGAAATCTTATGACCTCTGAATAAATAACTCATTTGTTTCTGTTGAGAGGCACTCTACTCACAAACCCTAGGGGTAGATTAGTCATGTTGTATATCACTCTACCCATAAACCCTAGAGGTAGATTTGTCATCTCATAATCCAATTGCATTGTAACCCTAGGCCTCTATACCTATATAAAGAGCCCTAGGGACTCCCTTTCTGAAGAAGAAAAAGAGTATCCCCTTCAACTTGGTATCAGACGCCTTCCCCCTCCCCCCCCCTCCCGCCCGCCACCGTCCATCCCCCTCCCCCACCCGCTCGCTTCCACCGCTTCTGCTCCTGTGTCCCAACACCCGCAGCCCCCTTGCTCCACCGCCCCAGCCTCAAGCTCCCGCTGGCATCACCCGTCCTCCCAATCCCAATACCCTGCAACCCCTTCCCCTCACCGCTGCAACCCCCTTTCCCCTCGGCCCCAGCCCCCCCGCCCCCGGCATCGCCCCCCCACATTCCCAGATCCCCACCGCCCATCACCCGATCCCTCGCCCCCCACGCCCGACCCCGCATCGCCCCCGGCATCGCCCGACCACGCATCACCCTATTCCCAGACCTCCAGCATCGCCCCCCCCCCCCACCGCCGCATCGCCCGACCCCGCATCACCTGACCCCATTCCCCCGCTGAGCATCCCGATCTCTCCCCGCCAGCTCCCCCGCTGAGCATCATCCCACCCCGCCCCGCATCGCGCATCATCTGCCCCCCCCTCGTCCCCGGAATCTCTTCCAGTACCCAGGCCTGGTACCCGCGCCCCCTGCATGCCCTCAGTAATCGCCCAACCCAACCCCCAGTCCCCTTCTCCACGCGGATCCCCCTCCCACGAAGCTCCCCTTCTTCACTCAGCAGATTTCGGTGGCTCCCCCTTCCACGTGCCAGGCACTCCTTTCGGCTTAGATTTCAGAGCATAGCATCTCGCTGCTCTCGCGTCCCACCAGTCTCTCGGCACCGACTCCAGCAGCACTGTTTTGCGGTTCTCGTCTCCTCCAGTCCCTTCTCTGGACGTACACACATGCCGTCATTCCACCTCTGTGTGAAATGATTTAGGGACACCGTGTTTTCTCCTTGTCTTCCTTATAATTCAACATGTCTGATTTCTTCTCACAAAATGTCACAATCAGAAGTGACATCAACGGGATATGATGGAGGGAGCACCCGGCTACCCTCGTTTGGGTCGATCCCTAAATTGGACGACACCAACTACCCCAAATGGTCTCGCATGTTCCTCATGATCGTACGGGGATACGATAAGGAACACATTATTTTGGAGTCAGAATCTGCTGACAAGACATGCAAAAATGCAACTTGGGACAAAGACGATGGAGTGGTGAGTTCGTGGATTATGGCCAGTGTCATTGACGGGATTGCTGATGAACTCGTATATTACAACACTGCCCATGATATGTGGACCTCTCTTCAAGTCACATATGGTCAGGATAAGAATTCAACCAGAATGTATCGGATGTACTTTGACATGCTCAACATGAAACAAACAGGACGCTCACTACCTGAGTATTTCTCTCTCTTAAAATCCCTTTTTGAGTGCTATAATGCTTGTATTCCAGGCTGCACATGTCCAACTCAGAAACAACATCGCCAGCAGATGGCAGTCCTTGTATTTCTTGCTGGACTCGATTCAGGCTACTCGGCTGCTCGTGATCAAATAATCACAACGGCCACTCTCCCCACCATCGAAGAAGCCTACAGTACTCTGAGTCGCCTTAATATTCCTCCGACAAGTGCTAAAGGCACTGATCTAAGGCACATTTCTGCTCTCGCTGCCCCATCTGGGCGTGGAAGTCGAGGCTCTTTTAGAAGCCGTGGTCGAGGACGCTTCACTCCAGGACGAGGTCGTAGCACCATCCAATGCTCTTACTGTCATAAATTTGGTCACACAAAAGCTGTATGCTACAGCAAACAGGGGTACCCTACTCCTAGTGCTCGAATGGCCAATGAAGGAGATAGTCCTCTCGTGGAGGTCCCTAGACGTGACTTCGATGATCTGATGCAGCGTCTCAACAGGTTGTAACCGACCGAGTCCTCTACCTAATATCAGGACAATACTACAGACACTGCAGCAATGGCACGATCAGGTATCTTTATCGCGTCTGCCAATAGAATTACAAAATCAGAATGGTTGATTGATACATGCGCTTCCACTCATCTGTGTGGCGAACGAACTCTCATACAACAGATGCGTTCTGTCCCCCCTGGACGGACTGTACAGGTTGCTGATGGATGATTTTCCCAAATAAAAGGAAAGGCGACGCCCATCTAACCCCTAATATCAGACTCAATAATGTCTTATTTGTTCTGGATTTTCCTATCAGTCTTCTCTCAGTTAGCCAGATTTGCAAAGAACTCAACTGTATAGCAATATTTGACGCTATATCTTGTGTGTTTCAGGACATACTAACTGGGAAGACGATTGGTGCGGGCCGTGAAGAAGGGGGAGTATATTACCTGGTCCAGTCCTCTGACACTATCGCTTTCTCTGGGACCACTTTCTCTGCATCCTCCGGTGCTCTTTGGCACCAACGTCTGGGTCATCCTTCCATTCACAAGCTTCGACGTGTTCTTCCCCAGCTCCCTCCCACTACCAACCTAGAGTGTGAGGCCTGCCAACTGGGGAAACATCATCGGAGTTCCTTTCCTTCATCGGATACCATTCATTCTAGTAGTCTATTTGAACTTGTTCACCTTGACATATGGGGACCCAGTCGTTACCCTGATCGACTGGGGAATAGATATTATTTGGTTATTATAGACGATTTTTCGCGTGTTTCTTGGTCTTTCTTAATGAAAAATAAGTCTGATGCCTTTCAAATCATTGTTCATTTCGTACATGAAATAAAGAATCAGTTCAGTACCAACATAAAAACCCTAAGATCTGACAATGCTAAGGAATTGGTCTCACATGACATGCAATCATTCTTAGCATCTCAAGGCATTCTGCATCAAACCACCTGTCCTCATACATCCCAGCAGAATGGAGTAGCGGAGCGTAAACATAGACATATTCTTGATATCACTCGCACAATCCTCATTGACTATCATGTGCCATCTACATATTGGGGTGATGCTGTACTAACTGCTACTTATCTTATTAACCGCATGCCTTCTACTCCCATTGACGAGCAGATACCCATTGAGGTTCTTTTCTCAGGAAAAGCCATATTTCTTGTACCCCCAAAAATCTTTGGTTGTGTCGCCTTCGTTCATATTCTTGATCCCGGACGGGATAAACTATCGGCTAGAGCGGTCAAATGTATTTTCCTGGGATATGCTCGAAATCAGAAAGGTTATCGGTGCTACGACCCACAGTCCAAGAGACACTACATAAGTGCGGATGTCACTTTCTTTGAGTCTCTTCCTTACTACTCTCGATCTGGCACACATGTATCACCTCCCCCAGTTACCACATCTCCTCTTCCTATTCCTCTTCCTCAGGATGACTATCCCCCTTCTGCGCTTGCACCATCTCCTCAGGTATGTCCCTCGACTGAGTTTTTACAAACTGTAGACGCAGATGCTGATACAGGTGTCTCCGTCAACCCAAGGGAAGCTCCACGTGACATACCTATCGCTCTTCGAAAAGGGACCAGACAATGCCCATCATGATACAGTACGAAGTTCTGCTGTTGTAACCTTCTCTGGACTCGGCTCCACATACAGACAGTTTCCCCTAGCCATCTCGAGTACCATTATTCCTCGTACTCATACTGAGGCCATTCGAGACTCGAAATGGCGCCTAGCAATGGAAGAAGAGATGTCTGCCTTAATCTCTCGGAACACCTGGACACTTGTGGATCCACCCGGAAATAATAAAATTGTTGGGTCCAAATGGGTCTTCACGGTGAAATACAATACAGATGGGTCGATTTCTCGCTATAAAGCCCGGCTCGTAGCCAAAGGGTTTACGCAAACTTATGGTGTTGATTTCTTTGATACCTTCTCGCCAATAGCTCGTCTATCCACCATACGAATTCTCATGGCAGTTGCAGTACAGCTTGATTGGCCCTTGCATCAACTAGATGTGAAAAATGCATTCCTTTATGGTGACCTCCAAGAAGTTGTGTATATGCAACAACCACCCGGGTTCGAGATTCAAGGGGAGTGTCAGAAGGTTTGTCTACTACGCAAGGCCATATATGGTCTCAAACAGAGCCCTCACGCATGGTTTCAAAAATTATCAGAAGCATTAGAAAATCTGGGCCTCATCCGATCTTCAACAGATCATTCTTTATTCATACGAAAGAATGAAAAAGGAACTATAGCTATGCTGGTATATGTGGATGACATCATTCTCACAGGAGATGACCATGATGGTATTGTAGAAGTAAAGAAACAACTGGCAGAACAATTTGTGATCAAAGACTTGGGACCTTTAAGGTATTTCCTAGGGATTGGAATAGCAAGATCCAAGAGAGGAATTGTCATGTCTCAACGAAAGTACGCTATTGACCTCCTTCAAGAAACCGGGATGCTAGGATCCAAGCCAGCTCAGATACCCATGGATCCCAAGGGACGCATCTACGAGGCAGGTAATGTGGAGGATAGTAGTAGATATAGACGTCTAGTGGGCAAGCTACTATATCTTACCATCACCCGACCAAATATCTGTCTTGCAGTCGGAAAACTTAGCCAGTTCATGGACTCACCAACTTCAGCTCACTATGATGCATGCATGATGATCTTAAGATACATCAAATCATCTCCAGGAAAATGACTACTATTCACCAAAGGAAATAGCTTTGACCTCATGGTGTATTCAGACACAGACTATGGAGGTAGCCTGATTGATAGAAAGTCCACTACAGGGTTCTGCACGTATCTTGCAGGAAATTTGATCACGTGGAGAAGCAAGAAACAAGCTGTGGTTTCTTGCTCAAGTGCTGGAAGTGAATACCGAGCCATGGCTCAAGCTGCAGCAGAACTTGTGTGGGTCCGGTCTATACTTACCGATCTTCATATGACTCCTGGAAATATCATGGAACTTAGATGCGACAACCAAGCAGCAATGCACATAGCCAACAATCCTATGTTCCACGAACGCACCAAACACGTGGAAATTGACTGCCACTATACCAGAGATTTGATACAGAAAGGGCTACTTCGTACTCCGAGCGTACCTTCCTCGGATCAAACGGCAGATATATTCACCAAGCCACTTGCACGCATACAGTTTGAAAAATGTTGTAACAAGCTGAGCATGATTCATATATATGCTCCAACTTGAAGGGGAGTGTTGAGGCACTCTACCCACAAACCATAGGAGTAGATTAGTCATGTTGTATATCACTCTACCCATAAACCCTAGGGGTAGATTTGTCATCTCATAATCCAATTGCATTGTAACCCTAGGCCTCTATACCTATATAAAGAGCCCTAGGGACTCCCTTTCTGAAGAAGAAAAAGAGTATCCCCTTCAACTGTTTCTTTCCGCATGGTATCGGGGCGACGATCCTATACCAGAGCTTTGGTATCCTTGTGACACCCTAAATCTCAGAACTGTCAGTCACTCTCTCATTTCGGATCTCGCACGTTCCTCAACTCGTTCTTCCTCTTGCTTCATTCGCATCCACCTCGGGTCATGTGCTCTCATAGGACTGCCCAACAATGCATAGCAACACTGTTGGGTCCCAAACAATGTCCACCAGTGGTGCCCAATAGTGCCAAACATCATCACACATACCTCGAGAAGGGTGCTCAACTTGTGCCCTGCACCATCGTGTAGGCCTTGTAGGCCCTGTGGTGCTCCTTGGGCAGCGCACTACTCTTCTTGGCGCTCTTGCATGCTGATTTTGGTGTAGTCCAGTGCGATTTCGATCGCCTAAAAATCGATTCATGTACCCTAAAGCGCAAACAAAGATGATGGTAATGGTTGCGCTCTAAGTCTGCACAAGCAACCTATTCCCTACATGATCATGCATATGAGATGATTGAAATCTGATCATTCTATCACCTGGTCATGTCCTCATAGTCTCTTTCGTTTGTCATGTTAGACGACAAAGTTGATATGCATCTCCATCTCCTGCTTTCGGGGCATTCAAAGGTCCTTGTCCTATCACCAAGATAGATGGGACCAACTACGAACTGCAAGCGATGCAGTTCATTAGCATTATGAAGAACAATGACAAAGAGTACATTTTGATGCAACTCAAGTTGGCTGACAAGGCTGGAGCAAATGCTCCATGGAAACATGAGAATGCATGAGCACACGTATAGCTCTTCGGTATTCTTACACTGGTGATAGCCAACGATATGCTAGATTAGTTAACAACAAAGGCAATGTGGGATATTCTCGCCACAACATATTCCCAAACAAAGAATGAGAGGAAGATTCTTCAGCTCTAATTGAAATCTTCACTACAAAATAGGATGGTTGCCCTCTCCATGCATTTTATTCTGACTACATGCCCTTAAGTGTTAGTCTTGATGAGCAGATCTATAGAAATATCATAATGGTTATTGTTTTTCTCACGGCTTTAGATCTCCAGTATGATACCGTCTATAGCAAGTTTCTTGCTTATGCTTCTACCCCTCCATAGAGGAGGCCTAGTGGTCTGAGTAGAATCATGAATCCTCTCAGATATACTACTTAGACAGTTAGATGTCTTCTACTATGGCAAAAACTCGTGACAGAGGAAGTTCGACTCAATTTAGAGGACGTGGTATTTGCGACAGATGAAGTGGTTATCCTTGTTCTCAGTGCACATACTGTAATCATATAGGGCACTGAGTTTTGAGGACACATGGTCACCCTGTAGGTTGCAGCTGCTCATGCTGTTGATCAATAGTATGATGATCTTGTCTCCTGTCTGACAGAGATTATGGCCCTTTTGTCCATGCTAGTGCTTCTCCAACCTCATCTGACATTGATTCCCTCGCGAGCACCTCGGGTACCGAGTACGCTCTTACCGCATGTCACAGTGTTGATATTTCATTATGGATCGTGGTTTCCATAGCATCTCATCATCTATGCAGTAATAAAGTTTTTCATGTATTTTTCTCCCATGGGTGGCACCTTCCGAGTCTGATGAGGAGGTTTATATTCCACCTCTGCCTCCTGCTCCTACTAGACCTCCTGTGATATGGACACTACCTTGTGTATATGTTTGCAGAGCTATTACTACTCGACCCCCTGCTCCCGTGCCTTCCCAAGCACTCTCCAGGCAAATTTTGAACAATTGGTTTCCATTGACGGCGTTATTTATGTTTCTATACATTAGCGGACTATAGATGAGAGTGCAACTATTCAGGAGATTGTTATACAAGAGGCTGATCCTTTAGAGGATCTGGATCAGCTTATTGTACTTCGGAAGTGGAGACGTCTATCAAAGAACTTTAGAAAAATTGTGATGGGATTGTCAACTGTTACAATCTCATGCACATAGCATGAGGTATTGAAGAACATTAAATACCATCTTGGCTACGGAGGAAGAAATGGTTGCATTACAGTCAAAAGGCACACAAATCCTAGTTACTGCCCTAACACGAGCCTCTATGGTTGGCTGCAAATGAGTCTTACATTGAAGCATAGAGTAGACAACAATGTTGATCTCTACAAGGCCATAATTGTGGCATGAGGGTTCACTCAAATATATAAGGTGGACTTTTTGGACACTTTCTCTCATGTGGCGCATCATTTCACCCTTCATACCCTCCTTTCTGTTGCAGTAGAGGGAGATTGGACGCTCTCTCAACTTGATGTCAATAATGCCTTTCTGTATAAACCTGCAGGAGGGAGTCTGTTGGAGAATGATCTAGGTGGGTAATTGGAACTCTGCAGTATCCAATTACCACACTACGAGGATTAGTCCCACATCATCTATTAATGGGACTCCGGGAGTCCGGAGGATTAATGGGACTATATAAAGAGCCCCCTACCCCTGTACTCATTGAAAGAAATACAATAGAAGAATTCGTCTTTTGAGGCGTTCTCTTGTGGTTTCATCTCGCTCCTTAGGGAGTAGAGATCCATGTAAAATCCCCTGTGTTCTTCTTGTTTATCGTTGCTTGATCTGAGTATCGATCCACATTTTGTTTTTTTAACTTCGTATCATATTAAGTTGGCCTTGGGAGAATCAATTTTCTGAGTTTGATTTTTAGTTTGAATATTCTTTATTTTCATCAGAGTTCGTGATCTGATAATGGTTCTTGTTCAAGTTATGGCGATCAAGTTATCACTGAGTTCGAGAAAAGCATCTAGGATTCTTGATGGAACCCTAATCATGCACAACATCTCCTTGGGCATGCTTCTCTGCATACGATCTCTGCACATACAACTTCATCTCGGGCGGAGAAGAAGCACAAAGCGCCCATTGTCCGACGTCGATGATAGGTTCCCCATCGGTCTCCATGCATCTCCAAGCTCCGTGCAGATCTCACACAATCCGACGAAGGCACCACCACCGCAGCTGCACGCATCGCTAGCACCTCTTTATGCTTACTGATATGGAATGCTGACGGCAATGAGTTTCTTGGAGCCCTATTTTCCATGCTCGATGAAGATGGAGGACTGTAGTGGGCCTCTCTCTCGCACACGCACAATGCCCCCTCCTCCCAGTTGCACTTGGCGGCATCGTCACCCCCAAAAAAACTCCAAGCTCACCAGGTGCCTCCTCCATAACATCTCCAAGTGATGCCACCCCTCCTTCTAGCATTCGTCCCTTGCCCTCTACAGTGATGGCTCCTCTACAGTTCGCAACAATCTCTCCGTGACAAGCATCAACATCAACGATGTTTGTGGTATTGGGTGCCTTAAAGACAAAGAAGCTCGAGAAGAAGAGGTCACAACCACACATGCGGCTCCCACGATGCCCCCCACGACAGTGTAACCCCAAGTCGTACATCCTCTTGGTTGCACCTCCTCGCGGCGCAACCCTATCCACAACGATCATTGGTAGAAGCACCTTCGACAGGAAACCTATTTCCCATGCGCATACCACCTCCAGTCACCATAGCAATGTCACCAATCACCATCACCCCATGTGGCACCATACTCCTCACTAGAACCTCACGCGCTGTGGGCACCGCCTCCTTCGGTACACGCAGGCGGTGGTAATTGGTTTTGCTAATGGGGCCCAATTGGGCTGTGTTCGAAAGAAAGGACTTGCAAACAAGAGGATTAGTGATTCAAAGAAAGTATTTTACTGCTATTTCTATGGATTCCAACATAAACTCATGACGATACATATGAAGTAGATAATAGGAGATATTGGGAGCTTGTTAGGAAGCTCCTATATGTGACTATCGCTAGACTTAACATCTCTTTTGTCGTGAGCAAAATTAGTCAGTTTATGGAGCAACCACTTCAGGCATATATGATGCAGTCTCCCATGATCCTAAGGTACTTGAAGTCTTCGTTAGGTACAATGTTACTCTTCAGAATCAGAATATCCCTTGATATCAGAGCCTTTGCGAATGCTGATTGTGCAGGATGCCTCAAATAAAAGAAGTCAACATCTTGATTTGCAGTGATTACTATAAGCTTACTGGTCTCACGAAAAAGCAAGAAACAAATGTTGTTGCTAGGTCAAATGCTGAATCTGAATACAGAGCCATGGTGCAAGATATCAATGAGATGATGTAGGTTTGGTCTATTCTGACCGGCTTAGTCATTGATACACCTCTTCCCATGCAGCTGTTATGTGATGATTAAACTTCATTATTTATTGCCAACAATTGGCATTCCATGAGAGGGCCAAACACAACAAGCTGGATTGCCACTATACTAGGCACATGTCATCTCCACATCCCATGTCAGCTCAACAAAACAAATTGTAGATATATTTACTAAGGCTCAACAAAACTCACTTCTATGGTCTGGTGGTAGTGCAGTGTGCCTACCACCCAAAAGACCAGGGTTCAAAATCCCCTTTGTGGGGGTTGCGTTAAGTAGCCGACAACCATCGTAAAAAATAGTCCGATCTTCCAACATGGATCTGAGCAAGAGTTTATGTAGCCGACACTACTTAAAGTTGGAGAAGGCTTTGCGATTTACCAAGGCTCTAGCCAGGGGGCCATTATAGAATTGTTCTTCGAAGCTGAGCGCGATATACATCTATGCTCCAGCTTGAGAGGGAGTGTTATTGGAAATATTATTTATGTCCTTTTTTTCTATGTTATTTCCTTTTTTGTATGTATTTTTCCTTCCATTATCTTGCCCTCTAAGGTTTCTCCTCTATATATAAAATCTTATGACATCTGAATAAACAATTTATTCGTTTCTTTCCGCAATAGTTATGTATCAAACTGTATCCTACAATTATGTTATAGATATTTGCGAATATATCCATATGTGTTTCAATCCCTACCCACTATGCCCTTGTAGCATGCGCTATTAGCTCTGAACTTTTCTCTTTGTTTATCGTCCATTAGTTAGATTACTAAAGAGATAACCATCTTATCCTTTTTAAGTATTTGTTTACTGTGTTTCATGGTGAACAAACTAGCATGGTGATTGGTCGTGGGTTTGAGTAATAAGGTCTTTCGCGTGGTGCAGTCTCCTTTTGCTTGTAGTTGATATGTCTCCTTAGGATGCTCTCCCTCTTCCTTTATAAGCACAATAGTCAGCCTTCCGATGTGAATCATTTGCGCTAGCGAAACATCATCGTTCATCATTTCTTAGTAAGTCTATCAGGAATAAAAACTCCTATACCTTTGAATTGTTGCATTTTAGTGTATGGAAGCCTAGTCATCTTCTTGATTTCAGGGACACAGTTATTATCATGTTGATGATTATAATTGTCACTTGGGGCTTTTTTTGAAAACATAATCGAGATGGGGGAGGCAATCAAGTCTTTAACTTCACAAATAAGAATTCAGTTTCTGCTGTTGGGAAAATGTGCCATCAGGCATTGCTAAAAAAGGCATTGTACGAGATCGCTAGAATTTTTCTGCTGATACTTCTCATAAGTATTGGGGTGATGATGTTCTGTCTGCACGCTATCGGTTAATCGCATCCCTAGTTGATTCTTGACGATCACGCTCCTTGTCTCTTTGTTTGCGCAGTTTGTTAGTCACTTTGATTTTTGTTTATGTTGCTTCTGTTTATATTTTGACTCCTGCTCAGGACAACTTGTTTCCGAAGGCTGCAAAAAGTGTTTTTATGAGATAGTTGAGGACGATAAGGGGCAGCCATTGTTATGAGCCTTCTTGAAGGGGATGTTTTAACATTGGTGTTACCTTTTTTTGTGCATGTCCCTATTTCTCTTCGACATGTTCTAAGTTAAGTACCTCGTATTATGTGATGAGGTTTATTTTCGTATTCCTCACTATTAATGTTAGGGATAAAAGATATGTGGTGGAGTGCAGTTTGCATGACTAAGGTTTTTGCTTAAGATTGTGTAGATCATTTACTTTTATGTTCGACAGACATTCATAGATAGAGTTCTATTCTCATCTATGATAGCTTGTTAGAAGTGATGATGCTCAAGGTATTTCAGTGACCAATACCTTTCTTGGCAGGGACTTTGTTTTGATGCAAAACGGGGGACACACCCCAGTTGGCAAGTACTTTGTTACCAAGAATCTTGTGACATACACTACTTTTTGGATAGATTTTGTCAATAATCAGAGAGGGTACATTATGTGTTAGAGAAAGTATGTTATCGGGATTGTGGAGGAGATATGAATGTCAGAAGTTCGTCCAATCACTTTTCCCATGGATCCCAATATTCATTTATGTTGATACGAAGGAGGCAGATGACAGACAATATAGAGATTTGCCGAAAAGCTACTCTATGTAACTGTTTCTTGTCCGATATTGCTCTTACATGTTGCAGGATTAGTCAGTTTATTTATAAGCCTAAGAAGGTAAATTGAGATGTTATGATGGTACTCAGGTACATCCTTTAGTGACAGGAAAGGAACATTTTTTCCAATAGGTGATATTACTGTAAATGCCGACGCTGACTATGCTGGATATCTAAAGGATAAAAAATCCACCAAGGGATTTGTGTTTTTCTTGGAGTAAATTTAGTTACGCGGGGGATTAAGAAGCAAAATGTTGTAGCTTGATTTTAAGTATAGAATTAAAATATATGGCTATGACACAGACCACCGCTGAACTCGTGGGCAATGCTTGTTATGACAAGTTATTTGAAAAAGGTCCGTCTCCCTATGCAGCTGAAGTGCGATAACTGCACAACCTTGTCTACTGCCAACAATCCTGCGTCTCGTGAAAGGACTGAGCATGTGGACGTTGATTGCCACTAATACTAAAGATATAAATGCATAAAGGTTATGCGGTTATTTCTCATGTTTCTTTTTTTGAGCATACCGCTTACTTTTTTCTACCAAGCTGTGTTATGGATTTCTACGCTCTAGCTTTAAGGGGGATGTTGAAAGTTTTGTCGTCTTTGGACTGTCATTTTGTTTCTTTCAATGCTCTGGTTCTCTATGTAGTTCTCCTTTTGGTCGTCCTTATTAAAGATACCATTGGGCTTACAGTTTCAATATAAGTTTCTCATCTCATTTTCTATGGATCATACTTCATAACCGGGTACTTTTTTGTGTAATTATTTTTTCAGTAAGATTAGTTTGATCATGATGATAAATCTGGAAAGATTTTTTTTGAAAAATTTTCTTCCTCTTCTAATAACTTCTTGAATTTGTTGATTTTCATCATATGATCTTAGGCAAATGTTCGCACCTACTATCAGCAGTTTGAGGAGCAGCAAACACAAAGTTTGATTGATCAAAGGATCAAGGAACATCTGGGGCAGGCTGCAGCCTTTCAAGTTGGTGCTGCATTTCACCAGCATCTTGCTACTTTTCCTCCGCAGAGACCAGGCATTCCCATTCTGCCTACCCCAGTTCTGCCGAATCCAGGAATTAGGCCGCCAGTTATGCAACCGCCCTTCCCTGGTGCTCCAGGTGCACTTTTCTTCCCGGAAATCTTATTATGCATGAAACTGCACCATCTTATGGCACTGCCAGGCTATTATTTTATTTTCTTTCTATCGCCTATCACCAAGACTCTGGATTTTATTTTGCAGTAAAATACACATATAATGATCTTTCAATGTTTTGAACAATTTTCAAGATTCATATAACTTGTAATCATGGGTTTTCTTTCTAAATGTGTAACGTGTGTTAAATTCATGGCCTCAAATTTCAGCGAAATTCGGTCGAATTTCTGTTGAATATCGATATCTAGTCGAAATCGAAATTCGACCGAAATGGCCGAAATGACCGAAATATGGGGGCTCTAGTATAAAAATGACCGAAATGACCGAAATTTCTGTCGAAATTCGATTGAAATTCCGTTTCGGTCGGTCATCGAAATGGTGATCGAAACCGAAATTTAGGGCCTTGGTTAAATTTTAGATGTCCTGAATAAATTTCTGATATTGTGTCAATTGATCTTCATTAAATATCCAATACATCGTATCATCTTGTCCCTTTTATCTTTAAAAACTAGATGACCTTGCGCAATCTTCTTTAAATTTTTAGAAAAAAGAAACAAATAATTGCAGTTATGTATTTTAGAATGGAAGATACCGTGGAAGGAAAAGAAAAAGATTTATTTCGTCTAACCTTAGAGCTCTCTTATATATGAGAAAAGCTCAAAGGGTAAATTACATAAACATGATAGTAGAAATAAACAATATTGAAAAGGGACAGAATAACATAAATATCTTAACACCCCCCCTCAAGCTGGAGCATATATATCTATCATGCTCAGCTTGGAACAACAATGATGAAAAGGACCTCTAGAAAGAGCTTTAGTAAGCATGTTTGCAATCCGATCTCCTGACGCTACATAAGATGTTGAGATAAGCCCCTTTTGGATCAAATCACGAGTGTAGTGAGAGTCCACTTTAATTTGCTTTGTCCTTTCATGAAATGCTGGATTATTAGCTATGAACAAGGCCTGATTGTCGCATTTGAGATGCATAGGAAGAGGCACTTCAATCGTTAAATCGGTTAAGACAGATTTGACCCACATCATCTCCGTACTACCTTGGGCCATTGCCCTATTATTCTGATTCCACACTAGATCTAGCAACAGTTTGTTTCTTACTCTTCCATGAGACCAATGAGCTGCCAACAAACACAATGAAGCCTGAAGTAGACTTCCTGTCCTTAGGACACCCAGCATAATCTGCGTCTGCACACCTTGTAATTGAGAGAGACGTATCTCTTCTAAACAGAAGACCTGCACATGGAGATGACTTCAGCTATCTCAAGATCATGAATACTGCATCCATGTGCGCCTGCCTGGGTTGCTCCATGAACTGACTTACTCTACTCACAACGAAAGATATATCAGGCCTGGTAATAGTAGCATATAATAATTTCCCTACAGCTGTCTGTACCGTCTCTTGTCCACCTCCTCAGATTCATCATCATGGAGCTTTGCATTAGGATCCATCGGGGTAGTAGCTGGTCTACATCATGTCATCCCTGTCTCAGATAGAAGATCAGTAGCATACTTCGTTTGTGTCATAACCATACCCTGCTGATTTCGTGCAAACTCCAGGCCAAGGAAGTAACGAAGCGTGCCAAGGTCCTTGGTAACAAACTGCTGTACAAGGAAATCCTTGCTTGAATGCCCTGTTCATCGCTGCCAGTGATAACAGTGTCATCAACATAAACCAAAATAACTACAATTCCTCTGGTTTCTCTTTACAAAGAGAGTATGATCTGCAGTAGATCTGACAAAGTCCTTTTGTTCAATCAATTTTGAGAGCTTCTGAAACCAAGCCCTCGGACTCTGCTTAAGGCCATATATAGCCTTATGAAGACGATACACCATACTGGACTTCCCCTCAGCAGCAAACCCAGGTGGCTGTTGCATATAAACCTCTTCCTGTAGATCACCATACAAGAAAGCATTCTTGACATCTAATTGGAAAAGTGGCCAATCACGTACCACCGCAACAGCAATAAGAATCCACAAAGTAGAGTGACGCGCTACAAGAGAAAAGGTGTCTTGATAATCCACTCCATAGGTCTGGGTGAACCCACGAGCAACTAGCCTGACTTTGTATCTGTCTACGGTACCATCAACCCGATGCTTCACAGTAGATACCCACTTGCTCCCAGCAACAGACGCACCTGGTGGAGCATGGACCACGCTCCACGTACCTCGTGACTGTAAAGCTGCCATCTCCTTCTCCATAGTCAGACGTCACTGAATGCTTTGCAATGCCTCCTGATATGACCATGATATCTCTACAGCAGACAACCCCACAACAAAGTGCGGAAAATCCTTGGAAAGACGCTCCAAGGAAACACAAGAATTAATAGGGTGCATATTGCATGCTCATTTCTGCCGCCGAAGTGCAATAGGCATATCCAGATCCTCAACAGGAGTAGTAGAGATAGTATCTGCACCCTGTACCTCAGTCTGTACATGCAAATCACCCATGCCGTCAGAAGAACTCTGTAGAGACCGATTATTACATGTTATGTACCCGTTCGTAATTTCTTATTGTTCACTGGACTACTATGTATTTTACCCGTGAGGTCTCTCTCTATATAAGAGAGCCTAGGGTTCCCTTGAATAATATATCATTCACTTTTCCCAACATGATATCAGAGTCTAAGCCCTAGGGCTCTCTCACCCGCCGCCCATCCTTCCTCCCTCTCTCTCTTTCTCGATCCCGGCCACGTCGCCTTCCGGCCCCGCCGCCTCCCGGCCCTCCAGGCCCCGCCGCCTTCTGGTCCCTCCGCCTCTCGGTCTCGTCGCCAGGTTCCGGTCCCTGCCCTCCAGCGCCGGTCCCGGTCCCCGTCTCCAAGACCCCCAACGCCGCTCCCGGCCTCCCAGCGCCGGTCCCGGTCTCCCAGCGCCAGTCCCGGCCTCCCAACGCCAGTCCCGGACTCCCAACGCCGGTCCCGGTACACTCTGCCTGTCCGTGCCGATCCCAGCCCTAGCCGGCTTCTTCCTAGCCGGCACTGACCCTCTTCTGCGGCCTCTTTCGTAGCCACTTCCTTCGCCAGATCAATGGATTAAGGTGTGTAACATCTACATACGCACTCAAATCCTATGCTGTATGTGTAGACACCCGGTTCTTTGTCTACAAACTCTAGTTCTTCGTCTCCGGCAATATGTCAGAATCAAAGGTTGATATGCCCTCCATAGGCGCGTTCAAAGGTCCCGCGTCAATAGTGAATATGGATGGGACGAACTACGAGCTCTGGGCGATGCAGTTCATGAGCCTAATGAAGTCAAACGGTAAGAAGCATATTCTTACTGAGGAAGAACCGGCAGAGAAGACAGGGATATATGCCTCGTGGGAGGCTGATGACTCTTATGCCAATGTTTGGTTGTCTGGTACACTGTCGATGGAGATTGCCAATGGTGTCCTCCATCAGCCCACTACCAAGGCAATGTGGGATATTCTGGCCGCTAAGTATTCCCAAGCACGTAATGAGACTAAGATGCTTCAGCTCTAGCATGATATATTCACGATGAAGTAGAACGACAGACCACTTCACTCACTATATAGTATACACGTCCTTGAGAGGGATGTTTGAGAAGTTATACAGTATCATTCCACTCACAGCAACTCCTGAGCAGCAGAAGACATTTCGGAATGCCACCATGGTGGGCATTCTACTTGCATCCCTAGATCCTGAGTACGAGGCCGCCCGCTCTCAGATTTTGGCCGATGCAGTTATTCCTCCAATGGAGGATGTTTACCGGAGGCTCAGTCGCATTTCAGTTTCTTCCAGCTCATCTACTCCACCCCCATCGGCGATGGCAGTATCGCGTGGGAGAGGTGGTCAGTTCTCTGGTCGTGGACGTGGACCCTGTGGTAGGGATGGTCGCTTTCGTCAGCCGTGTTCGTACTGTCTCCGCACAGGTCACTCGGAGGATACATGCTACTCTAAGCATGGGTTCCCAGCATCAGCGCGTGTAGCCGAGCATGCTCTGCCCCAGTCATCATCCAATGCTGACAACTGTTTTGAGGAGTTTGTAGCACGTCTACGTGATATTATGCCCCAATCATCTAATGATTCTTTCGGTGGACCTTCAGATGTTGCTGCCACAGCTTCTGCCAGTTCCTCTGCTGTTGTTAGTACCTCAGGTAGTGTTACTGCATTTACGTCTTGTCATGATATATCTGATTGGATTATAGATTCTGGTGCCACACATCATCTCTGCCAAGAGCGAGAGAGACTTGAGTCTTACAGGGACATTCCCCATGGCCGTTCAGTACAGATCGCAGATGGTACTCACTCCCCTCTCGTTGGACAGGGGGAGGTCTTCCTATCTCCTTCTATGTCTACATAATGTTCTACATGCTCTTGAGCTCTCCATGAATCTGCTGTCTATTAGTCAGATTACGAAGTATTTGCACTGTCGTGCTATATTTGACCCATCTTGTCTTATTTTTCAGGACATACTAACGGGCAGGATGATTGGCTGTGGCTCTGAGTAGAATGGTCTGTATCGTCTGGTCCGGAATTCTTACGTTGGCGTCTCTTCTCATTCCGCCGGACCAATATCTCCGTACATCTGGCATCTTCGCTTTGGTCATCTCCCGCTCCAGAAAATGCGACATCTTTTGCCCCAGATCTCTCCCAGTTCTTCCTTTCGCTGTGAAGCGTATCAGTTGGGAAAGCATCATCGGTCTAACTTTCCGAGTCGTTAGAGTCGGAGCAGTAGCTCCCCGTTTGAGTTGTTTCACATTGATATCTGGGGTCCAAGTCGTGTACCCGATCATCAGGGACACAGGTTCTATCTAGTGGTAGTGGATGATTTTTCTCGTGTATCTCGGGTCTTTCTTTTAAAGAATAAATCTGAGCAGGATATGTGATTAAAAAATTGATTAATGAAGTGCAGAATGTATTTTCCTCTACTGTCAAATATGTTCGTACAGATAATGCTCTAGAATTCTACACACGGTCTCTCTCTCAGTTTCTTTCGTCGAAGGGCATTGTTCACCAAACTACTTGTGCTTACACGTTTCAGCAGAATGGCGTGGCAGAAAGAAAGCACCGTCACCTTCTTGACATTACTCGAACTCTCCTTATTCAGAGTTGTTCTCCTATCTCTTTCTGGGGGGATGCTGTTCTTATAGCTTGCTACCTGGTCAATCGTATGCCATCTTCTGTCCTTGGTGAGAAAATTCCTCTTTCTATCATTTTCCTGATAAAGAATTATTCTCTTACACCTCGTGTCTTTGGTATTGTTGCATTTATTCATCTCCTGACTCCTGGACTTTACAAACTCTCTCCTAGAGCTGTCAAGTGTGTCTTTGTCGGTTACTCTCAGACTCAGAAGGGCTATCGTTGTTAGGACCCCGTAAACAAGAAATACTTTGTCAGTGCTGATGTCATGTTCTTTGAGTCTGTTATGTATTTTCCCCTGCAGGTGACAGACTGGTACCATCCACTACTAACGATGATGTCTATGTCCCTCCACCTCCTAGTTGGAGTTCACCTGAGTCCACTCCTGCTCCAGTTACTACGTCATCTTCACCACCACGCCACCACCACCACCACCTCCACAACCTCCTATTCCACCTTTACCAAAATTCTATACGCCTCGGTCAGGTCCTGCTCAGGCTACATGTCAGCCATCCATCACACCTCAGGTATGTTCAGATGGCATTACTACTGACGGGTCAGATATGGTACACGTGCAAAATTCTTCATTGCAGGAGGAGACTACACCATCCAGTACAGTGGACGATGACCTTGATATTCCTATTGCTATCCGGAAGCAAAAACGGACGTGTGCATCTTATCCCTTTGCCTCCCATGTGTCTTTTCATCGCCTCACAGGCGACTTTCAGAGATTTGCTGCAGCTTTATCTTTCGTGGACATACCATGGACCTTTCAGGAAGCTATGAAGCTTGATTGCTGGCGAATGGCTATGGAAGACGAGATGCGTGCCTTACAGTCTCGTGGCACTTGGACCTTAGTTATTGCTCCTTCTGATGCATCCATTGTTAGCTGTAAATGGGTATTCACAGTTAAATACCATGCTGATGGCAGTCTAGATCGGTACAAGGCACGACTGGTCGCGCGAGGTTTCACACAAACCTATGGCGTGGACTATACGGATACATTTTCTCCGGTGGCTCGTCATTCTACTCTTCGCATCCTCTTATCAGTTGCTGTGGTACGTGACTGGACTATATCTCAACTGGATGTCAAGAATGCCTTCTTGTATGGAGATCTGCAGGAGGAAGTCTACATGCAGCAGTCACCGGGGCTCACTGCTGAGGGGGAGAAGCATATGGTGTGTAGACTTCACAAGGCAATTTATGGCATCAAACAAAGCCCAAGAGCGTGGTTCCAGAAGCTTTCCCATCTGATTGAACGACAGGGGTTTAAGAGGTCGAATGCAGATCACTCGTTGTTTATTCAGAAGTCTTTTGCAGGTACGATTGTCATCATGGTCTATGTTGATGATATTCTGGTTACAGGAGATGATGTTCAGGGCATAGAGAGGGCAAAGACATTTCTAGGCCGACAGTTGTCACGAAGGATCTTAGAACCCTAAGATACTTTCTGGGGTTGGAATTTGCCAGGAATGCACAGGGTCTGGTGATGACCCAAAGGAAGTACATTACAGATTTTTTGACTGAAACATGCATGGTTGGATGCAGACCATCGAGTATTCCCATGGATCCAAGCATGAAGCTGTATGATGATGACACTGCTGAAGTGGACAAGAGATATAGAGAAATGGTGGGTAAGCTCCTTTATATTACCATAACTCGACCCGATATTGCCTTTGCAGTAAGCCGGGTGAGTCAATTTATGGAGCAACCAAGACAAGTTCATATGGACGCCATATACATGATACTGAGGTATCTGAAGTCTTCTCCAGGTTCAGGGTTGCTATTTCGAAAGGGCACAGACTTATCTATTTCAGCATGTGCAGATGCCGATTATGCAGGATGTCGTAAGGATCGAAAGTCGACCTCAGGATTTGCCGTTTTTGTTGGGAGCTCTATCGTTCCTTGGAAAAGCAAGAAACAAACTGTTGTGGCAAGGTCCAGTGCTGAATCTGAATATAGGGCCATGGCGCAAGCAAGCACAGAGATAGTGTGGGTTCGATCTGTGCTAGAGGATTTACATGTAGCTATACCTTTACCTATGCAGCTTTAGTGTGACAATCAGGCAGCATTGTTTATTGCCAACAATCCAGCATTCCATGAAAGAACAAAGCATATTGAAGTTGACTGCCACTACACTAGAGACTTGATCCAGAGAGGATTGATAGCTACAGCTCACGTGAGCTCAGGGGATCAGACTGCTGACGTACTCACCAAGCCATTGCTCAGAGGATCCTTCCAGAGATGTTCTTCCAAGCTGAGCATGATAGACATCTATGCTCCACCTTGAGGGGGAGTGTAGAGACCGATATTATTACATGTTATGTACCTGTTCGTAATTTCTTATTGTTATCTGGACTACTATGTATTTTACCCGTGAGGTCTCTCCCTAAGAGAGCCTAGGGTTCCCTTGAATAATATATCATTCACTTTTCCTAACAAACTCAAATGCTCAGTACATATCTTGGGCGTGCTGGATGATGGAGGAGGTGCATGAGCATGGGGCCTTCGCTGGTAGACCTGTGGAAAGAAAATAGGAGACGGTGGTCGAGGCGGCAACGGCGGTGGAGGCGGGGATGGAGATGGTGGTGGTGGAGTAGAACGTGGTAATGACGGAGGAGGAGGCATATAAATCTCTTCTCCATCCTCTGAAGGAGTAAGCCTGTCACATGTGGGAGAAAAATACATAATGGACTCAAAGAAGGTGACATCAACACTGACATAGTACCTTCGTCGAACATGGTCAAAACCATGGCCTCAAATTTCGGCGAAATTCAACCGAATTTCGGTCGAATTTCGATTTTGGTGGGTGACCGAAATCCGACCGAAATGGCCGATGTCGACCGAAATTTGGGGGGCCTAGTTCAAAAACAGATCGAAATGACCGAAATTTCGTTTCGGTCAGTCTCTGAAACGAAACCGAAATCCGGCATTTAAGGCCTTGGTCAAAACAACGATATCCCTTTTGGGTTTTGGAGTACCCAACAAACGCACATTTGATATCTCTGGGAGAGAGCTTGTCAAAACATGGAGAGAGTTGATGAACAAACGTTACAGAACCAAAAACACGAGGCGTAAGCGAGAAAAGATCCGTCTCGAGAAACACAATCAAGAGCGAGATCTTCTCCCCTAACACCGAAGAAGGCATACGATTTACCAGGTAACAAGCAGTTAGAACCGTATCTCCCCAATAGGAATGTGGAGCACGACTCTGAATCAAAAGAGTTCCGGTGACATCCAAAAGATGGCGGTGTTCCTTTCGGCCACCCCATTCTGTTGGGAAGTATAAGCACATGATGTCTGATGCACAATACCATGAGATCTAAGAAATTGAGAAAGATGAGTACTGTAAAATTCTAGTGCATTATCAGAACGTATGAACTTGACTTTTGCAGAAAAAATGTTCTTTATTTCATTATTAAAAGATAGAATAACAGGACCACCATCAAACTTGTTCTTAAGAAGAAAAACCCAAGACAATCGAGAAAACTCATCAACCGCAACAAGATAAAATCTGTCCCTGATGATTTGGGACACGACTAGGACCCCAAATATCGAAATGGAGCAACTCAAACAAACTATGACTACTTGGACCCTGATAACTCTGGAACGTGGACCGATGATGCTTCCCAAGCTGGCAGGCCTCGCACTGAAAAGTGGAGCGAGGAGAAATCTATGGAAGAACATGACTCAACTTTTGCAAAGGAAGATTATCAAATAGCAGATGCCACATATATGGAGAAACAAACCCAGTGTGGAGAGAAGAGCGCCATCATACGGAGACTGCACTAGTCTGTAAAGGTCCCCTTGCTCACGATCAGTTCCAATCACTATGCCTGTGAGTATGTCCTGAAATACAAGAGCAGATGGATCAAATATGGTACGACAATGTAAATCTCTGGTGATTTGACTAATTGATAATAGATTCATAGAAAATTCACGAGCATAGAGAACATTCTGAAGCCTCAATGTAAAAGTCAACTGCACCTCTCCCTGACCAGTGATGGGGGAATGTGTTCCATCTGCTATCACAACTGATCGTCTAGGCTGAGTAGGACGAAAAACACTAAACTGACCTCTGTCACCAGAGAGGTGATGGGACACGCCGAAATCCATGATCCATACCGACAAGTCTGCCCTGTAGCAACTAGTAAAAGCATATTCTATACCTGATGTAGATGCAGATGCTGAAGTAGCAACCCTTGAGGATCCTGAAGGAGAGCTAGTGGATCTAGACGTGCCAGGCATAATCTCTCTCAGTCGTGCTACAAGCTCGTCAAACCTCTGATCAGATGCAGGTGATGGGCTCGCAGTTTGTTGTGTCTGCTCTGCAACTCTGGTTGACGCAGGAAACCCATGCTTAGAATAGCAGGTTTCCTCATAGTGGCATGTTCTGTGGCAGTAGGTGCACGGCTGACGGGGTCGACCACTCCCTCCTCTGTCGCGGTTGGGACTTTCCCTGCCTTGATATAATGTATGGCTGCCTCTACCACGTGATGCCGCCATAGATGAAGATGTCTGGTGTTGTAAAGTACTACCAGAGGATATAGATAGTCTACTCAATCTGCGATACGCCTCCTCCATAGGAGGTATGGTAGCATCAGTGAGGATCTGGGCACGAGCTGCATCATACTATGGATCCAGAGCTGGTAGAAATACTCCAGTCATCACAGAGTCTCTGTATGCCTTGAGCTGCTCCGGTGTAGCAGTCAAGGGTATGTAGCCATGTAACTTTTCGAACATACCCCTCCACGAAGTATAGGGGGTGTGAAGAGGGCGACCATTCTGCTTCGATGTGAAGATATCATGCTGGAGCTGGAGTATATTCGACTCATTCTTTGCCGGAGAGTATGTCGCGGCAAGAATGTCCCACATAGCCTTTGCAGTAGGCTGACTCAGTATATCATTAACTATCTCCGTGGATACAGTCCCAGATAGCCATACACGAGCATACACATCATCCGCCTCCCATGAGGCATTTGTCCCAGTCTTGTCACATGGCTCCTCTGTCGTGAGGATGTGCTTCTTGCCATTACATTGCATCAAACTTATGAACTGCATGGCCCACAGTTCATAGTTGGTTCCATCCATTTTGATAATGGGTGTCGGACCTTTGAAGGCACCCAAGGATGAGACTTTTGCTTTGTTCTCGGACATGATGACAACTATCTTCAAGACTGGGCTAGCAACAAGAGATACCAGCATCTACACTTACATACAGGAAGATGGTTGTGGGTGTAGACTCATACCACAACCTCTTCCATTCTTCTGGAGAGTCCTTTGGTTAACTAGGGTATTTCTAGATGTTCACGTTATACCCTAGGTACCTAAGAATCCACGGAATGACAAGAAGACAAAGGCGCGTGATGGCGCGTCAACACGTCGGAGCACGCACGGGCACACACGCAAAGGGGCGCGTGATGGCGAAGGCCCGCAAAGAGGCGGAGCGACGCTTGGGCCGCGACGCGTGGACGGTGGAGCGCACAGGCAGCGGCGGCGGCGCGGAGCACTGCATGCTGCCCGTGGGCAGCAGCGACGACGCGTGAAACCCACGACGGTGGCGAGGGTGAAGCCCGCGATGGCGGGGTCTAGGCAGCTAGGGTTTTGGTGGGGGGGGGGGTGGGGGGTAGGATTCTAGGGCACAGGCTCCGGTCTGGGACCGTCGCTCTGATACCATGTGGAAGGAAAAGAACAAGATATATTCTATCTAACCTTAGAGCTCTCTTATATATGAGAAAAGCTCAAAGGGTAAATTACATAAACAAGACAGTAGAAATAAACTCTATAGAAAAGGGACAGAATAACATAAATATCTTAACATATACAATGTGGGTGGGTGTTCATGAGGTGGGGATCATTAGTTTACGGTTACCACAACTAACGACAGTTGTTGGAAATTAGGCTGGATTGTAGGCAGTAGTTGCTAGCTCAGCCCCCTTGATGTTTCTCTTCTCAATGATAAAATATGAAAGTTGACTCAAGGTTTGAAAGGTCTCCAAGCTCTAGCTGATCCTCACTCCATTCCTTTGCTGAGCGATTAATGAACAAAATATTACGGAATCCAAAGTGGCTCTACTCTACTGTCAGATGACTGAGCCGCCAAGAGCTCGCGTGAGAGTTGGTTTGACTGCCCTAACCGTTTAAAGTGGATCTAATCTCAGAGGTTTTTTGACTGAAAGGTGAAGACATGGCTTAGCCTCACAAGCTTTCTACTTGGGTCTGAGAAGCGGAGGGAGCTGGAGAGGGCTAAGAAGGCAATGCACGGAAGTCCAAGATAGCTTTCCAATTTATTTTTATAGTTTCTGGGGGCTAGGTTCAGTCCCAATGTCCTTTCCATCACCCATTAGATAAGCTCTGACAAAAAATCAAAGGTTGGTAAGGGCATATCAATATAAGCTCTGACAAAAAGTCAAAGGTGGGTAAGGGCATATCAATTCTTCTAATACGTGGCTATTTCAACAATAGCGAATCTGAAATTAAACAGGAGTTTTGTTTAGTAACGGAGTCACTGCTTCTACCACCAGACCATAAAGTGGGTTCTCGATAGCCTCTTTTCGTATCTTATGTCATGGGTGCAAGCTTCCGTGATAAATATACATAGATTAGCATCTGTAACATATGTAGATCAGCCGCAATCTTCGTCTGTAAAAACTGGATTAAGTCATCGAGGTTGTTTGATGTTTCTGGTTAGTATGTTAATATGATTTGGTTGGGATGTAGTTGTCAGACATGGTTTTTTGTACTGTTTTGGAGGTCGTCTCTGGGGGAACAAGAGGTTTGCTGACTTGAGTCAAAGATAAAGCTACCCATAACATCCAAAAAGGGGTATGACCTATGTTGTGAGCTTTATGCACAAAGCTGTTCTTTTATCATTAGCGAAACCGACTTTGGAGATCTTTATTCTTAGATGCTGTGTTACCGCATTGGCCATTCATTTGCATGGTAAAGGATTTCGCCAAGCCGACTGTAGGATTTATCTGTTAAGACTTCACAACCCTTCCACCCCTGAGAACTAATTGTGGTATCAATGACGCATGAACGCAATATCTGAATTGCACGTGGATTAAGAAAATGATCGTCTCTCTATACCCCTTACACGAAGAATTGATGAAAATCGTACTCTGCCATAGCTTGAAAAAAGTCAAGGTCAGACCTCAATGTTCAATTGTTTTGCATATGTTTATGATATTCCTAGGTTCACTTCATCATAATCAACTGCCACAAATTCGAACTTGGCTTGTATTTCTCACAAACTGCAATTTCCAGGATATGGAGCGGCGCCTCCCATGCCTCAGGTTGGGATGCAACCTGCAGCAACCCCCGTACAACCACAGCTTAACAGTCTACCCCGGATGCCTCCGAATCTCCCTACTACATCTGGTGCACCTGTGTCTGCCTCCAATAATCCTCCTGCAATGGTTAACCCTGCGATGTATCAGATGGGTGCTGTGCCTTCAAGTGGTGGTTTCAACCCTAATCCGACGCTTTCAGCGCCACCAGGTTCGACAGCTGGTGGACCGGCACCTGCTGGTTCTCAGACTTTTGAAGCCAGCCAGTAGTATTTTACGGAATCATATTATATCTATGGTGCCTAAACCTTCCATATTGAGTTTTGAAGTGATGCTAACTTTTAGCATGGATTGTAATTATGTTTATGAGAGTGTAATTACTGCGGTCAGATTCTTTCTATTGTGGTACTGATCATCTTTCACCTTCTGATTTCATGAAATTCTGAAAGATGGCTCTTGATCTTTTTTTTTGGCTCGAAAGATGATGGAATTTCATTTTAACCCAAAACTCCTAACTTCCACACCAAAAGTCAGAAGTTGATAATTTCTTATGGAGTTTTCTGAGTTGAAATTTAGATTAACCAAAATTATTCATAAAGACTAATAAGTCAACATTTCCTTTGCTTATTTAGGTGTAATCTGTCAGAGTGTGAACAGCCAATTTTAATTGATGTAAATACTATTTTATTAGTTGAATCAGGAGCCTTTAGCAAACCCATTTGCAGTTTGGATCCGAGCTTTGACTTGTAAATAACCAACAGCCAGGTCATTCTCCAAGACCCACCTTTGCTGAGAGATCGATCCTTTGCTGTACAGCAGACTGCTGTAAATGGGGATGACACCTGAGCTGCTTAATCAAGATCGAGTGATTCGCACGGTAAGAGCCTACAAAAATCTGATTTTCTTGTGAACGATCGAACGGCTTGGGCACGATCCCCATTTACAGCAGCCCTCTGCTGTACAGCAGAGGATCACTCTCCCTTTGCCGAACCACTAGATCCCTGATGATCAGAAGTCGGCATGTCCGGAATTAAGTACTTTCCCATAATGTTTGATGCAGCCTTCCCTCTGTCTTCACTCGCTTGGCTGTCTCTTGGAAAATTTCTCCCCACATCTTGAACCAGCTACCTTTTCAATCCTGCATCGGTTGCCTGGGCAGAGTAGATCTTCGGATCTCTGGCTGCTTATGGGTGAAGTACCAACCATCATGTGTGGAATGGAAGCTAGAAAGCTCGACGGTCTGCAGTTTGGAGAACAGAAACACCCTTCACCGAGCCAATGAGGAGCTCATCGCCGCCAACTTCTTTTCTAATGTATGGTCGGTAAGCTACCCCTGCAAAACACGGGGGATTTCAAGATCCCTTCATAGATCCTTCCAGCCTTTGCAAACCATATCACCACTGAGCTTACCATTGACGATGCACACGACACTAAAAGGTCCATGGGTCGGCAAAGGCTCTGCAAATCAAAGTCTAGGCTTCATACATAATCACAAACATGAACATAACTGAGGGTTAACATTTTGCACAGAAATCACAGAAAATTGCACGCTAAAAAGGGCTATCTTTTGGGTACAAAAATTCACCACCCTCACGTCAAAGCGAAGAGGAATTTCAACAAACTTATATGCAGAGGCCAGGTCAAAAAAAATCCATGCCACAGACATTTCACGCAGGTGTTAGGAAAGAAGAGATACCGGGTGTTTATAAATTATGATATACTTTACAATGAGTAAGGCTTATTGACAGAAAAAATGTTGAATGAGATTTTGCGGTCGCGCCGTTCCCTCCTCCTGAAAATTACTTTACATTCACCTGTTATATGCACAATGGCGGCAACATGTTGAATGAGGGGCAATCATGCTGTACCACATTTGACACACAAGCAACCAAGGGTTGCTGAATCGCATCCCTGTATCAAGATCAGATGGTAGGGGGAGAATTACGTCCTCCTCGAATTTCCATGCCTCTGATTTCTGAAATAACTGAGCAGCGACTGTGCCTGAAAGCAGTGAAGCAGCATGTTAGATCTCAAAGAAATGCCCTCTTAGTTACCTGACAAGTACCTTCATAGAGAGATGCAATCTAGTGGAAATTAAGTTATATTTTGAGATCTGATAACAATAACGCCAAGTATGCTCCAATAATAAACAAGGATGTACTATTGACAGTGTATGTAGACAAGCCAAGATGGCACAGAACCGTCATTTTGATGACATCTTTTGTGTAAAGTAGTTACTTCTGACTGATCTTACTCTGCGTTACACTTTTACTAGAGGTGATTTCTCTGACTAGCCCTTTGATCTCCAGATTACATAGCGATGTCCTCGACCATTAGGCTAAAGGTGTATAAATTATAAAATAATATATGAAATAATTACAACCATGTTCTGGTGAATACTTGTGTAGCTTTATTGAAGCTTACCATGAAAGGAAAAAAAGGTTCTAAGCCTTCTCCCACCATGAATAGGGTCGGCTACATGGATTCTTGCTCAAATCCATGTTGAAAGATTCAACTATTTTTTACGTTGGTCGTCGACTACCTAACGCAACCCCTGTAAGAGGGGGATTTGAACCCTGATCTTTTGGGTGGTAGACACACAGCACTACCACCAAACCATTTAACTGGGTTTAAAACTTCATTACCCATTTACACAAAAAAGAAGAAATTAAAAAACTTCATTACCTATTTACTCAAAAAAAGGACAGGCGTGGAGGCATTAAGAGCAATGCGGCCTACTATTGCTTTGACACACTACAAGGACAAAGTGTTTCAAGTGCATGATAAAGCACATGGGTTCCATAGTGTTTGTTTTGAGTGACAATGCAATTGAGCCTGTGAGCGGCTGCTTAAATAGTGGAGATAGTTGGGCTGCAAGTTCAGAAGCAGCTTCACCCATGACCTGCAGCATTCATTTATCTTTTTCCATGATTGCAGGACGCAAGGTCCATCAGCATCCCGGAATTATTTGGTACTGTGAATGCTAAGATTTAACGAGTGAATTAAAATGTTAATTAATTCATAGTATATGATGGCATCTGATGTTGAGAGTTATGTTTTGGACTAGAAGCCAAGAGAGCCTCGTCCCACTTAAATGACCAAGGAGTATATAATTTAAATGCAGCCTTGATCTTGCACGTTTCTTTGCAATAAGATAGCAAAATCTTAGAACAGTAATGGAACACCAAAAATGCAAGGATTGCAGAGGTAGAAACTGTAAACTTTTAAACTTTTTTTTGAAAAATTACAGATGTGCAGAAGAAAATTATATATCTGACAGAATGTTTCTATCGAGAAAGACGAGATCTGGGTGGTGGAAGGTCACTCCGAAGGAAGGTCACACTTTTAATAGTGGGAGAAGCTGGCTATTTTTTTATCTTCTGATATATATATTGCTCGTTGAAACCAGTACCAAGAAAGTCACAACCCTCCCTATGAATTATTAAGACCTGGCTGGCTAATACGACTAGAACTATCAGGCTTCTCCCCAACATCTAACTTGAGAGCTTCTACTCGGGATATACTTGATGAGGGAAGAGAAAGGTGCAAGCTTTGTTATGTCGAAACCTACCCGAATATGCCAAACCTACCTGAATCAATAGAATCGCCTTTTATAAGTTTCCTTGACCCTCATTCCCGCTCCCTAGCTCGAAGCCACCCCTGATGTATGAAGTTCCCCTCACTACAACATTGATGTAGGCCATGCATTTCTTTTGAGAATTCCCAACCTCAAAAATAAATTGTTATATCTATCCTAATTTGATCAAGAGCTGCAAGGAGTTATGTACATGTCGAAGTCATTGAACTAGGATTTATATATAAATGTGGGGGATAGGGAAGAGGCTTCTACTTGAAGCTTTAGTTATCCAGATCAGTGATTGTGGAAGTCAGAGTAGGTAACTGTTCTCTGATCTCATCTTTGAGACTGTCTATTAATGAGTGGTAGAGATCTTGTATCTCATCCTTCTCAAAGAGGATCAGATTCGAATTAATTTAGTAGACGCCAAATCCTTATTGTAATCGAGGAAACTCATTATTTTATAAGCAGAAGAAAGTGCATCCAGAGTAATGGGAAAAACATCATTTACTTGTATCGATATTCATCACATTAGATATGAACTGAAAAGGCCACTAGATATTTGGGCTATGGTTTTCAAAAGAAACTATATAAAACAAAGAAAGGATCTTCTCCAATCCACTCTTCTTCTTGATCTCCCAATTCGCTTTGATCCGCCTCCGCATTTCATGTGAAAGAAAAGTAATGGAAGGCTTTTAATCTAGTCGAAAGCTGAGTCTGATAAAGGAATTCTTTTTCTTCATAATCTGGTAAGAGGAAATTCGGTTGCGGGGCAAATAGAATGGCCAAATCCCTTTCATGAAAAAGAGCAGTTTGGTAAATCCTTCCCCATGAATGCAAGTAGGTCAAAGTTGTACCCAATAACATAATTGGCAGATGCAAGATTTTTGAAACTCTGTAATAGCCCAAATATCTAGTGACCTTTCTTGTTCATCTTGGGAGAGCTTTAGAGAGATGCCTGCCTATTTATTTGCACATTTTTTTTCGATTTTTTGCAACAAAATATATAATATAGGAGTTCCTATTCCAATATAGAATTTGAAATTCTCCGACTGACATTCCACTCCACGTTCCCGAAACGGATCCCCAGAAATATTTGACATTTTCGACGATCATTTCTATTTTAGGTAGGCAACTAGGTAGGCTAATTCAGATGATCATCGATAGGCTTTAGGGCAACGAACCCAAGTGAGATAAAGGAGAAGGCCAGACCATCTTCCTCCTGATGGAGAGGAAAGCGAAGAGCTAATGCTTGTTGGTTTGACACAGCTTCACACCCAACTCAAAAAGAAACGTGCGAGCTAGGTCTTATCTAAGATAAGGATGACATGGCTTCGAGGGAATTAGTTAAAACCACTATAGGGATCCTGTCTCTTCCAAATGAAGAGCAAGATAGCCCCACCAGAGTGATGCTCTATGACTGTGGCAACTTAAAAAGGCTGCTCTTGAAATAGGTTCTAGCACCAACTCAAAAGTGTTTAAAAAGGAAGGACAAACCAAACCAGACCCAAGGCACAAAATGCTAACCTAAGCTTGTGATAATCTATACAATGTACTAAAACGGGGTTCCCCCCTACTCCCCTACAACCGCCACGTTTTATATTCCCTCAAGGACACATCCTCTCTTTTTTAGTTTTTATCATCCCACTCCTCTGTCTCTCTCCGTCCTCTTTGACACACACTCTCTTTCATCTCTTAATAGTACTCTCTCCACCCATGCCTCTCTCCCTCTCTATCTCTCCACGCAACCTTCTCTCTTCTTCCTCGTCCCCTTCAATCCTCTATTCTTCTGCCCTTCACCTTATCTCTATTTGTTTATTAATCTCTATATTTATATTTAATAAAAATATAAAATATATAAATACATCGTGAAAAAGGCATTACTATCCATTTCATCTTATCTTATATCACCAGCTATTTTTCTTTAAATTTAATCTTGCAAATATTATATATTATCAAAAAAAATATTTATTTTCTAAGTTTTGTATATTTTATAATAATAATCATTGAAGCCTTATGGATTTATTTCTTAAAATAGTAATTTTTATTCATGCGATATGATAATTTCTAATACATATTGTTATTCTACAAACAAATAGGTATTTTTAGTCTTTTATCTACTTATTAGTAAGATTTTACCGTTATTATTTTTAATACATATTTTAAAAGTCTTATATTAAACACTGATTCAATGGTACTAATTTGTTCATATAGATACAATTTAACATACAAAATAAATGAATGTGAGCATTCAATTCCCTAATTATTAGAAATAAATTATATATGATATGAATATCACTCTCATCACATACATACTCACATATATATATATATAATATAAACAAAATACATCTTTTTAAAGTCTATTGGTTATGGAAGAATTTTTTTTTTGAATAAAAGGAGGGTGGCATCTCAGGAAGGGACCCACCTCTAAATTGTATAGTTATGGAAGAAATATATCATATTTGTTATGTCGTAATAATAGAAAATTAAGATGCCCATATAGGACTACCAATTAGATAATCCAAGAATCTACTTCATGTAAGAATATAAAATCTGCCTCGTTTTGCCAAAGGATTTGAATTTATTTACAACAGAAATTTAGCCTTATAATTTGAATACATATTACTATATCTTCTTATATTAAATTTAAGAATTTAAATTGAGAACGATACTCAAATGTGGCTGATTAATCATTGGCTATCTTAAATCTTAAATCATTCATTTCGTAGTGAAACACGAGTGCATCTGCTAGTTAAAATGGAAGCTTGGTGCATGAAGCTCAAATACCACTGGGTCCATGTAGGTGTTGGACCATGTTGGGTTTACGCAACCTGTTGCATTTCTTGAGGCTTTTAACATGTTGAGATATTTATCTCTTTATCTGCTAGTAATTTTCTATTTCTTTCGACTATCTATATAATTTTCCCATAGAGCTTTTCTCCTATATAAGAGAGCTCTAGGGCTATGGTGAATGTATCTTTCATTTCAATCCTTTCCACATGGTATCAGAGCGACGGTCCTAGACCGGAGCCTGTGCCCTAGAGTTCCAAACCTCCACGAAAACCCTAGAAAGTCGCTGCCCACAGGCAACAACCCCACGTCGCCGCCCGCAGGCAGCAACCCACGTCGTCGCCCATCGCAGCAATCCACAGGCTACCACCGCCGGTCCGCCGCCCATCCGCAACCTACAGGACGCCGCTACCGCCCCCCCTTTGCAGCCCGTTACCGCCCTCCACGTGTGAGGGGGTGCCGCCAGGGTTCCCAAGGGGCTTGGACCTGGAAAGGCTGCTCTGTTTTGTTCTTTGAAAGCTCGAATATGTCTGATTTTGGTTCCTAGAGCGTGATTTTGATCTTCTAAAACCATCCTAGGTACCTAAAGAGGCTTGTTGTTGATGGAAGAGGTTGTGGTATGAGTCTACACCCACAACCATCTTCCTATATGTCTGTGTAGACATAGTTATTCCAGTTTGTGACCTCAGTCTTGAAGATAGTTGTCAGTATGTCAGATAACAAAGCAGATGTTCCATCCTTGGGTGCTTTCAAAGATCCTGCACCCATCGTCATGATGGATGGAACTAACTATGAGCTGTGGGCCATGCAGTTCATGAGTAATGGCAAGAAGCATATTCTCACACAGGAGGAGCCTGTGGACAAGACTGGGGTTAATGCCTCATGGGATGCAGATGACGCTTATGCACGTGTGCGGCTTTCAAGGACGGTATCCATGGAGATAGCCAACGATATATTGAGTCAGCCACGGCTAAGGCTATGTGGGATATTCTTGCTGCAACATACTCTCCAACAAAGAATCTGCCACAGCATCTTCACGTCCAAACAGAATGGCCGACTTCTCCATACCCTTTACACTTCTTTAAGGGGTATGTTTGAGAAGTTACATGGCTACATTCCCTGGACTGCCACAACGGAGCAATTCAAGGCATTTAGAGATTCGATGACGACTGGAGTTTTCCTAGCGGCACTTGACCCTGAATATGATGCTGCTAGAGCACAGATTCTTACAGACGCCACAATACCTCCAATGGAGGAGGCATATATCTTCTAGTGGTACTTCCATGTCTCAGACCTCTTCAGCCATGGCAACATCTCGTGGTAGGGGGAGTCCTACGCAATTCCGTGGCCGAGGAGGCCGTGGGAGAGGAGGGAGCAGTTGATCTCCTCGTCAGTCTTGCACTTACTGCTACAGACCATGTCATTCAGAGGAAACACACGATTCTAAGCATGGGGTTCCTGCTTCAGCACGTGTGGCAGAACAGATCCAGCATGGCAGCAGTTAGTCGGTCGCATCTGACCAGAGGTTTGGTGAGTTAGTTGCACGGCTCAGGGAGATTATGCCTTCTCCTGGACCAACTAGCTCGGCCTTAGGATCTTCAGAGGTAGCAGCCTCAACCTCTACATCCACATCAGGTACAACTATGCTTTTACTACCTGTTACAGGGCAGACTTGTCAGAGTGGATCAAGGATTCAGGAGCATCCCATCATCTCTGTGGTGATAGATGTCAGTTTAGTACCTATTGCCCAACTCAGTCAGGCAGATCTGTTGTGATAGCTGATGGGACACCCTCCCATTACTGGTCAGGGGGAGGTGCAATTAACCCTTGAAACACCGCTTCAGAATGTTCTTTATGCTCCTGAATTCTCTATGAATTTATTATCTATTAGTCAAATCACTAAGGATTTGCATTGTCGTGCCATATTTGACCCCTCTGCTCTTGTGTTTCAGGACATTCTAACAGGCAGGGTGATTGGTTCTGACCGTGAGCAAGGAGGCCTATACAAACTGGTGCAATCTCCGTATGATGGTGTCTCCTCTTTTCGCACTAGATCTGTCTCTCCGTATATGTGGCATCTCCATTTTGGTCATCTTCCTCTGCAAAAGCTACGCCATGTTCTTTTTCAGACCTCACCTCACTCTACTTTTCAGTGCGAGGCCTGTCGGCTTGGGAAGTATCATAGGTCCACATTCCAGAGTTGTCAGGGTCAAAGTAGTCATAGTCTTTTTGAGTTGATTCATTTGGATATTTGTGGTCCCAGTCGTGGTGTTCCTGTTTTTTAGGGACATCGATTTTATTTTGTTGCTGTTGATGAGTTTTCTAGATTGTCATAGGTTTTTCTTCTTAAGAACAAGTCTGATGCTAGTCCTATCATTTCGTCTTTTATTAATGAAATAAGGAATGTCTTTTCTACAAATGTCAAGTATATACGTTCTGATAATGCACTCGAATTCTGTAGTACACAACTTTCTCAATTTCTTAGATCCTATGGTATTGTGCATCAGACATCTTGTACAAATACGTCCCAACAGAATGGGGCGTGTTAGAAAATCGGAAGCGGAAGCAATAACATGGATAAAGAAATAAAGAACAAGAAAGAACGCGAGATTTTACGTGGAACCCTACTCCCTAAGGAGCGGGATGAAACCACGGGAGAATGCCTCAGAGGGATGGTGTGTCTATTGCACTTTTCTCAATGGATACAGGAGGTCTGGGGCTCCTTATATAGCCTTTCCAGAGCCTCCAAGTCCCACCACTGGACGATGTGGGACTAAACACTGGGATGGGGTAAATGGATCCTGGAGGTATCCATTTACCCATCTACAACTCAATAAGCGCATACACCTTATACTCCAACAATCCCCCTCAAGCTGGAGCATGCAATGCTCAGCTTGGACAAACAAAAAGAAACTCAACTCAACGCTACAGGACACTATGGACAATATCAACCCAACGCGCACATTGCTGCAGTCGAGGACGTTGCTTCTTATGCCGTGCAGGTGAGGAGGACGAACGGGCTGGAGTGTGAGTCAACTGAAGACTCAGAATCTGACCATCGAGTCTGAACTTGCGCCTGAAGTCTCCTCTTCGGAGAACTGGGTCTCTCCCATCTAGCTCAGAGAATGGTGCACTGCTCTGGTGTACCTATGATACCACATGAAAATCCTTACCCTCAAGGGAATGGTCCTCTGCTCTGGAGTCCCTATGGCTAACATGAAAACTCTGGCCGAACAACAACAAGAATGATGGGGACCTCGAACTGATGATGGCAACATATGTTCATCTGAAAATGACCGCACACTTGTGCGTGTCTGAAACTGACTCGGAACCTTCTGACGTCGAGTTTGAACAACTGGAATCTGTAGAGTCTGATCATCTGACTTGGTCTGTAATTTGGAGTCTGGAAAATCGGGATCTGACTCGGACCTGTGACTCTACACAACACTCCCCCTTTCTCCCATACTTGTCGGAAAACATGGGCGTCGACCAAGTTGGGAGAAGACAATGATGGGGAGAAAACAACATGAACATTCAAAACTTGCGGCTTTTGTCATTTTTTTTAATAGCCGCCATGATTTTTTTTTAACATAAGCCGTTGAATTATTTTTATACGGCTTTTCTTGCATTTTTTTTCTTTTGCGTACGACTTCTCTCTTTTTTTTTTCGTGTACGCGCCTGTTTTTTTTCTCATCATTTTTTTAATACAAGCCCAACGTTGGGCTCAAAGACAGCAACCCCTTTTTCTTTTTTTTAATGGGCCCATATACACACATTTTTTTTTATAAAGAGTCACGGCTCTTTAGGGTTCCCAGCAAATGTCGCCGCCCCCTCGATGGGAGGGCTGGCTCACGCCGCCGCCCTAGCGCGCCTCGTCTGGAGGCATGTCTGGAGAGAGTCGGCCGTCGATCTTGCGGGCCTGCAGGGGCGGCACCGCCTGGAAGGCCTGGAGGAGAGCGCGCGCTGCCCTGTTTGGAAGCGAGGTGCCGCAAGGGGGGCAGCAGCGCAGGGGCTCGCCATGAGACACGCCCGCGCGATGGGAGCTCGTCGCTGGGTGGAAGGGGCTGCGATGGCAACCCTTACGAGGTCTTGATCGGAGGAAGCCGCTGAAGCCTGCGATCTCCTTTCAGTCGCGCAGCCTGGAGATTCTGGAGCGGCAATGGAGAAGAAGGGGCGCTGCTGGTTTCGTGTTGCGAGTTGGGATCGGCCCGCGCAAGGTGGGGTCTGCCTGTGGCTTCGTCTTGCAGCCCCGCCTGGAGATTCACGGCTATGGCTGCTGCGAGAGATGCGTCGCTATGGAGATGCTCGATCATGCTCCGCCTGTGAGTAATGGTCAGCGCAGCCTGGAGATTGGAGATGTGCGCCTGATGCTTGATGCACCTGGGCAGCGACAGACTTGAAGATGACGGGTTGCGCAAGAGCGCGATGCTGAGATCTGTGCGTGTGAAAAACAATACCGCCTGGGAGCACTGGGGTGCACCTCCCCTTTTGAGCATCGAAGATGCAACCGACGGTGATGATAGGGCTTGCCGCAACAGCCCTGGAAACATCTGCCGTTTGAACTCGAAGATCATGAACAGAAACACTGAATAAACTTCGGATCAAATTCCCTCTGCTTGCATGATGAACATAGTAAGGGTTTCATGAACCCTAGAAATTGAATCTCGAACAGAGTAATGATCTTCAATAACAACGAATAATATATCGGATCTTGAATAAAAATAAGAACATAAAAAAATCCCGAGAACCGAACCCGCTCTGATACCATGTTAGAAAATCGGAAGCGGAAGCAATAACATGAATAAAGAAATAAAGAACAAGAAAGAACACAGGATTTTACGTGGAACCCTACTCCCTAAGGAGCGAGATGAAACCACGGGAGAATGCCTCAGAGGGCTGGTGTGTCTATTGCACTTTTCTCAATGGATACAGGAGGTCTGGGGCTCCTTATATAGCCTTTCCAGAGCCTCCAAGTCCCACCACTGGACGATGTGGGACTAAACACTGGGATGGGGTAAATGGATCCTGGAGGTATCCATTTACCCATCTACAACTCAATAGGCGCATACACCTTATACTCCAACAGGGTGGCTGAGAGGAAACATCGCCATCTCTTGGAAGTCACAAGGACTCTTTTAATTCAGAGTTGTGCTCCCCACTCGTACCGGGGGGATGCTATTCTCACTGCATGTTATTTGGTGAATCAAATGCCTTGATTGCGTTTCTCAAGAAGGATCTTTTTTCTCATTTCTCGTGTTTTTGGATGCGTTGCTTTTGTTTATCAGATGTCTCCAGGTCTTGACAAGCTCTCCCCTAGAGCAGTCAAGTGTGTGGTTGTTGGGTATTTTAAGACCCAAAAGGGGTATCGTTGCTTTGACCCTGCTCGGCGAAGGTACTATGTTAGTGCAGATGTCACCTTCTTTGAATCCATCATGTATTTCTCTCCTGCATGTGACAAACTTATTCTGTCAGAACGTGGAGAAGAGGTTCACATGCCACTACCTCCTGTCTCTCTCAATCCACCACCACCTAAACCACCACCACCACCACCTCCTCCACCACTACCTCCTACGCCTCCTGCTACACCTACTTTCTTTCCACATGTTTACCAGCATCGGCCTCGTGCTCATGTGCCTCCACCATCCAACACACTCAAGGTATGTTCTGAGCATTTGAGTTCCACTGACGGCACTGGTGATTTGAGTGTGCAGGATGTTATTGATGATAGTCCTTCTGAGGATACATTGGACCTAGATGTGCCTGCTGCTTTACGACAGAAGTGACGTGCATGTACAATGCATCCTCTTTCCTCTCATGTCTCTCTGGTGCGGTTATCTGGGGACTTTCAGAGGTTTGTTGTTGCCTTATCAGCGGTACAGAACCGATGACCTATTAGGAGGCATTACAAAGTGGTCTTTAGTGTCTTGCTATGGAAGAGGAGATGGTCGCCTTACGTGGAGTGTCGTCTCCGCTCCCCCATATGCTTTTGTTGTTGGCAGTAAATGGATGTTTACCATTAAATACCGTGCAAACGGTTCCGTGGACAGATACAAGGCCAGGTTGGTTGCTCGTGGATTCACCCAAACTTATGGGGTGGACTATCAAGACACCTTTTCTCTTGTTGCGCGTCACTCTATACTCCACATTCTTATTGTCGTTGCTGTGGTAAAGGACTGGCCAGTTTTCCAATTAGATGTCAACAATTCTTTCTTGTATGGCGACTTGCAAGAAGAAGTGTATATGCAACAACCACCAGTGTTTACTGTTGAGGGGGAGTCTAGTATGGTGTGGAAACTTCATAACGCCATATATGGCCTTAATCAGAGTCCGCGGGCTTGGTTTCAGAATCTCTCAGAGTTGATTGAACTACAAGGTTTTGTCAGATCTACTGCAGATCATTCTCTTTTTGTTAAGAGAACCCAGAAAGGTACTATTGCTATTTTGATTTATGTGGATGATATTGTTGTCACAGGCAATGATATAACGAAAGAATTCATGTAGCCAAGGATTTTCTTGGACAACAGTTCGTGACCAAGGATCTTGATAAGCTGAGGTATTTTCTTGGAAATTCGCCCGAAACCAACAGGGAATGATAATGAAGCAAAGGAAATGTGCCATTGATCTCCTATTTGAGACGGATATGACAGGATGTAGACCTGCTACTATTCCAATGGATCCTAATGCTTGGCTATATGATGATGACTCTGCAGAGTGGATAAGAGATAGTACAAAGAGCTGGTAGGGAAGCTATAGTATGTCACTATTACCAGGCCTGATATATCGTTTGCTGTCAGGGTTAGCCAATTTATGGAGCAACCTAGACAGGTTCACATGGATGCAATCAACATGATCTTGAGGTATCTCAAGTCTTCTCCAGGTGCAGGACTTCTATTCAGGAGAGGCACAACCCTGGCAGTGTCAGGATGTACGGATGCATACCCAAGGATAGGAAGTCAACTTCAGGCTTCACTGTGTTTGTAGGCAGCTCGTTGGTTTCATGGAAGAGCAAGAAACAGACGGTTGTGGCCAGATCTAGCGTTGAAACAGAGTATAGGGTAATGGCCCAAGGGAGCACAAAAATGATGTGGTCAAGTCCGTTCTGACTGACCTAACTATGGCGGTGCCTCTTCCTAGTTCCTATGCACCTAAAATGTGATAATCAAGCTGCGCTATTTATAGCTAATAATCCTGCTTTTCATGAAAGAACAAAGCACATTGAGGTTGACTGTCACTACACCCGTAATTTAATTCAAAATGGGTTTATATCCATTTCTCATGTTGCTTCAGGCAATCAGATTGCTGACATGTTCACCAGAGCTCTTGCAAAGGGACCGTTTCACCGTTGCTGTTCCAAGATAAGCATGATAGATATTTATGCTCCAGGTTGAGGGAGTGTTGAGATACTTATATCTGTTTATCTGTTATCCTGTAATTTTCTATTTCTTTCGACTATCTATGTAATTTTCCCATATAGCTTTTCTCCTATATAAGAGAACTCCAGGGTTACGGTAATGTATCTTTCATTCCAATCCTTTCGACATAGGCTCTGATACAACTCAAAGCTTAAGGAAAAATCTAGCCAGCTCACCCCAAGCATATCACACTAACGACTGTTCCCGTATATTGCATACATTCCATTGGAAAGATCCAGCAGATTGATCCCTAGTATAATACACATCTAATGATCTAAACATAAAGAAACACGTGAATTTCCTACTCAAGGTTTTCTCATGTTTCTGTTTTTACATAAATTTGCAAATATCTCAAGTTTACGACACTGGACGGTACTGGCACCGAGGAAATAAACAGAGGTTTCCAAATTCGGCAATTAGGAACCATGTAATACCTTTTCCTTGGCTCTTGCCGTGCCAGTTTGCGACAAGGCAACCAGTGGGGGTACAGCACCCTCTTGGAGAACCATATTACAGAATCTGCTGCTGTTGGTACAAAGCTGTAATAAAGCTGCAGCAGCATTCTCCTTTCCTCTTGCCGATCCCAACTCAACAACCTCGACTAAAAAAGGAATCCCATTTTCACGACCAATTGAACTTCGCCCTTCAGGTATAGTTGATAGATTTGATAAAACAGCAACGGCCTTATCAACCATGCCCGCTGCAGGGTCCATCAAATCCACAAGATGCTTTACTGCTCCAGCTTGCACTATTCGGGCCTTGTTCTCGTGAAATGTTGACAAATTAAACAATGCTGTGGCAGCATCTCTCTTCCCTCGAGGGGTTCCGTTCCCTAGCAAATCTACAAGGGGAACAATTGCACCAGATCGTCCAATACTTGCTTTGTTCTGATCAATGACAGAGAGACTGAAAAGGGTTGCGGCAGTATTCTCCTTGGCTTCAGAATTACCAGTCTTCAAGACGTGAATAAGTGGATCAATAGCATCCGCATTTGCTATAGTAACCTTGTTGTTGTCATCAATTGATAAATTTAACAGGGCAGTGACAGCATTCTCCTGGACTTTCTGATCCGAGGAGTGCAGCAAACTCACCAAATGTGTTATGGCTCCACAAGTGGCAATCACAACTCTATTCTGCACGCTGTGCCTTGCAAGAAGCCGGAGTTCAGTAGCAGCATTTCTCTGTTCATCGATGGAGTCACTTTTCAAATCCTCGATCAATTTCCTGACTTGAGTTTCAATTCCTGCTAAATCAGGCCTCATATCCATAGATGATGCGATGATTCGTGGACTAAACCTATCTGAAGCTCGCCTCCAGATAGCTTGATTTCTAGGTCGTAACTCACTTAACCTAGGCAGAAATTCAGGTGCCTGTGAAGGCACAATAGAAGTAGGAGGTTCTTGTGTCGATTCACTAGAAGCATCATTATTGATGTATGCCACATTACTTGTCAGGCTTGAGGATGATTTTGCCTCTACACCTTGGATGGGACCAGAATCACCAACAGTACTAAATTCAGAAGCACTTCCATTTTCATACTTGGTCTCAACATCGGCCAGCAAAGAAGAGTCCAACTGCTTGGATGATTGTCCAAAAAAGTCAACATCCTGTTTTTCCAAAGTAGACGGTTCGGCTTCAATCGTACACAACACTTGTTTGGCAGTATTTGTCACAGACCCATCCCATAAAGATGAACCTGTCAGCAGTGCATGTGGAGTAGAAGATGCCGTTGCGTTATCCTCTTGAGGAAATCCATTGCCGAAATGAGAGTTCCTACTTGAAGTGATCAGAACCCTGTTGGATTCAGGTGACCTTGGATGAAGAGTTTTTCTCTGATTATATGACATCGATTCACATTCATGATCAATCAAACTCAACATTTTAGATGGCTCAGGGAGCTTGACATCATTAGTTTCACACCAATTTCCAATCAATGCTTTCACAGTGTAGTTGGGGATCAAATTTGTATGCACAAGTGTTTGTCGTGTTTTGGGACAAACAGTAAAACCTTGATCAAGCCATTTTCTAATATAAGCTCTCTCATATGTTTGGCCAGATGCCACTATAACTGGATCAGACATTAGCTGAAGAGATAGAGGACAACAGAAATCGGCAGGGACTGCTATGTTGTTGACGCTATGCACTTGATGTTTGTCAACATAACAATCTTGCAAATGGCTAACCAACGCAATCATGTGATCAATATACTCTACTTCTGCTAGATTATCACCATGATCAATCTTTGATTTAAGCTTGTAGAGAGCAACAATTTCCATTAGCAGTTCCCAATTAGTTGACAAGCTTAAAAGTTCGCCAATTTTTGATATGAATTCAGCTGAAGGAAGGCCACTGTTCATTTGGTCTCGAATTGCATCTCTAATGATAGCAGATGTTTGACGAATAGTGATGCATCGTACTTTCTGTGCACATTGCTGAAGAGGCATTCTAACATATTAGAAGCGGGGGCAAAAAACAAATGGTAGACACAGGACCAGTTGACAGTATGTACCTCAACATGTTGCACATTGGATTTCATCCCAATAGATTCAAATAAAGTACTGATTGCAGCACAAGTCTCAATTAAGTTAGTATGTAACTTTGTTATCACCGACTCAAATTGCAAAACCTAAAGACATGCACTAGCCCAATTAGTTATAAAATAATGCATGGAATGATTCAACATAAACAGTAGATTCAGTTCAGAAATGGCCACACCGGAACATGTTGATAGGGTACCAAATTATAAAACCAATTGGGAAAAAGTGCAAAACATTAAAAGAGAAAATAAAATATCAAGAAGTGCTTTTAAAATAAATGCAACTGAAAGTGTAACATATTGAAGTGAAAATAGGCTCACAAATAAACATGAAGAAAAACAACGAAAGCAAGAAAATAACTCAGATAGTACATGAGTGGTGATGGAGAGGGGAGAGGTGAGACCATCTCAGCTTCTGACGCCTGCCAACAATGGCTATGCTGGTGTGGTCTCTGCTGCCAGATTCTCTTGCTAGAATGTGAATGACACATTCTGCACATGAGCAAGCCTAGGCAAGACCGGCGGGGTGGGGATCATACTTCACCCCAAGTTAGTGGCTTCTGGGAGCACTGTCGTTTTCAGCGCTTCGACAAAGGGGGGAGCCAAAGCGCCCTAAGCCTCAGCTCTTATGGTGGCAAGGAGCGGGGAACACATACTCTTCTCTTGTTTTACGAATCTCAAACTCTTTTTACCAAGTGAAATTCGATATCTTAATCGAGCCACTAAAGAAAGAGCCCTTCAGAATAGGAGAGACCCCTTGCCCCATCCCCTTTTTTGAGCAATCCACACTTTGGTTACTTATTAGCTTCAAAAACTTGGAATTATAGAAAATGTCCGTGTCTGTCTAGACACCTCAACAAACCGTATTATATATAGTTGACACTCGGTCCGAAATCTCTCAAATATACAATTTTCTTTTCTTGTTTGATTCCTCTCAATGAAATTTCCCATGTTGCACTAAGTTACTTATAGATGTGTGCATGCGATATGGGAACACTTTGGGATGAATACCCATGCGAAGTAGGTTCAATAGTTCAGCATTTATGTAAGGAAATTTCAAAAAAAGAAATGATCAAACCAACAAGTGCTCTCGAACCAAGCTACACAGTCTCCCATCACCGGGCTCACCAACCAACCTAGACTTTTCTTATTATTATTCCTAGTAAAATGTAAGGCCTCACATCGGGATTTCAGCCATGCCCATATGACATGCGATCGTCGATGGGGTGGGCCATCATTTGTCCTCCATCGAGTTCTCGTCTAGCATATGATTGGTGCACTAGGCTGATCGAGACTCTACTTTAGTCACTCGAATCTAGCACAATCTGCGGATAGCAATAAACCTCTCGAAGAGAAGTTGAGTTCAATTTCTTATGTCATGTGCAACATCCATTAATGATGGTTCATCCATGTCCATTGATTAGGACTCCTTCCCCTGACCCAAAAGCCCCCTGATGATTTATATAATTACTGAATTCGACACCCTCTCATATGGTTCGCCTTTGAGCTTGACGGAGAAAAGCGATAGGGTCTTAATATCTGTTCCCGACACGATAGGGAGAGCCCAACACAAGGTGAATTTGTTGAGAGTGGGAATCTTGTCCGCATATGTAGCTCAGTAGAGAAAAGATATTTTCCCCATTCGAACCTTTTGAAAAAGTAAACAAGGCCAGTTTCTCGTATATGCTCACTTTACCCCTCTCTCTTAGAAATCCCTGCCCAGTGGCCTACCAAACACTTGCTTGTTGCTCCTGCCGCCTATTTGGCGGGCTCCACATTCTCTTCCTCCTTATTGTTCTCTCTGATGGGGCCCCTCCCTTTGCTCGATAGAGAATCCCTGTCTAGCTTGTACCCACTCGAGCCATGTGATGCCAGATTTGGTAGCGGTCAGATCCTAATTCATTTGACAAGCTGAGGGTCTTTCACTTTTGCCAGATCTATGGAGATACAAGTCCTCCATCCAGATTCCATTACCGTGATCATCTGGTTTACCCGTACTACCATAAAGTCTAATGTCCCTCTTTTTTTTGAATAAAAAGGGGGGAAACACTGCGGAGGTGTCTGCCCCAAGCTTTTATTAATACGAGATTGTTACAAAGAGCTTACATCAACCAGGTCTCACAGCAAGACCCTAAATATCGGTTTCGGTCACCATTTCGGTATCGACCAAAATAGAATTTCGATGGAATTTCGACCGAAATTTCGATCATTTCGATCATTTTTTGTACTAGGACCCCCATATTTCGGTCATTTCGGTCGAATTTCGATTTCGACTGGATATCGATATTCGACAGAAATACGACCGAATTTCGCTGAAATTTGAGGCCATGTCTCACAGAGAGATCTGGCTAGACACACAACATTCTCAACATAAAACTTTTGCGAAGAGAAAATCAACCCATTGCGAGAGAGCCAAATCGTCCAAATCACCAAAATTGGGCACATCAATTCGGTCATAGCTCTTAACTGGTTGGCCACCAGTAAGGCCCAAAATCCCTCGTGAGAAGACAAGTCCACCCATGGAATCAACACGGACTCCCAGATCTCCCTAACCTGAGAGCACGACACACATAACACATAAGGTGTCACCCCCTAGAGGAGGGAGTCAAATCGTTGCTTAGAGAGCAGAGAGGAAAAGGTCAGCATCCTTTGCCCATCCTCTCAAGCGTCTCTCTCACACATCTCTTGATCCTTGGACAGAGCAAAAAGTCTTGGGAAACAACCCTGAAAAGAGCCTTGGCCGCACCACTCATACTTCCAAAACAGGAAGGATTTGCCGTCACCCACAACTGGGCGCATCTGCACTGGTACCTCTTGCAGAACAAAGCAGATCCCCTTCCAGAACACAGAGTGGGGTCGGTGGGGTGAGGCCTCCCTGAAAGGCCGTACCTGAATGCCATGGATGTCTCGAAGAAGCTTGCAGGCGAGGACTTCGCCACTGCCCCAGAGTCTCACCACCAACTTAAGCATCAAAGCCTTGTTCATTTCCTCCAATTTGAGGATGCCCAACCCAAACTGTTCTTTCGCTGCAGTAACCGTCTCCCAATTCACCAGGTGCATGCCTCTTGACTTCTTGAGTGCCCATAGGAAGGGTTCCAAAAGAATCGTCGCATGCATGACTCTAAATGGTTCCGAATCCCCACCGGCAGAATCCTCGAATAGATGAAGAAGATAGGGATAGCCACCAAGACCGCCTTAAGGAGCACAAGTGTGCCCCCACAAGAAAGACAAGAAGCCTTCCACCTCGCCAATTTCCTCTCCAACTTCTCCAAAACCGAGAGCCAATCAAACAACTTCAAGTACCTGCAAGTCAACGAAAGGCCGAGATAACATATAAGCAAAGATCCACATGGAGTCTGAAAGATGTTAGAGCATTCCTCAACCTCCGAGACTGTCATACCAAAAGGCACGAAAACATACCTCGTTCTATTCACCTTCAAACTTGAAAGTTCACCGAAAATGTCTAGCATTGTACTCATGGCCATGATATCCTCACCACCCCCCTTAATAAAGAAGAGGGTGACATCCACATACTGAAGCAGGGGGATGGAGAAATCCCCTATGGAAAAGCCCATCGTCCTCCTGCAAAGAACTCCTCGATAGGTCATAATGGCACGAACATCCACCACAACTAAAAAGAGCAACGACACTATAGGACAACCCTGTCGAACTCCCCTCTGTGGCTGGAAGAAACCCCCCTCAAGGCGTCCATTGACCAGGACAGTTAAGGAATACGTAGAAACACATCTCTTCATCCAAAAAATCCATCTATTAGGAAAACCGCGCTTCGCCAGCACTGACCATAGAAAGGCCTGATCAAGACAGTCATACGCCTTGGAGAAGTCGGCCTTCCATAGGACTCCTTTCACCTCTCTGTTCTTCCAATCACCAAGCATCTCTAATGCCATAACCACACCGTCTATCACGAGACGGTCTTGAATAAAAGCCATCTGAGTGGGAGCAATCAAATCCTCAAGGGCATTACCCAATCAATTCGCCAAAACCTCGGCCATAATGAGATAAACATCATTAGAGAGAGCAATGGAACAAAAATCCTCAATTCTGCTAGCCACCTCCTTCTTAGGTTAAAGGAACATAGGAGCCTTCTTCAACCTGTCAAAACCTCGATTCCCCACAACAAATTCTTGCAGCATCACCAAAAGGTCTAATTGCACAACATTCCAAAACTCCTTAAAAACAAAATCGAAAATCCATCCAGTCCAGGTGCTCCATCAATGTTTAGTTCCCACACCATGGTTTTCAGCTCGTCTAAGTGAAAGGCCCTAGTGAACACATCCTGTTGGGCAGGCGAAAGAATCGAGATGCCCATGCCCAACCATCGCCAACCCCCATTCGGAGTCTTGCGAGACATATACCAAAAGTACCCAACAACTGCCATGCCAACCTCACGATCACCCTCAACCAAAGTCCCCTCAACCCTAAGGTTCTGAATTAGGTTCCGACGATGCCTGCCACTAGCCACCGCATGGAAGAACCGTGTGTTCGCATCCCCTCCTTGATCCACTTCTTTCTGAATCTCTGCCTCCACTCTACCTCCTACTTTCTGTCATCCTCGAGAAGAATAAGCCGCCTAGCCTCCCTTTCCATCAACTATAGTGAAGAAAGGTTCCTATCATCCTCCACAGTCCACACTATCCAACTCTGACACCACCCTTTGCGCCTCCAACCGCCATGCGATACGGCTCTCCCGCACCATCTTCTTGGAGCTTCACAACATCTTCCTCGGTTCCACACACTTTTGAAACAAGCATACGGTAACCGAACCGTTCACCACCTGAGACCCTAGAAGTTCTCCACTAAGGCCCTGAACACATTCTTAAGAAGCCATGCCTTCTCGAATATGAAGATGCACGGGCAACCGAGTTCTCCTCCGACACCCACTCAATCAGGATGTGGTCCGACATGGAGCGAGGGAGAGCAGAAACACCAACCAATGTGAAGGCAAACATGAGCTCCACCGAGACAAGGAAGCGGTCAATCCTGAATCTCGACCTCGAACTACGCCAAGTGTACCGGTAACCGGCAACAACCAAAACATCCAGCTAGAGGTCACCCACCATCTCTGCAAACTCCTAAGAATTGATATCTCGGCCACCTCGCAATAGAGGCTGATCCGAAGTGAAAAAGGTAACGTTGAAATCTTTCCAACAAGCCACGACTTCGTAGGGTAAGATAGTCTTACCGCCCGCAAATCTACCCAGAGCTGGTTCCGATCCCTCGAGTCGCTAGGCCCATATACGTCGGAGAGGACAAAAGCCCGATCTCTTATTCCGAAGCAGGACAGACACCACATGCGTCCCCAAGAGCTCGGACTCTAGGTCAAAGAGGTCAGTACTCCAAGCCACCGAAAGACCTCCTGCACTTCCCACAGATGGCAATGCCATGACCTCCGAAAGATGAACTCCCCCAACGGAAGCCCAACAGTGCCCGTACCAGTCCTGCATCATTGTCTCCTGTAAGAAGGCATCATCGATATACCACTCCTACAAAAGTCTTTTGACCGATGTACGTTTCTCTTTCATCTAGTGTCCTTCTTTCATCTCAATCTCGGACGACGAGGACCCTAATCGTGTTTTTGCTTTCCATTCCCATCATCATATATAAGGAATGTGCTCGTGCTCTGCCATAACATCAGTGTTCGTATCATGGTAAAGCTAAGAGGACGAATTTTGCTTAAAAAGGTACTTATCTAAAACAATGTTCAAGGTTAGTCCAACCTGACAACATTTATCAGTCGCTCGTTCAACTATTCCTTGGGGACTAGGTCGATAAATGTTGTCCCACCTCAAGGGACCTTCTCTTCTTAATGAGCCCCCTGTCCTTTCATTCTCTCGCCCCCCTCCCCCCCGAGGTGTTTAGGGACTTCCACAACGGGCTATGCCACCCGTAACTGATGAGGGGAGTCGTATCTATCTCGTTGCAAGAACCATATTCACCCAGTCCAATTAGTACTAGTACACATTGGTTTACCCTTTTCCAGTATTTCAACGGACCTGCACCCTTCCATCAAGAAAAGGTATAAATATGAAAACTTCTCTGCCATTTATATTAGAGAAATTATGGAGGAAATTGGGTTTGCAACTTCCAGAAACAACATGATTATATAACCAAAGGTCCAAAGGGAATATGTCATGCCTAAAATCATTTCAAGCGTTGCGAAGGTGGCTACTAAGTTATTTCTTTTGAAAGCTCCTTGTACGATGAACAATTCCTCGATAAAGCTTCATGTACCATGCAAACTCATATTGGCCAAAGTGAGAAAGAAATGGTAGAGACATTTAACATGCTGCTCAGAAAATGATAAATATCCAACATGGTGTTCAAAAAATGGTAGAGAGATTCGACATGGTGCTCACTAAAACCTCCATAATATCTAACAAGTCGAGTATGATGTCGATCATATAGAACACCAACACATGGAAGTAGAGCCGGAAAGAACCAGTCCATGACTTCACATCAGTAAAATGCTAACTCCAATTCTATGTACGCTCGATAGAGCACAATCTTCCCCCTTGAACTCCCTTGAACACCCCGAACCATACAAGATATTTGCCACCGATCATACAGCTTTCTAACTCCACTTTGATTTCTGGTTGTTCTACTCTGTCGGATCAAGTACATCCTCGAGACCTACGGGAGTTCCGGGAGGGTCAAAGGGTTGGGCCATTTTGAGTTGCGCATCTTTTTCCCCATAAATCGAGAAACTATACAAGGAAGCATAGGCATATAACTACCTTGTTTATTGCAGAAAGAATAATGTCATGAAATCTGTTACCAGTATATTCACAAGCTTCTAAATTTGATAATTAAGGAGATCAAAAAGAATAATACAGATCAGATTGTAATTAATAATGCCTCTAATAGAAGAAAGACGAGAAGATTATAGTCTCGTATAGATGGGGGTTACATCCATTTACAATCATTAAGATGTTTTCATCTTGATGAGGCAGTTTTGTAGCAGAGAATTAAATAACCACGCATCACAAGTTTTTGATATTTTTTCTCGCTTTCCACCTCATCGCAAGAACAATCATGGACATAGTAAGTGCTCCTTTCAAATAAATGGGATGCACTCATAGGAAGTAGATCCAATACCGCTAAGCCAATGAAGTTGTGGGTATCTACAAAGATTTCAGGAAATGCTTTAAAATCATACAAGAAAATGGAGCCATCAGTGTTCCACGTGGTCTACGGGGACGAGAAACCCACTATGGAAATTGCATTGAGAATGCTATCCATGTCATTCTAAACATCATGAAGGAAGAAGCTGAAATTCTTCCAAAAGGTTCCTCTTATTGAAGACGGTAGAGGAACACGGTGATTCATCCACTTCATCAAGTGGTATGATATATCTACAATTGTATGCATGGTTGACAATGTATGCAACTTAGTAAAAGAGGGAAATTTCGCAGCCATTGAGTCCGATTCAGCAGAAGAAAAGGCACAATAGCGACCTTCTAGCAACTGTGCAATTCACAGTAGAAATTAATTTTGAAGATGGATGTGCAGATTGCATACATGAATGAGGTATGATATGCTAGCAATTCCGTCACCATTCCTATAGTCTATAATGAAATTAAATACATTTATCTTACTTAATAGTGCAGATCAAGCTTTTCAAAAATTTACAGTCCTCTCTGGAAAATCTACTGCAATCAATAGTTGCAAGATAATCTTCTGGGTGTTAAACATTTAATTAACTACTATTGCATTTAATTAGGTGGAAGTTGCTATCTAGGGGAGGTCCGCTCATTTTGCTGATTTCAATGCTCTCGGTGCCACCTTTGTTGTACATGTCCATGTTCAGGATGGTGACGAGAATGGAGAAGCGGATTGATGGGATCCATAGATGATCCCTTGAATGAGGGGCCAAGGAAAGGGGACCATGCACCTATTTGGTCAAGTGGGAAGCGGCTTATATGCCAAGAAGGAGAAGGGGTACTTGCAAAGTTCTTAGACTACTGGAGCGATGGATATACAAGTGGTGATGGTGCGGAGTTGAGACGGGGTTTGGTCACAAGGGATCGTCTCACCTTGTGATTGTCTCACCACTATCTGCTGGAAGTAGGGGTGTCTATCGAGTTCAACGAGCCGAGTTGGCCTCAACTCGGACTCGAACTCGATAAGAAACTAAGGCTCGAACTCGGGCTCGATAAGGGTCGAGCCCTGGATTACCAACTCGAACTCGAACTCGTCGAGTTCGAGCTGACTCACGAGCCTCTTATCGAGCCACGAGTTTCTGAGCTGGCTCACGAACCTCAAAATGAGCTGGCTCACGAGCCTCTTATCGAGTCATGAGTCTCTGAGTTGGTTCAAAAGCCTCAAAATGAGCAGGCTCATGAACCTCTTAACGAGTTATTGTTCCATTTTATACATTAAATTATGCAAATGTCATTTGTAACTTTTATTTTATTCTCTTTTCTGTAGCTTTTTGGGCAAGCAAAATGTTTACCTTTATTTTATATCAAACTTAATGTGGAAGTTTCAGTATATATATTTCAACTTTTTTATTAAGAGGGGAAACGAGTTATCGAGTCGAGTTTCCGAGTTGAACAACGCCCAACTCAGACTCGACTCGATAAGCTAACGAGCCATAGAACCCAACTCGGGCTCGGGCTCGGGCTCGTTAAGGTTTCGAGTCCGACTCGTGAGCCCTTAACGAGCCGAGCCCGAGTTGAGCTCATCGAGCTCGAGCTTCCTGACAGCCCTAGCTGGAAGGATTTCCAACTTTGTGCACTTAGTTGGCTAGTGAGCCGTGAGAGGGTGCGGGACATGTTAGTACATGCCCTGTTTGTGGTGGTGGTGGTGGGGATGGAGTTACCTGCCAAAATGCAGCACTAGAGTAGGGAGAGTTGGCAATTATATGGATTGATTAAGGCCAGCAAATGTTTTTTTTGGCAAGTTTAGATCTGGAGGAAAATGAGTTGGCAGGAGAGGAGGGTGGGGGGCATGTATTGTACAAGATATGAGCTAGCCACTTCAGTTCTATGGAGATTCTGGAGCAATAATAATATTGTATTTTTCTACAAAGGAGGTATTGTGTAGAGAAAGTGGTACATAGCACGAAAGCGTTGTAGGTGTCGTGGGTGACATTGTGCCTTTGTTATTTTGTAATCGTGTTGTCTTTTTAATAAAATTTTCCTGGATGAAGTCCCAAGCTGGACAATCATCACTTTGCTTATCCAAAAAAAAAGATCTATAAACCATGAGATAAACTGTTAAAGTATTATTGCAGAGGATGCTCCAAATTTAAGGAAGAAGGATTTAACAGTTGTCGGACTCTGAAACAACACCTTACAGGGAGCTCGGAAAGAAGTTGGAGTCAATTAATTTCATCCACTCCAAGGAGAAGAATCAAATTTGGAACAAAAAAGGCTACATGGCACAGTGTTTGTCTATTGTAACATCAGACTGAAGATAAAACATGGCACTGAAGGAGAGGAAGAAACATGGATTACATTAATAACTATTATTTTAACATGAGAGATGATGACATGGAAAATCCTTCACAAGGAAGAATGAAGAAGGATCAAGGTTACCGTCATGGAAATCACTGTTCAAGAAACCAAATGATGGTGACAGAAATATATGGTGGTGAGCAGATGTAAGAGCAAACATGTGGGAATTTTTCGGAAGATGCTGGGGTTTATGTACCCATAAACACGTGATGATGCTGATTTATTAGCAGTCGACATAGTTTACAATTACATGCATACACAAATTCATGGAGGCTGCATTCCAAGCCTAGATTGTCAAATGGGCCCGTAGAACGGGGTTAAGGTGGGTATACCATAATAGAAACAAATGATCTAAGTCCGTTATGTGAGATCTTTCAACCTGAAGGACATGGGTGATTCAATTTTTGCAGGCATACCATAATGCTCAGATTACGTTGGAAGAGGAAGAGCTAAAGGGGAGACACGAATTCCCTACTATTGCGCCGGAAGGCTGATGGTGTGAGTTGTGATCAACAATGTGTATGGACCTTGCAATGGGGTGAATATCGCAGAAATAGTGGATGATCTTCACATGGCACGTACAAGATTTCCTGCATCTGCTTGGATAATTGGCAGTGATTTCAATGTGACTCTTTGTCCGTAGGACATGCCGAGACTACACGGGGGTGCAGATGCAGGTTCAGAAGAGCTAGCCCATGCACTCAATGAATATGGACTTCAGATTTTGGATGCTTATGGATGTATATACACACATGGAGAAACTCGAGATCCAGGTCACGTACTGATCGATTCTTGGTGTCCTTCGATGCATTGGAGCTCTTCTCCGCTGGCTAGGGCGTTGGGACCTCCCATGTGCTCACTTTGACCACACACCCCTACTTTGGAACTCCGGGGAAGACATTCGATCACATTCGTTCTTTCGTTTCGAGCGAGCGTGGCTGCTGGAGATTGTCTTTTGTGAGATGGTGGCGAATTTCTGGGCGGAATGCCGTCCAGCCTGGCCACTAAGTTGACTGCATTGAGAATACACCTCATGGAGTTCAAGAAGAATATTCGAGAGCAATGACTCACCAGGACACAGACACGAGGATGTTCACAGACTGGACAGAATTGAAGACACAAGGGGAGCTATCACCAGAGGTGGAAAAGGCAAAGCAGCTCCAGGAGATTTCAGATGGGAGGACATGAAACTGGAGGTCATGTGGCGACAAAGATCCAAGCAACGATGGTTGAAGGAGGGGGAGGCGAACACAAGGTTCTTTCTTCGGTAGCCAGTGGGCGGAGACATCACAACTACATCCATTTTATCATGGTTGATGGGGTTAGGGTGCATGGAGATCAGGAGATAGGAGCGGCATTGCAATCACATTTCTAAGCTTTCAGCAGGAGGCATGTTCACGTTGGCTGGGGACGGCGGGTAGGGGGGCTACGTGGATTTCAGCGTCTTAAGCAACCTTGTTGGTGGCGGAATTTACATGGGCAGAAGTTAAGGAGGTTGTGCTACATCTAAACATTGATGGGGCAGCATGGCCGGATGGTTTCCTAGTTTATTTTTACAAGGAGTTTTGGGAGATAATCAAGATCGACGTTATGGTTGTTCTTGAGGACTTCAGTAGGGGAAATGAAGGTTTTGAGTGGGCGAATAAATCTCTTCTATTCCTCCTGCCAAAACGAGAGGTCCCAAATAGAGTGGAAAATTATAGGCCGATTGCACTCTCCAATATATCTTATCATTGCCAAGGCCCTTTCTAATCGTCTTCGATTGGTTCTCAATGATATCATTTCACCAGAGCAGTCAACGTCTGTGCCCGAGAGACTAATGGTGGACGGTTTGGTGATGGCATCCGAGATGATCTTAGACTGGAAGAGAAGAAAGGACAAGGGTGCACTATGGAAGGTTGACTTTTCCAAAGCATATGACTTTAGTGACTGGTGGTTCATCTGATCGCCATTGCGATAGAGGGGTTTCCCGGATGTATGGATCTCATGGGTCAAGAGATGCATCACGATTGCATCGTATACAACTTTGGTGAATGAGAGGCCGAAAGGAGTTTTTTTCAACCATAGCACGACGTGTGGCAGGGATGTCCACTTACCCCTTACTCTTTGTGATAGTGGCAGATGCGCTCACAATCATGTTGAGGTTGGCAAGGGATACAAACTTATGTGAAGGATATAGGAATGGAGACATATCGATACATGTTTTACAGTATGCAGATGATGATGATCGTCACGGGAGGAGAGTTCGAGCAAACAAGAAAGGTAGCACAACTCATGGGATATCTTTGGTGACATCTCCGACATGCAGATCACAGAGAAAAATCGATTGTGGTGCCTTTTGGGCTCTCCCAACAGGAGACTTAGAGCGGGAGATTGGAGACCGCTGATGGGCGAATTACCTATTACAATGTCTGATGGGCAAATTACCTATTACATACTTGGTTCTCCCCCTGATGGCAGAGAAACTTAGAGCAGGAGATTGGAGACCGCTGCTGGAGTTGATACTGCTTAAGCATGCTTTGTCTGCTATTCCCATTTTCTTCAGCTCCACGAGGCTACTTCCTGTGGGGGTTCATGATAGGCTTGAGACCATAACAAGGAGATTCTTCTCGTCGGACAAGAAACAACAGAAGGGGGGTTCCATCTGGCTGACTGGGACAAGATCACGAGACCAAAGAAGCATGGGGGACAGTGGGCTGGAGGCCATGAACAAGTCCCTACTGCGAAATGGCTGGTTCGATTTTGGGGTAGTTCGAATGACCTTGTGTACAAGATGGTTAGGATAATTTATGGAGTTAATGGAGCTTTGCAGAGTACACACATTCATGCACCCTCTTCCCTCTGGTAGGGAATTTTAAAGATTCTGCCGGAGATGGCAAAGAAGCTGAGGTCAGTGATGGGCAACGGAGAAATTTTTAGATTTTGTTTTGATGATTGGATATGTAATGGATTCTTCTGTGATCGATATCCTAGACTATTCGCATTGGCAGAGAACAATGAAATTCTAGTACGGCTGGTGTACGCGAATGGTGTTTGGACGCAAACCTTGATAGCAGAGTTATCGAAGCAAAGATTTGAGGATTTTTTGTCAGTGCACAATGAGCTTGCGGAGACACACTTTGTTTGGGGGGATGGCGGATTTTTTGAGAAAAAAACATATCTGTTTTTCGTGGATGATAGGCTTACAATAGATGATGAGATCCGTCATGGTACCCGAATCGTATGGAAAAGCAAAATTCTGCAATGAATTAAAGTTTTCTTATGGCTATTCAGATATGGAAGGATGCTTACGAAGGAGCGGTGAGGCAGAATTCTACATAATGATGATGTCTTGTGTGACAGATGTGGCTCGGAAACAAAGGATTTGGAACATATATTCTTTACATGCCCTTTCTCCGTACAAACCTGGAGATATGCGAGTATTGATTAGATCAGCGTGGACTGTAGCGTGCACTTCTGGAACTCCGTCAGATCGGCTTGTGGCAATTCACATGAGGATATCTCGTATCCCTTTACGCTCCTGTGGACAATTTGGTGTGGTTGAAATGATGCAATTTTTAATTGTCAATCCTTTTACTCAGAGAATGTTCCGGGACATTGCAAGGCCTTGCGCTTGGCTTGGACGCAAGATATGTAATTAGCATGTAATATAAGTATCTTCCTGCAATAAAATTTTGAGGTGGGTCCCAACTTGGGATGCCACCCCCTTTTCTTTCAAAAGTGCTCAGGTTATGCTTATGACCAGTGTTCTTAATATAGCTCTTCTACATATGATTGCAAGAAAACATGAGTTTTTTGGCATCTTTTCTCCATAATACTAGGGTTATTGGTCTCGTATGGAATGGTGCCTACAAGGTGATGTGTCATCTAGTCAAAGTAAGGTACTGGAACATGGAATGGAATTTTCCATACTACTTTGTCCGCTACCACCGACAACCAACACAACACCATAAACAAAGGACTTCTTAATCGCTTACATCATCTCCCGCTTTGAAAAGCCAACTAATAGGATCGTCAAGTATGCAATCACATATCATATCATAGTCATAGATGGCACATTTCCCACACAATGGAATATTAACGAAGTTAGAACAAAAATATAGAGGATATCCTGTGAACTATTGTACCATGTGTTCCTACATGACATGAAGGCACTATGTGAAACAGTTTAAAGCAATGCACCACCATAATATGTGGCAATCTGGATGTGATGGTGTTGCTAACGACCCCTCAATAAACAAGCAAGCAACCCCATTATGGTGATCTGGATGGTTAGGCCAACTTGGGCTTCGACAATGATACTCTTTGTTAGAAAATCGGAAGCGGAAGCGGAAACGATAAATAGAGCATAATCTCAAGAAATATAAAACATGGAACATGGGATTTTACGTGGAACCCTACTCCGTGAGGAGCGGGATGAAACCACGGGAGAAGCCCTCTAAGGGGCGTGTTATGCATTGCATTTTCTCAACTGATACAGGAGGTCTGTGGCTTCTTATATAGCCTCTCCAGAGCCTCCAAGTCCCACCGCTGGACGGTGTGGGACTAAACACTGGATGGGGTAAATGGATCTCCTCCAGGATCCATTTACCCTGCTACAACACAATGGACGCATACAACGGATGCTCCAACACTCCCCCTCAAGCTGGAGCATGCAATGCTCAGCTTGGACAAATAGAAATAAACTCAACTCAATGCTACAAGACACTACGGACAATATCAACCCAACGCGCACATTGCTGCAGTCGAGGACGTTGCTTCTCATGCCGTGCAGGTGAGGAGGACGAACGGGCTGGAGTGTGAGTCTACTGAATCTCCTCGTCGGAGAGCATGCGCTCTGAACTGCGCCTGTCAGAGTCGCTGCAACTGGAAATGAGTCTCCTTGTCGGAGTACTCTGGCCCGCCACAATAATGTGGACAATTGCTCCATATCTGAAAAGGGCCGAACTGAAAAGGCCGTGGCTGTGCAATCCTCGTCAGAGTCCACGGTCGCTGGAGAATGGAGTCTGAAAATAGTCTCCTCGTCGGAGAACTGGGTCTCTCCCATCTGGCTCAGAGAATGGTGCACTGCTCTGGTGTACCTATGACTCACATGAAAACTCTGGCCTGACAACAAGAAGAATGATGGGGACCTCGAACAAATGATGGCAACATATGCTCATCTGACAATGACCGCATACTAGTGCGTGTCCGAAACTGGAGACTCGGAAGACAATCGTCGAGTCTGAAACTGAACTGTAGAGTCTGATCATCTGGCTGGTCTGGAAATCTGCATATGAATCTGAAATGTCTGAATCAAGACCTGTGACTCTACATATATACTCCCCCTTTCTCCCATACTTGTCGAAAAACATGGACGTCGACCAAGTTGGGAGAAGACAAGATAAATTGGGGTTACGGACATTCTCAAAAATTTTCTCGCGGCTTTTCCATTTTTTTAAAGCCGTCGTTTTTTTTATTATTTTTTTAAGCCGTTCAAACCCTCTTTTTTTTGGCTTTCAATTTTTTTTGAAATGCGCGCGGCTCCTTTTTTTTTATTGCACGTGCCTCCCTTTTTTTATAACTTGTCCCCAAATAGGGTCCAAACAAATGCCACCATTTTTTTTTTGAAATTTTGCGGCTTTCTTCTTCTTCTTCCCTTTTTCTTTTGCAATCTTCCCCTCCCTTTTTTTCAAATACGGCTCATTTGGGCCCTTGAAAAGAAATCCAACCTATCTGGGCTCTTAAGCAAATAGTCCTTTTTTTTCTTTAAAAAAAACGCCACGGCCCTTTAGGGCTACCACGTGATGCGATACTCCATTTAACGCCGCCGCCCTTCTCTCTGGATGGAGAACTGAGCCTTTGCACGAGATGGGGGAGAACCAGGGGGCTCGCGTGCGCGTAGGATCGCACGCCTCTTGGAGCACCGCCGCCTATGTCCACCTGCGCGGCGGGGAGAGATTATGGGCGTGTTGGTGTGCTTCTGCATCGCCTAGAGGAGCTCTCGAGGAGCGGCAAGAGGGAATGCTCCCACGCGCCTGGGAGTTGGTGCGCGCGTGACCCACGGTGAGCGCCAGCGAGGGAGCCTAGGGCTCCGGGGTCGCCCACCTGCTATCTTGATGGGGAAAAGGAGGTTGGAATCACCTGTTGGAATCGCTGCCGGGAGATGAAGCGACCTGAAGGAGTGCGGCAGTAGAGGATCGCGCGAGTAGGGCAAGCCGTGCGCCGCCTGGAAGTTCTGGAATCGTCTTGTGCAGCGAGATGCCGCGAGAGCACAGCCGCTTATGTCGCGAGGAGCAACCCCAAGGCTCGGGGTCTCCGCCTGATACGGTCTGGATGCGCCTGGAGATATAGGGACTGGTGCCGTGATTAGGGTTTCCACGAAACCCTAGAATTTTCTCCCATCGATGAACAGATCTTTAACATAAACATAATCTTCATAAATCGAGAACTTGAATCTCGAATGAACAATGAAGAAAAAAAACTTCCTCAAGAATCGACCCGCTCTAATACCATGTTAGAAAATCGGAAGCGGAAGCGGAAACGATAAATAGAGCATAATCTCAAGAAATATAAAACATGGAACCGTGAGGAGCGGGATGAAACCACGGGAGAAGCCCTCTAAGGGGCGTGTTATGCATTGCATTTTCTCAACTGATACAGGAGGTCTGGGGCTCCTTATATAGCCTCTCCAGAGCCTCCGAGTCCCACCACTAGACGATGTGGGACTAAACACTGGATGGGGTAAATGGATCTCCTCCAAGATCCATTTACCCTGCTACAACACAATGGACGCATACAACGAATGCTCCAACACTCTTTAAGAAAAAGGGTGGGAGAGCCCTCATGTGAGGGTTTACCCGTTTACTCTACTAGATCAACTAAAAAATTACAAGTATGAAAATCAACATTTGCACTAAAATTTGGCTTGCGCTAAAATTTCCAATAATAGATCCCATCCTCACAGAAACCAACACAAATCCGAACCTCCCATGCAATGCCATATCTGAAGAAGAAATGATTGACGTCTTCCAAATGAAATCGTGTTGAAAATTGGACAGCTCACATCCTTACTGGGAAGAACCCAGCCATGAAGTCTTTCGTTTCTCCCTCTCCACAACAATCACATGAAGATTTTCACTTGTAGACGAGCCTGTGCCCTCCAGATTAAACAACAATATCTGGCCAGGGTACCATAATATGCAAGTGTGATCTCTCTATAGCTTTATACGCCTTTCTGATGGAGAACTCTCCACCACTCTAGGTGCAATGATCCCACTTAGAAACGAACATTTAACCAGTTCACTCCCTCCACCACTCTAGGTCCAATGATCCCACCTTAGAAACAAACATTTAACCCGTTCACTCCCCCAAAAAATCTAATGATTTCGTGTACTTGTTGGAAGGACAAGGGTGAAGGGAAAATAGATGTTCATAATATCCACCATCACATGTATCCAACTAACACTTAAACGTCATCACCTACTTATTAGAAAGAAACCATCCAAGGAACTGCCATAAAGATCAGCTTCTTTAGTCTAATCATCCATCAAGAATATCAATGAAAATCGATTCGAAGTGTGGAAAAACATAATGCGGGAACGATAAACAGATCAAGAGCAATAAACATGTGAAGAACACATATGATTTTACGTGGATCCCTACTCCCTAAGGAGCGGGATAAAATCACGAGAGAACTGCCTCAAAGGGCAGATATCTATTCATCTTTCTCAAAGGATACAATAGGTGTGGGTCTCTTTATATAACCCCACCAAGATACCAAACTCCCACCAACACACGATGTGGGACTGAACTTGGGAGCCACCAATACAAAGCATTCAAGGCAAGTTCAGTGGCATCGCATCGACATTGATATCCACAAAGATCACTCTTGACAAACTGCAGAAAGATCCTCCCCACTCCATCAAATCCTCACCACCCACTCATCAGAGGGCCAAGTTTACCTCTTTAAGGTGCATGACATCAAGCTACCCTCCTATGATTGCTAAGTGGCAGGCACTATTCCTAGCCAACAACTTAAACCACTTGCTCATCTAGCCGAACATGAGGCAGAAGAACCTCCACATTAGCTTCTGAAGTCGTTTCTGGACACCAATAAGTTCGTAATAGATATACATGATCATAATATCCACTAAAGCATTCTCTCTCACCCACATGTTACATTGTGATGGATAAGGCAAATGATGCGAGACCTTTCAAACACTTGTCTGCAACTCAAAAGAACCCCCCCTCTAGCTTCAATTGATAAAAACAAAGGAAGATGTAGTGAGACAAGCTTCATCTAGGCAATTTAGGCGACATTCAAAAGACCTACGTTGTGACTTCCACACGAACTTCCAATTGATGCTATCGCATACCTCACACAAATCAATCTTCCACAACAACCCGTTCATAATCCTCGCATTTCGACTCAGTCAAGATCTCAGAACCCTACCATCATTTCTACCATCAACCTCCCCAACATAAAAGTTGACTTGCATGCTCATAAGTGTGCCCAATACTCCTTTGAGTCTATTAGCAAACACCTAGCCACAACCAAGCAAATTCTACTAAAAAAAGCAACGGGCATGCAATTTGCATCTTCTTCGGAATAAAGTAAATTGGTGCTCTATTTATTATGTCAAAAACCATAATTCCCTACCAAGAACTCACTACTTACATCCATCACATCTTTTTTAATGCAAACTTCGATCACATCTTGATACACGACTTCCTAAAATTCCTTAAAGAACATTGGGAACCCATCAAGACTAAGGGAAGTGTTAGCATTCAACCCACATAAAACCTTCCAAAGCTTTGACTTGGAGAAGTCATGAATCAACCCATCCACATACTTCTGATCAAGGTGGTTCGCTCCCTCCTCATTTACCTTTAATCCAAATATGTTTTCTAGCAGAAAGACTTGAAATAGTCCATCACTTCCCAAACTACCTGCTAATCTCCTAAAACCATTGAGCCAAACACCTCAACCACGGAATTTAATTTCAACACCTCCTTATGTTGGCAATAAAGTGGAAAGAACTCGTGTTGGCATCCTCCCCCTTATCCATGTCTATTTCGACCGTTGTCTCCACTTGGTCTCCTTTTCTCTCCTCAACTACCACTTTCTATTGTTCCAACATGAGACGAATCTCCTTAGTCATGAGAGGTCTCGAAACCTTAATTATGTCAAAGCATCCACATACTCTGTTCTCCGTTTTTTTTGAAATCATCATTACTTGACTTGCATCTCTAATCCTTAAGATTTTTCCTCAGTATCATCAATTCGAATGCGAGATCGATGATCGTTGATCCCAAGTTCCCAACCACATCTAACCAGCCTAGAATTCCACCATAAATGAAAATATGGTTGCACAGATAAGACTATTCAAAAAAAAGAGAGCCGCACACCTTACTTGACTCCCATAAGGAGAGGCGTGTGATTCAATCTAGCCTCGATCATCCTTTTAGTGGAGGACAATAGGAAGAAAGTAACCGTTTGAAAGAGGCAAGGAAATGTCAAGCTAAGATCTCAAAGAAGAGCTTTGCCAAGTGAACCAATGATTTCCAACATTCAAAATCTCCATCTATAGCCTACCAAGAAAGATCCATAAATCTTCGAAATCAAGGCCCCTACCCCAATATCCCCCAACTAATCAGCCCCGAAGAACTTGGTTTTTTAGTTTTTTTAGGCAAAAAAAGGGGAAACATGGAAAGGTGTCCGATCCTAATCACATCACTTTAGTTGTTCCATGAGTTTGCCATTAAATCTATACTAAATCACAGCTTTTCACACACTGAGACTACACATACATAAACTAGTGTTTCGACGATTTCTATGTCTTCACACTTCGCGCTAAAAAAGGTAGATGTCCTCTACTAATGTCATATGGCTTTTTTTCTGTTAAAGGGGTCAACAAAGCTTAAAGACTCCCCTAGACTCGACAATTCTATTCTTATTTAAGATTGTGACATTATATACAATTCAAATGGAACATAATGATGTAAGTAGCCAAGGTACAGTTCTTTGAAATCATAAGTTAGTAGCCAAGGTAACCCGAAGCATAGACGGAACATAATGATGAAAGCTCCTTTGATGCAAGAGATGCATGCATCTATCATATTTGGAGCTCCTTCAAAAAGGCATGATCTCGGGGTGTCGGCACTTACCAATGATGTAACAGAAAGACAAAAAATGACAAGGTGTTCGGAGTTTGATGATTGGTGCATTATAGTAAAAATATGTGGTAATGAGGTCATCCTAGGAATTGCTGATATAGGCGAAACTTGTGATATTATCTTGTAAGTATTTCCCCTTTTTAATTGAATAGATGGCTACTAACGACCATGTGTTGACTTTTGTTATATATTTATTTATTTCATTCAATATATTTATATTTATACACATACACGTGAGAATTTTCAAATGACACCTCACCCTTTTTGATTTCCAGGAGGCCTCTCACCTTGACGGTTATGAACTACAGTGTGAAAATAACATTATTTGTAAAAAAAACATATATTTTGTCAATCAGGATAAAAAACACTTCAAAAAAATTTAGGGACGTATAATGAGCCCTGCTTATACACAATATTATTGTGCGTGCAATGTATAAATCATTGACGAATTTGTAAAGTCATAGTGAAAATCGGGTGTATTTTTTAAACAAGAAACCTACCATCTTGATCCTAGAAAATTGGGGTTATATGTGACATCAAGAGGTGCAAGTTTTCCTTTGAAGTATTTCTCCAATGCATATATACCCTGAACAAGATTTTTTTGAAGATAGTCGAAATGGTAGGGCTTCCCGAACCAAGGAATTTCTTGATTGGATCAATGCACCATCCATCTCGTTCTCAGTTAATAGGAGGCCTAAGGGATGTTGGGGGCAACCTCAGTGCTATATGCAAGAGGAACACCCACTCCCTTGGTAATTGATGCCCCGACAAAGGGACCTGCGTTTGGATGCAGGTGGAAACCAACATAAGGGTGACCTTTTTTGAAGGGCTAACATGGTGGTTAAGCTGTTTGGATGGTGGGATAGTTGTTGGGAGAGATAGATGTGTTGTGACTTCTATTGGAGTTAGGAGAATGATTAGTTATCGATTATTTTTTATTTTTAGATGATAAGATTTGACTGTATAATATTTTTCTTAAAATAGAAAAGGGAGGAAAAGAGAGAGAAGGGATAAGGAGTGGACCCTATTGAATTAAATGAGAGAGGAAGGGGTAGTAATGAGGAGTTGATTAACATAAGAAAGAGAGATGGTGAGGCCTACAGGTGGGGCAAAGGGTTTGAGGGAGGATAAATTGACGGGTAACCCTTTTTTGGAAGGGAAACTAACCATCCAAATAAAGTCGCATTCAGATGCATGAGTAAACTAACAGAAGGGTGATCCTTTTTTAGAGTAGAAAGATAGTGGATAAGTTGTTTTTTTGTTTGTTATTTGGCCAGTGAGTAATTGTTGGGAGGGGTAGTTGCGATGCGACTTCTATTTGAGTTTGGGAGAATGACTAGTTGTTGATTATTTTGGTATTTTTAGATGATAAGATGTGATAATATAATACTTTTTTTACTTAAATAGAAGAGGAAAAAAAGAGATAGAAGATAGATAGAGAGAGCGCGTGCTCCATCTTATTAAATAAGAGAGCGAAAGGGGTAGTAATGAGATTTGATTGAAGGAAGAGAAACACACGGGTGAGGTAAAGGATTTGACAGAGGATAAACTGGAGGATATCCCGATGGGTAGCCCTTTTTGGAAGGGTAACTCATCATCTAGAGAGTTTCACAAGAAAGGAGGCCATTATTGCTTGCGCCCATCCTTCGATATGCAAAAAGCTAACTACTTTGTTTAGGGAGTTGATCCTTTCTGAATACATTTCTTATATGGTTTAAGTTTTCTGAAGCTAAGGAAATCGCCATTGTTAGAGTATTTGGAGCATGCGTCACTTATGTAATAGGTGGGTAAATGGATCCCTCCAGGGTCCATTTACCCCACCACTGAGTTTAGTCCCATACCGCCTAGTTGTGGGACTTGGAGGTCCTGTGGAGGCTATATAAGGAGCCCCAGGCCTCCTGTAACAGACGAGAAATTCAATAGAATATCTGCCCCTTAGAGGGCTTCTCCCGTGGTTTCATCCCGCTCCTCACGGAGTAGGGTTCCACGTAAAATCCCGTCTTCTTTATATTTCTTTATCTTTTTCCATGTTCGCTTCCGCATGATTATTTTCTAACATGGTATCAGAGCGGGTCGATTCTCGAGGGTTTTCTTTTATGTTCGTTTGTAATATATTCGAGATTCGTTTTACGTTGAAGATCTGTTGTTCGTGCTCAAGATATTTTCATATCATTCTTGTTCCACGGCTCGATTTATGTTCTAGGGTTTCATTTTTGAAACCCTAATTTCTGCCGTCATCTCTCTCATATCCACGGAGATCGGGCCCTGCCACAGATCTCCCCTGCTTGCGACGACACACAAGCTTCGTTCATTCCACGCATGTCGTATTCTCAGCAGCGCCGTCAACTCTGTTCAGCGCACAAAGACCTTCCAGCGCAAGCCCGAAGCACTCCAGGCAGGCGCATGGAGGGAGTCTCGGATCCTCTTCGAGCCTCCGCACGTGGGCTCCGCATCTAGGGCCGCCTCTCTCCAGATCGTGCAGGCGGCGCGGTGAAGCCCTACCTACAGCAGCATATCCCCAGGCGCCTCCCCACGACCCCGCATGACGGCGCAGAGCCCGCAGAATCCCCAGCCAACTCCAGTGAGCGTGCGGGCTCCTCGTGGCCTTCTTTCGATCCTCGCGCATCATTCTTCAAAGCGGATGTCACAGGCGGCGCTCCATTCTTCCACGCGTGCTTCTCAACCTGAACCTCCAGGCCGCATACACTCGAGCGCCACAGGCGGCGCCCCTGACGGCACATCCTTGCGTCCCCCCTTCTCCACTCCTGTCCAGGCGCCGCCGTAGAGCACGGTGCCCTCGCATGACTTCCCCCTTCTCCAGCCCCAGAGCGTTGTGATCTTCGTTCACCATAGGCGACCCCAGCAGTTGCGCTCTCCATCGCGCGTGCTCCTCTCTCCACACCAGTCGGCAACGAGTGCGGCGTACCCCTGGGAACACCCCAATCGTGGGGGCGGCATCGGTTGAAGAAGGGTTCCCAATGAACCCTAGGGCTCAGAGGCCCGTTAGTGGGCTGGGAAATAGCGCATGGCCCAATTTAAAAAAAAATGCATAAGGGCAGCGTTGGGCTTGTATTTTTTTTTTAAAAAAAGGGTGAGGGTCTGTATGAAAAAAAAAGAAAAGGCGCGTACATTAAAAAAAAAGAAGCCGTACGCAAAAGAAAAAAAGGAAGTGTTTAAAAAAAATGAAGAAGAAGGGAGAGAAAGAAAGCAAATGTTTTGTTCAAAAAAATATACGAAAAAAAGGCGCGTACATTTGAAAAAAGCCGTACGCGAAAAATAAAAAAAAAGAGACTTTGAAAAGGCGCGTACAAAGTAAAAAGCCGTACACAAAAAAAAATAATGAAAGAGGCACGTACAAAGAAAAGCCGTACGAAAAAAAAAATTATTAGAAAAAGCCGAAAAAAAAATCATTATCGGCTAAGTGATGTTTTATTCATCCCCATGTTTATGTATTATATTATCTTCTCCCAACGTGGTCATATAATGTCATTCCGACCAGTATGGGAGAAAGGGGGAGTATATGTAGAGTCACAGGTCTTGTTCTAAGATTCATATATCAGATGTTGCAGACCGGTCAGATATTCAGACTCTACAAATTTCAGATTCAGACTCGACGATGACGCATGCCAATCATTTGTCATTCTTGTTTTGTCGGCCAGAGCTTTCATGTGAGCCATAGGGACTCCATAGCAGAGGACTATTCCCTATGCCATTAAGGGCAAGGGTTTTTTATGTGGTATCATAGGGACTCCACAGTAGAGTACCATTCTCTGAGCCAGATAGACACTCCAGCCCCGTTCGTCCTCCTCACATGCACGCCATGAGAAGCAACGTCCTCGACTGCAGCAGCTGTGCGCGTTGGGTTGATATTGTCTGTAGTGTCATGTATTGTGAGTTGAGTTTCTTCCTGTTTGTCCAAGCTGAGCATTGCATGCTCCAGCTTGAGGGGGAGTGTTAGAGTATTTGGAGCATGCGTCACTTATGTAATAGGTGGGTAAATGGATCCCTCCAGGGTCCATTTACCCCACCACTGAGTTTAGTCCCATACCGCCTAGTTGTGGGACTTGGAGGTCCTGTGGAAGCTATATAAGGAGCCCCAGGCCTCCTGTAACAGACGAGAAATTCAATAGAATATCTGCCCCTTAGAGGGCTTCTCCCGTGGTTTCGTCCCGCTCCTCACGGAGTAGGGTTCCACGTAAAATCCCGTCTTCTTTATATTTCTTTATCTTTTTCCATGTTCGCTTCCGCATGATTATTTTCTAACAGCCATCATCGGCTTTTATCCCTTCCAATTCATATCGTGAAAAGGAAGCTATGTTTATGGCAATTTTGGCTGCACTGTGTGGCTTGCTCCAACTAAGGTATCCAGGGCTTCTCGCTCTTTCAATTGTGAATCGAGGTATCAGAAATTTCTCAAGTTCAGTGTTCACTTAGTTTCATGTGGTAAACATTCGAATTAAATTTGTTTTGGGAAAAATAAAAAAGAAATATACACACAACTTTCAATTCGAAAATAAACTGAATCCGAATAAGGTAGATTCCAATAGATTCAGCTCAATCAAATTCGTTTAAACAATACACACTTATGTCTGCCCATTAAGCACATTTGTACATCTTAAGTCAATTGAAAAAATGCATGTTTCAAACAAATGACCAATGGTCTCCAACTCTTGTTGCCCAATCCGAACACTTAAATGAACCTAAATGAAGACCGAAACCCTTCACCAAACCTTCCCCTTACCATGGGGTTACTCTACCACTGAGTTAAAAGGGCTCTTGCTTTTTTTATTCAATTCATGAATTAGCCATTTTCCTTTATTGAGTCTACTGTATTCATGTATTTATTACATGCACACATATATATATTCATAAGAACTCATTCATAAATAATGAATTTGATTTACCTTATTTTTATTTTAATATGCAATTATTTAATTTTGGAATTGTTTGAATGAATATTCAATCATATTGAACTTTATTCAAATGAACAATTTGAACACTGATTCTAAAAACTGATTGAAGGGTAGATCATTCGGGTCTTTCAATTCATAGATGTGAATATCACGCGAATGAATGGGGATATTTCCGATAGCATAGTTTTCATTACCAAATAATGAAACTCATTTACTCCATTTTTATTTCTAGAACTGAAACAAATTAGAATTCTCAACTCTCTACGATGTATTTCGTAGTAGCCTCATTAGATCGTACATCTCTCCTGACATATCCAGATAATAGATAGGAACATAAACTGAAATATTCTGGAGCTACATATTACCAATTTGGCATTTTCTGAATGGAGCCTGTATACTTTATTTTATTATACAAGCTAACCATAAATCCTTCTAATTTAAATTATTATCCTCAAAATCAAAATAATGTGAATGCTCAAATAAACTCTGGGTACTACGGATTATTATTATTTATCTGGATTCTACAGTGGTGTCGCATGTTCAATATGCGACACCTTTTAATGTTTTTTTACCCACGTACTATAGAGAAAACACATCTTCGATATGCGCTATTGGTATCACACTTCGAAAATGCGATATTTGTTAAGGTCCACGTTAAACCCAACTTTTCATTCTGCAAACCCTCACGCGCCTTCAACCCTGCGACCTCCTGCGCTTTCGACCTGTGACCTCCTGCTCACACGCAGCTGCCTCCCGCTCCTCCTCCTCCTGCGTTGCCGCCCTCCCGTGTCCTCCATTACATCTCCAAAGCTTTGGTAAAATCCCTGATTTTTGTTGTTGTTAGGTTTATGATATATAATACACGTATTTCTCTTCATTTCATGATTGTATAATATTGAGTTGTATATTGCCTCACGTATTAGGTCGGAATGGAGTCGATATATTGTATGTTTCATTTGAAGGGTGCGATTATTGGTTCTTCGATGTCTAATGTACGTTGTTTTGGGTTAATGCCAACTGTGACATTCGCTGAGATGTTGAACCTAGTCTACCGTAAGTTCAACATGGATGTGAATAATCAAAAATTCCAACTACTCCATTGTATCCCTCGGGGCGCAGGCGAAAAGCCAACATTTTCGTGTATCGTCGATGATGATGATGTACAAGGAGTTTTTGTGTATGCTCGGATTGAGAATTCAATGCCTACTGACATTATTATTGAAACTCTATCGGTAGGCGAAGTCTCGAATGTTGTTGACGTGGACGATCACCTTACTCCTGGACCTTCCGTTGTCCCTAGCACGTGACCCTCCGTTGTCCCTAGTACTGATGTGCCTATAACGCAGCCATCTACAGAACACGAATGGCACATGAGTGACGTCCTGCTGAGAGAGGTTAATCATGCCTTGGATGACTTCATCCCTTGGGGAACTGACGATGATCTGGAAGAGGATAGTGATCAAGATGTTGAAGATAATGTCGTAAACGAGGAGATGCAAGACGATGAACAAATCACGCAACCGATTATTCCTCGTTTATCATTTTTTGGGGTGAGAGGATCTGATACTCGTTCAACCTATGAGGATGACATTTGAATAAAGTCTGGACTTGACGGTGTTGTTGATGAAATACGCAAGGGCGGAACCTTCAAATGTAGAGATGATTTGATTTATACTGTAGGCGTTTTTGTTCAAGGCAAGTCGTAAGCAACTTCAATAGTGTTTTTAAGAATGGCTTTATGAAAGCATTGGTACATGCAACCATACCTCAAACGACAAGTACGAAGTTTGCTTATTTCATTAGGAAATTACAGATGGGTTTCAACTCACGATTTTCGCAGAGAGCAATGAACTTTAGCATACGATGGTGGTTATAGGTTTGGTCAGATGAGTACAAATCTTAGTGAAAGCTATAATGCAGTTCTTAAGGATGCCCGATGTTTGCCAATTTCTACATTGACATGTGCCTCCTCCATCATCCAACACGCCCAAGGTATGTTCTGAACATTTGAATTCTTCTAATGGCACTGGTGATTTGCATGAATAGACTGAGGTACAGGAGGGCTTAGATGTACATATTGCTCTTCGGAGGCAGAAGAAGGCATGTGCTATGCATCCCCTTGTTTCACATGTTTCCTTGGAGTGTCTTTCCAAGGATTTTCAGAGGTTTGTTGTGGGATTGTCTGCTGTGGAAATACCTCGGACCTATCAGGACGCGTTGCAGAGTACCCAGTGGCGTCTGGCCATGGAGGAAATGACAGCTTTATAGTCTCGTGGCACATGGAGTGTTGTACAGGCTCCACCAGGTGCGTCTGTTGTTGGCAGCAAGTGGGTTTTTACTGTGAAACATCATGCTGATGGCACTGTGGATAGGTAAAAGGTCAGGATAGTTGCTTGTGGGTTCACCCAAACGTATGGGGTGGATTACCAAGACACCTTCTCTCCAGTTGCACGTCACTCTATACTGAGGATTCTTATTGTTGTTGCTATGGTACATGATTGGTCGTTTTTTCAATTAGATGTGAAGAATGCATTCTTGTATGGTGATCTGCAGGAGGAAGTTTACATGCAGCAGCCACCGGGGTTTGTTGCTTAGGGGAAGTCTAGTATGGTGTGCCGACTTCACAAGGCTATATATGGTCTTAAGCAGAGTCTGAGGGCTTGGTTTCAAAGCTCTCGGAGTTGATTGAAGAGAAGAGTTTTGTCAGATCTACTGCAGATCATTCTCTTTTTATTAAGAGAACTCAGAAAGGTACCGTTGTTATTCTAGTTTATGTTGATTATATCATTGTCACTGGCATCAATGAGCATGGCATTCATGCAGCTAAAGATTTTCTTGGACAACAGTTTGTAACCAAGGACCTTGGCACACTGTGTTACTTCCTTGGCTTAGAGTTTGCACAAAATCAGAAGGGTATGGTTATGATGCAAAAGAAGTATGTTACTGGCCTGCTATCTGAGACAAGCATGACAGAATGCAGACCTGCCACTACACCAATGGATCCTAATGCTAGGCTTTATGATGATGACTGAAGAGGTGGATAAAAGAAGACACAGAGAGATGGTAGGAAAGTTGTTATATGTTACTATTACCAGGCCTGATATATCATTTGATGTGAGCAAAGTCAGCCAATTTATGGAGCAGTCCAGACAAGTTCAAATAGATGCAGTTTGTATGATTTTGAGATATCCGAAGTCTTCTCCAGGTGCAGGTCTGTTTTCAGAAGAGATACGTCTCTTACTGTTTCTGGATGTGCAGATGCGGATTTTGCTGGGTGTACTAAGGACAAGAAGTCCACCTCAGGCTTCATTGTATTTGTTGGTAGGCAGCTGGTTTCATGGAAAAGTAAGAAACAATTCCCTAATTTATGGATTGCTTGGATGCGCAGATGCGTCTCCACGGTCTCGCTCTCTGTTTTAATTAATGGGCGGCCGGTTGGTGGTTCGTTTCAGCCTCGCAGGGGGGTGCGTCAGGGCTGCCCCCTGGCGCCCCTTCTTTTCGTCTTGGCCTCTGATGTGCTGGCGCGTATGGTTGACCGCGTCATTGATGCGAGCCTTACTAATGGGTTCCGCAAGGGGGATGTCTGCGTGCCTTTAATCCAGTTCGCGGACGATACGATTTGCTTCATTGAAGGCGGTCCGGAGGAGGTGGCGGGTATGGCCAATACTCTTGATATTTTCTGTGAGCTATCAGGGATGTCGATTAATGCCTCCAAATCCATCGTGGTGCCTTTTGGCATGTCGCCTTCGGAGGCGGAGGATTGTGGCCGGCTGCTTGGTTCTGTGCCTGGGGAGCTTCCATTTGCATATCTTGGCGTTCCTCTTTCAGTGGGGCAGGCCCGTTCTGCGAATTGGCGAGCTATCACGGAGCGGATGGAGGCGCGCCTTGCGGGCTGGAGGGCCGCCTTGCTTTCTCGGGGTGGTCGCCTTATCCTACTAAAATCCGTCCTATCTTCTATTCCGGTTTATTTCCTCTCGGTGCGTAGAATGCCAGTGGGGATCCGCTTACGCCTGGAGAGGTGTATGCGTCGCTTCTTATGGGGTCGTTCGGACGGGAGCGGTAGGGGGATGCATCTTGTCGCTTGGGATGTGGTGACCATGCCTAAGCGTTCCGGTGGGCTTGGCGTTCGGAGATTGGAACTGGTTAACGATGCTCTACTTCTCAAATGGGTGAGTAAAATCTGGGGCAAGGACGATTCTTTCTTCTGCAACGTCCTTCGGGTACTTTTGGGCAGCGACTGGTTCGGGCTGCAGCGGGGGGCCTTGCAATTCCATTCTTCCTCTTTCTGGCGCAGTGTCTCGTCTACTTTGCGGACGAATCTCGCGCTATTCACCTCGGTTCTTGGGACGGGGGAGCCTTTCAAGTTTTGGCGGGACGACTGGTTGGGGGGAGGCCCCCTTCAGGTGCGCTTTCCGAGATTGTTTGCGCTTGCTTCGAATAGGCTCGCTACTGCCGCGGAATGTTGGTCTGATGGTTATTGGTGCCCTCGGTTCTCTGGGAATCTATCTGATCAGCGGGTGGCTGATTTCGCCTCGATGATGGAGGCTCTAAATTCTGCGGCTTCCCCTTCTGTTCAGCGGGACCATTGGCGTTGGAAAGACGGGGCTTTTTCCACTCGCAAGGCTTACAGGGCTTTGCTCTCTCCCCCGCCTTCTTTGTCTTCCACCCTCGTGCGAGACTGTGCTTTCTTCTGGGGGTTGCGCTTGCCGGAGCGCATTGCTATCTTCTTATGGTTACTCCGTCAACGACGATTGATGACCCGGGATCGGTGCGCCGAGTTTTTTCCCCAGACTAACGCCACTTGCCATCTCTGTCGTGATGACGACGAAACTGCCGATCATCTTTTCTTTCGTTGTATCTTGGTTGCGGGGGTCTGGAACGACGTGGCTTGGGCTCGTGCGGACAATATTGAAGACTTTTGCGAGATCCTTTGGTCGAACAGGTCGAGGGCCAGAGCTGATGTTTTGGGCCCTATCGCGCGGCTGTGGTCCATTTGGCGTGCAAGGAATGACGCTATTTTCTCGGGCATGCGATTCTATAGGGAGAACGTTAGCATTTTGGCTAATAGACTTATATCCAACTGATGTACTTAATTGTGTGACGGCACATTTTTGCCGAGTGTCTCTTTTGTATTACTAATCTCCTTCTGCGTCCTTCTTTCCCATCTCCCCCCTGTAAGTATTTCTCGCCTTTTCCATTTTAGTTAATATATACTTGGGGCGAGCACCAACGAGTGCGTCCCCCTTTTTTGAGCCTAAAAAAAAAGAAACAAACAGTTGTTGCTCGGTCCAGTGTGAATCCGAATATAGAGCTATGACACAAGGGAGTACATAGATGATGTGGGTCAAGTCTGTTCTGACTGACCTAACTAGGGTGGAGCATTGGGCCGGGTCGGCCCGGACCCGACCCTGACCCGACCCGCAAAAGCCCGAGCCCGACCCGAACCCGACGTACTAATGGGTCGGGCCCGGGCCCTCATATTTTAAAAATATCACTCTCGGGCCGGGCCCAGCCCGAACCCGATGTACAATTGGGCCGGGCCCGGGCCCCCATATTTCAAAAACATCAGGCTTCAAAAGGTATGATTCTGCACTCTATGCTCTACACTTCTCCTCACATGTCCCTCTAGTTCTCATGCTCAACTCACTCCCCCCTGTACAATCACTATTCGCCTTGGCAGTGCCTTCATGGCAAACTGCTACGTTCGAGAATACCTTCTACTCTCGCTTATGTTGCTCCGACGGTTCTTTATGCCGCAGCTCCCCGATGGTCGGAGGCCATTGACACGGGCCTTAAGCAGGTTGCACCTCAAACAGGCACCTCCCGCAACACAGGAGGCTGCCACGGGAGGGCTCCTGGGGAGGTTGCTTCCCTCGCATCTCTCCAGCTTCGACCTATGCATCATCCCCAATGTGAGGAATTCTTTTGTACAGTTATATAGAGTGAATCACATCCCTATGTAATTGAACAATTAGCTCCCGTTTAGATTAGAAAAATATAATACATAGTTTGACATCTGCTGAATTATTTCATTCCATTGCAGTTGTGCGGATGCACCTGTCGGATTACCGTGTTAAGTGTTTCCATGGGATTGGATTCTTGTGTTTGGGACAAGATGCAATCTTCCATCTAATGCTCAGATGTAACTAATTTTGATAAGATTGCTTACATGTTTTTCCATAATCCCAAATTTGCATTTCGTTGCAATTAGGTTTCATTGGATGGCTTAACACTACGGTGTAATCCAGAGGGTCCTGAATTACACCAGAGGGCCCTGAATGAAGGAAGGATTCTATGGATCAGTGTACTTTTTGGTGTCCTTAGGGCCTGGAGTGGCATCCCTTTTTTACTATGTAATGCTTATTTATGTCTGAAAAACCGTGTTATATTTTTCTGTGTTAGCATAATGTAAATCCAGTTGCAGTAAGCATCTTTGCATTTTAGTCAGTAGTCCCTAGTTGAACACTGCCATAAAAGGTTATGATTAATTATCGAGAAAAATGTAGAAGGAAAGCACAAGCTAGTAACCCGAGTCCGGCCCGAACTCGAGCCCAACCCGAACCCGAGCTCGGCCCAAACCCGAGCCCGATCCCACGGGCCTTGGGTCGGGCCCGGGTCCTCAGTTTGTTAAAAAAATCGGGCCTCGACCCGGCCCAAGACCCACGGAAAATTGACGGGCTCGGGCCGGGCTTTTCTGGGTTGGGCCGGGTCGAGCCCAATGCTCCACCCTAGACCTAACTATTGAGGTGTCTCTTCCTATGCACAACAAATGTGATAATCAGACAATATTATTCATAGCTAACCACCCAACTTTTCATGAGAGAATAAAACACATTGAAGTCGATTGCCCCTACACTCGTGATTTGATCCATAAGGGGCTGATTTCCACTTCTCATGTTGCTTCAGGTGATCAAATTGTAGACATGTTTACCAAAGCTCTTGCGAGGGGTCGGTCCTTTTCATCGTTGTTGTTCCAAGATGAGCATGATAAACATATATGCTCCAGCTTGAGGGGGAGTGTTGAGATTCTTGTATCTTGTGGTCTTTATTTATATTTGTTTTTTCTCCAGTCTATCTTATGTAATTTTCCCATAGAGCTTTTCTCCTATATAAGAGAGCTCCAGGGCTTTGAGGAATAATACTTTTCATTTTTATCCCTCCACACTTGCGATGATTCATGTTTTCTTTATGTATTCACGTCTCCTTTTGGTCGGAATCTGTCATCAAATTGAGATAATTATGCAGAAACTTTTCTATAGTAATTCAGGTCAAGAAGGTACATGTATTCATTTGGCTAACTGGGATATTGTACACTTCCCAACGTGGAAGGGGCCTTTGTGTTTCTCGAATTGATACCATGAATAAGGCGTTGCTTTTAAAGTGGATTTCCATAATCTGGGGCAGAAATAAGGACTTACGTTGTGAGTCATTCGTCGGATCTATGGCATCAATACCCAGGGAGGATTGCTGAGTCGACCTTCTTTCTACTCTTCGACCTTTTAGAAGGGCATCTGATCTTTATTGCCGCAATTATCGAACCTCTTTGGGCATGTACTCGGAGATGGTCATTTGTTCTGGACTGATGACTAGAACAGTGGCCCGCTTGCGACCCGCTTCTCGGTCTTTGCGCCTTGTTGTTGATCAAGTAGCATGGCAACCGGATGCCCTCATTTGTAACAGACTTCTCTGATCAATGCCTGGAGGTTTTTTTAGCTCCTAGATTCTACTGAGTCTATTGCATGGTACAGTGGGAGGAAGAGATCATTGGAGATGGAAGGGCAAATACTTCTCGGTAAAACATGCTTATAAAGCAGTAGACATACCTGCAGCCCTGATAGCATATCATTTGGCCTGTGAATGCAAGTTTATTTGAGATCTCAAGGTCCCAAGCAGTACTATTGTATTTTTATGACTTTTGTGGAGAGGGAGTACTCTGACAAGAGATCGTTGTTCTAAGCTCTTTGCTAGTGCTGCTCGAACTTGTCTGCTTTGTGAAAATGAAGTACAGATGATTGATCATCTTTTCTTTTTCCGTAAAAAAACATCCGAAGTGAGGCATCAATCTAGTCTTGTGTCGTTGAATCTCCAAAACCTTCAAACATTTTGGGACTCTCTACCTTTTCTGGCGGGACGTCAAAAAAAGGCTGAGGAGCTCTTCTACCCGGTAGTTGTTGTTTGGGTTATTTGGCTGGCCAGAAATGATGCATTTTTTGCCCTCGAGAGGTTCTATGTAGAAAATGAAATCTATAATATCAGGACTCTTCTCGAATCTTAACTTGAGTAAGTTCTCTTTATCTTTTTTGATTTTATATATCTAGGATGGGCACCATCATGGCCTCAAATTTCGGCGAAATCCGACCGAATTTCGGTTTCGACATGTTACCGAAATTCGACCGAAATGGTCAAAATGACAAAAATATCGGGGGCCTTATACAAAAAGTGATCGAAATACTTCCCCCTTTTCGGTCTAAAAAATTTTGGGTATTTTAATGCAATTCTTACCATATATGAAGTGGTAACATCGATATTATATCTATATTGTTGGTAAAACTGAATGAACTGATATTCATAGAACCCCTGGGCTCTCTTATATAGAAGAAAAGCCCTTGGGTAAATTACAATATAGGTACATGAAGAAATGAAAGTACATAAACAATACCAAAAGATAATAATAATCTCAACACTCCCCCTCAAGCTGGAGCATATATGTCTATCATGCTCAGCTTGGAACATCTTTGGAAAGAGCCTCCAGTAAGTGCTTTGGTGAATATATCTGCAGTCTGATCTTCAGTAGAAACATGAGAGGTAGATATGAGACCCTTCTGAATCATGTCTCTTGTATAGTGGCAATCCACTTGTATATGCTTTGTATGCCCATGGAATGCAGGATTATTTGCAAGAAATAGTGCTTCCTAATTATCACATAGAAGCTGCATAGGAAGAGGTACAACAACAACAAGATCAGGCAAAACTGATCTGACCCACACCATCTCTGTGCATCCCGAGCAATGGCCCTGTATTCGGATTCTGCACTAGAAACAACATCCATATACACCTTCCTGGGTTGCCTTATGAACTGACTCACCTTGGTAACAACAAAGCATATATCTGGTCTGGTGATAATAGCATATAGGAGCTTCCCTGCTAGTTCCCTGTATCTCCTCTTATCTATCTCCTCAGTATCATCATCATATAATCTCATACTTGGATCCATAGGAGTAGTAGCAGACTTGCACCCAGTCATACCTGTCTCTAATAAAAGATCAATAACAAACTTTCTTTGGGTCATCACAAGACCATGCCGGTTCCTGTCGAATTCTAATTCAAAGAAGGAAGTATCTAAGATTGCCAAGGTCCTTGGTCATAAACTGCTGACCTAGGAACTCCTTGGCTGCCTGAATGCCCTGCTCATCATCACCAGTGGCAATAATATCATCAACATAGAAAAGAATGGCAAATGTACCTCTCCGTGTCATCTGAACAAAAAGCGAGTGATAGTGGACCGAACAAATCCTTGATGCTCTATCAACTATGAGAGCTTCTGGCACCAGGCTCTAGGACTCTGCTTCAAGCTGTAAATGGCCTTGTGGAGCCTACATACCTTATGAGACTCCCCCTCAGCAGCAAATCCCGGTGGCTGTTGTATATAAACTTCATGTAAATCTCCATATCAAAATGCATTCTTCACATCAAGCTGATAAAGAGGCCATTCACGTGAAACATGAACTGATAGGAGAATGCGTAATGTTGAGTGTCTGACTACTGGAGAAAAGATGTCCTGATAATCCACCCCATAAGTCTGGGTGAAACCACGTGCTACAGGCCTTGCCTTGTAGCGATCCACACTCCCATCCGCTCGCTGCTTCATCGTAAATATCCATTTGCTCCCCACAACAGATGTACCTGGAGGGGCATAAATAACACTCCAGGTACCACGAGACTGCAAAGCGGTCATCTCCTCTTCCATGGCAAGTCGCCAACTGCTATCCTATATGGCCTCCTGATATGTTTGTGGTATAGTAATGGCTGAGAGGCTTATAACAAACTTCATATATTCCTCTGAAAGATGGTCCAAGGAAACATCCACAGTTAGAGGGTATGTAGCACAGTTGCGACAAGGGTTCCTCAAGGTAATAGGAACATCGAGGTCATTAGCCTCTACGTTCTACGTTATCAGATTCTCGTATGTAGTATTATGTGGATCAAGCATAGCACCAGTGCCATTAGTAGAACCAATGTGTTCACTACATACCTAGGGCGTGCTGGATGACTGGGACGGCGCAGGAGCAAAGGGGGCGAATAGAGGACCTGCGGATGTAAAACCGAGGTAAGAGCTGAGTCATGGTAGACAGAGGTGGAAGAGGAAGTGGAGGAGGAGGAGGTAACTGAGACCCATCATGAGGACTTGTTGGTGGAGATATCGGAGGTAGATGAACAATGATATCCTTACCAGTGTCAGCATTAGACAACCTGTCACCTTTAGGAGAAAAATACATAATAGACTCAAAAATGTGACATCTGCACTCACATAATATTTTCTTCAAACAGGATCAAAACAGCGATGCCCTTTTTTGGGTACGAGAATAGTCAACAAACACACATTTGACAGCTCTAGGAGAGAGCTTGTCATGACCTGGAGTAAAATTGTGGACAAAAGCCACAGATCCAAAGACTCTGGGGGTTAGGGAGAATAAGTCATTCTCGGGAAACACAATCAAGAAAGGAACTTTTTCTCCAAGCATAGTGGATGGCATGCGGTTCACTAAGTAACATGCAATAAACCGCATCACCCCAGAAAGAATGAGGAGCTTGACTCTGAATCAAAAGAGTCCTTGTGACATCCAAAAGATGACGGTGTTTGCTTCAACAATACCGTTCTGCTGTGAATTGTAAGTACACGAAGTTTAATGAACAACACCAATAGATCTGAGGAAGTCTGATAACTATAAAGTAGAAAACTCCAAGGCATTGTCAGTGCGAATAAATTTTACATTAGCAGAAAAAATACATTTAATCTCAATAAGGAAAGATTTGATAACAGACCAGCTTCGGACTTATTCTTCATCAGAAATACCCAAGATAATCTAGAATAATCATTTACAACGACCATATAAAATCGATGTCCCTGATGATCCGGAACGCGACTAGGACACCAGATATCAAAGTGAACCAACTCAAACAACTGACCACTGTGATGACTTTGACGACTTGGAAAAGAGGAACGATGGTGCTTCCTAAGCTGGCATGCCTCACACTCCAGACTAGTCCGAGTAGAGATCTACGGGAGGACATGACATAGCTTCTGCAGAGGAAGGTGTCCAAAGAGAAGATGCCACATAAACGGGAGACAAGTCCAGAAGGGATATTAGCAACCCCTGCACAAAGAGGCTGGACAAGTCTATAAAGTCCCCTCTGCTCACGGCTACATCCAATCACCCTGCCTGTGAGTATGTCCTGAAACACAGGAGAAGAGGATCAAATATGACACGACAATATAAATCTTTTGTAATCTAGCTAATAGACAAAAGATTCATCTGAAATGCTGGGGCATGTAAGACATTTTGCAAACACATCAAGGGAGCTAGAACAATATCCCCCTGTCCGAAAATGGATAGATGAACCCCATTGGTAATCACCACTGATCTACCCGGAGGGATAGACCTGTAAGAAGTAAACTGTGCTCGATCGCCATACATATGATGAGATGCTCCAAAGTCCATGATCCAGTCAGACAAATCTGAACTGCTGCTACGAGTAAGGGCATAAGAAATACCTGGCGAGCTCGAAGAGGCTCTAGCAATATGTGCGACATCTGAGGAGCCTGTAACCGAAGTAGCCGGAGTAGCCATCATCTCTCGTAGCCTGGAAACAATATCATCAAAGCGTGCATCATGAGTCTGAGCAGGTGTAGAAGTAGGCTCGGTCTGCTCAACAACTCGAACGAAGGCCGGATACCCATGCTTCTAATAGCATGTCTCCTTAGAATGACCAGGACGGTGGCAATGTGAACATGGGCCTCGCTGACGACCTGCTCCTCGACTACGTGATCCTCGGCCACGGAACTGCGAAGTATTCCTACCATGAGAGGTTGCAGTAGCAGGAGTCTGAGCCATAGTAGTAGAAGATGTAGTAATTCTGCTCAGCCTCTTGTAACCTCCTCCATTGGAGGTATCGTCTCTCTAGTAAGAAGTTGAGTACGTGTTGCATCGTATTTAGAGTCTTAAGATGACAAAAATTCTCATATCATAGTTGTATTCCGATACGACTGTTGTTGCTCAGTGCTCATAGTAATAGGCATGAAGCTATGCAGACGTTCAAACATGCCTCTAAGATGCGAGAAGTGTGCATGGAGAGGTCCACCATTCTGCTTCGTCGAAAAAATATCAAAACACAACTGTAAAATTTTGCTCTCATTTTTCGCCTGCCCATACGTGGCTGCTAGGATATCCCACATAGCCTTTGTTGTAGGTTGATTGACAATATCATTGGCAATCTCCGTAGTAAGCGTCCCGGAGAGCCTAATGCGAGCATAAGCATCATCTTGCTTCCAAGAAGCATTTCCCCCAATCTTGTCCTCCGGCTTTGGATCCGTCAGAATGTGCTCCTTGTTATGGCACTGCATCAGGGTGCGAAACTGCGTGGTGTGGAACTGCATCAGAATGTACTCCTTGTTATGGCACTGCACCAGGGTGCATCAGGGTGAGGAACAAAATTGAGGATTATAAATGAATCTACACAATCACATATAGGGGATTGGTTGTATTAGTAGACTCATACAACCATCCTCATCTCCTGTCGTTGTAGGTTAGGTCGTACGGGTGCAAAGGGCACCGACGCACGCAGAAGCACACAGATGCACGTCAAATGCACGCAGAATGCATGCAAATGCACGTAGGATGCACGCAGATGCGCATAGGATGCACGCAGATGCGCGTAGGATGCACGCACGACGCGTTGGATGTGCGCAGGGTGCACTGGATGTGCACTGGACGAGATGGCAGGGATGCGGGCGAGGCGACGCAGGGATGCGCACGAAACGATGCAGGGATGCGCGCGAGACGATGTAGGGAGGCGATGCAGGAACACGTGTAATGGCAGGAAGGTGTGCGAGGTGATGCAGGGATGTGCGCAATGGGAGGGGCACACGATGACAGGGAGGTGTGCGATGAAGAGGGAGGCGGGGCAACGCATGCGGAGATGCACAGGAGGCGGGGGGTATGTAGGGTTAGGGTTAGGGTGGGATACAGGAACCCCGATCTAGAACCTTTGATGTGATCAGGGAAGGTTGTATCGGCGATAATCGAGAGGTTGGGGGTATCGAAATTGGAGTGTATATCTTTTTACAAGGATATCGGCGATATATCGTCGATATATCGGCAATATATCGCCATATCAGCCCATATCGGTCAAAAATGAATGTATTCAGTACAAAAAATACAGGATATCGATCGATATCGCCGATATTTCATCGATATCCCTATATATCAATGCTATTATTCATGCAATAAGGGGGGGGGCAACCTGGCCCCCTAGCCCCCCAGGCTCCCTGACCGGGCAGCGAGACCCCCGTATTGGTAGGGTATGGTGCGACAGGAGGGTGCATACAATGGTTCTTCAACTTGGTGTATATTTACAAGTTATTTCATGTTGTAGAACTTGAATGAAATCCATTTCTAATATCTATAAGTCAATTCTTCAAAAAAAATCTATAAGTCAAGAATCAACATTCATATCGATATATTCGAAATGATCGATATATGCAATATAAGCTTTATAGATGATCGATATGTGTGATCTAAGAGTATATTTGAGCCTCAAAAAAAATTCTAAGAGTATATTTGTAAGTTATTTAGTGATTTAAGAACTTGGATAAACTTCATTTTCAATATATATATATAGGTCAACAACTAACAGTACCGCCATATCGATATATGCGATATAAGGTTCATAGATGATCGATATGTGTTATCTAAGAGAGTAAGAGTACATTTGTAAATTATTTTGTGATCAAAGTACTTGGATGAACTCCATTTTCAATATATATAGTATGTCAACAACTCACAATATCAGCGATATGTTCGATATGACCGATATGTGCACTATAAGGATCATAGTCCACATAAATGATCTATATGTATTTTCTAGGTGTATATTTGTAGTATTTCATGTTATAAGAACTTGAATGAAATCCATTTCCAATATTTATAAGTCAAGAAGACCGATATATGCGATACCGATATGTGCAATATATGGTTTATAAATGACTGATATGTGTGATATGTGTTTATTTGTAGTTTATTTGTAGGTTTGATATTTTGGATGACGTTAATTTCTGAAAAATGGCAAAAAATTGGCTTTTTTGAACCATTTTCGACATTTCCACCGATATCGTCGATATATCAGCGATATATCTCGATATATCCTTTTTCGGACGGACCGAAACGATATCGATATCGATACGGCCTTCCTTGGCTGTGATACCATGTTGGTAAAACTGAATGACTTGATATTCATAGAACCCATGGGCTCCTTTATATAGGAGAAAAGCCCTTGGGTAAATTATAAAATAGGTACGTGAAGAAATGAAAGTACATAAATAATACCAAAAGATAATAATTAGGAATGCATGCCATGGAAGGGAGGTGCGTGAGGTGATGCAGGAATGTGCATAATGGGAGGGATGCACACGATGACAGGAAGGTGCACGATGAAGAGGGAGGCGGGGCGGCGCAAGCGGAGATGCACAAGAGGCGAGGGGCCCATGTAGGGTTAAGGTTAGGGTGGGATACAGGAACCCGATCTAGGACCGCTGTGATACCATGTTGGTAAAACCGAATGACTTGATATTCATAGAACCCCTGGTCTCTCTTATATAGGAGAAAATCCCATGGGTAAATTATAAAATAGGTACATGAAGAAATGAAAGTACATAAATAGTACAAAAGATAATAATAATCTCAACATATATCAATGTTGTGCTTGATTTTGTTGCTTGTTTTTGTAAAGTAAGAAGCTTAGAAGGCATTATTTGGATTTTTTTAAACATCTAAAGATTGATTTATTTGGCATTTTTTTATATAGCTACTCCTATAGTTGACAACAAATTAAGATTGTTCTTGATCCCCATCAGCGAAAACACACATGCTCCCCTTGACCCCTTCCTCAGACTCATTAACTAGGTAGTGAGACCCTCGTTTTTTATCGGAGGGTTTCATCCTATCTTTTGGTGATGGAGATGAGACAACTATAAAATTGATCGAGGAAAATCTGCATATATATCATACATGAAACTATATTAATATCTAATAGTTACTACTTCGCACATATTATTAATCTAGTGATACAGATCCGAGATAATCTAGTTGAATTAAACGTTTAAGTAAAACCCGAGATAATCTAGTTGAATTAAACGTTTAAGTAAAACGTTTAATTTCTAACTCATTCTCTATCTTCAAATTTATGGTTATTATGAATAATATTCTTTATAATCTATATGTTATTATGGTCATTTGATTGTTTGTTTGACTTCCGATATATCTCAGCCTTTTGTTTATACATAACATGATGATTACATCTCCTTTAAATCTATATGGTGGTTATCTCTCGACGATTAGCATAAAATGAGGTATTATGCGTACCATATGTGCAATAAAATGTGTATTAATGTGCTAAACACACGTTCCTCTTGTAGATAAGAGTGTATTTATAAGTTACTTATCGCTTTAAAAACTGCAATGATCTTAATTTGCGAGAAAATCACTTTTCGAGTAACTTCTGATATTTCCACCGATACATACTAGAAAATCATGATATATCCCTCTCCAGACTTATTAATACAATATCGGTATTTCAGACCTTAGATGGTGGTGAGCATGTGTATAGAAGATACCGAGACATGCATTAGTCAATAAAGGTTTCATGAGCTCTTTGGACAAAGAGAAATTTGATGATGTTTAGATGGGAGAGATATTTTGTAGAATGTGTTATATTAGTCATGGGCTTTGCATGCATTGTGTGTTCGAGGGTAGGGGAGATGGGGGCGGGGGGCGGGAGTTGCATTTGTAGGCAAAGGTTTATGCCTTCATTATGGTCTTGTTTAGTGAATACAGATGATTGTACACGACCGTTAGGCATTAACCGTCTTTTTCATTATATACACATCTGGCTTAGAATGGAAAAAGTAAACATCTTTGACGTGCAGATCTCGAAGAAAACTTTTGCATCCACAAAGATGGCAGCCCAACAAAGGAAACTCCATTATGTGCGACAACAATCAGCAAGAAATAGATATGCTTAACATGTTCTATGGATATTTTTTCTTGAGTTAAATTAGAGAGATCTAGTAAATTACACCATTTGTTCCTTAGGGAGACATTATCAAATTCTTGTTGAGAAGCATGGCAACACATAAGACTAAATCACACTGCTCTACTTAATTGAAGTTTACATTGATGTCATAGCACTGAAAAAAATATCAATAACATCAAAAATGGCTGAAGGGACATGACATACAAAGTATATTTTACTCGTCGTCTGGTGCCAGCTTTCTGCTAGTTCGATGGATTTTGCGATGATGCTGTTTAGCTCCTCAAACAATAAAATAATCTCTTCGTCCCCAACAAAATCAATAGTATTGAACATTTCCAATATAGGCGTCAAACATTTCAATGTATCTTCAATATCTTGGAGAGATCTTTGAATGAAATGGGTTCCTATGTTGCCTTCTAAGGATAAAAGGCTGAACTTGGAAAGGCTGTCTAGTAGATTCTTCACACAGGATCTCTCCATTTTACCTGTTAAAAATACAAAGAAATCAAATCAAACATTCATGGTGTAAACTAAAAGAAGCATTTACTCGTATCAGTTAACAAAAAACACACCATCTTGTAAGCAGTTATGAAGTACAGTCTTTGGCTACATAAAAATGAAACATTGGACTATTTTGTATGTTGTGCGCTATGCTCCTCATTTACCAAACGCCCTATTAATGGAACTTGCTAGCCAATCAGTAATAACATTCAATACACTATCTATTTGCTACTTATCCATTTTGCATCTGTTTATAATGGAGAAGTGTCTTGATGATTAGAATAGGCAATTTGATGCAATCCCGGAAGAAGAGAATGGAAGCAAGGACTGACGAGGGAGAAGGGAGGAGGGAAAGAGAAAGCACACCGATCGCACAAGATTTTGAAGTGGATGCTCAAAGACATGTGAGATGAGCATGAAAACAAGCCAAGCTGCATATGGAGACACGTGATTACAGAAAAAAAGTCTGACTATCGAATGCTTGATTGCAATTTAGAAACTCCATTGAAGGGACTTGCTACTACTCTCAGTTTAGTCCCACATTTCTCAGCGGTGGGAATTGCGTGTTGGTGGGGTTATACAAGGAGTTAAACATATCTTTTCTCTCTCAAGAAAGCTAATGCAATATCCGACCTTTGACGTTATTCTCCGGTGGTTTTATCTCGCTCCTCTATCGTAAATTTATATTGGTCTTGTTTTCTAATTATAATATTTTATATTATATTTTCCACGGGTATCAGGGCAAGTCATTTCAAGAATTTTGAAGTTCATTTATTGTTTCAATTATATTTTTTCATTCAGCCACGATCAATGAATTTATTTGATAGCAGTCGTTATCATGTACAACCTCATCATCAGGGTTTGACTCTAATCAACTTTTAGTGGCAAAATTCATGATTACGGGGTGTTGTGTGCCAGTTATCTACCTTGAAGGATCACATGTATAATCATCAGAAGACCTAGCAGTGCTCGAGGCAAGAAGCTCTTCGTCGATGCCACAGAGCAGTGATTCAATAAAGTGAGGCAGGTTGGCCCTGCATGAGAAGACATCATCAATCACATGCATGGGTCCTATGATTCTAGACCTAGCCAAACGACAGGCTGGGCCGGTCCATGGGCCAGGCCATATGGGTCGTTGTTCTAAAACCCTTTGTCTAGGGCCCGGGCCGGGCCATGGGTTTATTTTAATCTGAAATCAAGATTGATATTTACCAACTTTAGTAAGAACACAATTCTCCTTTCAATTACATTAGATTGATTGGACTTCACTGTATTTGCTAACATTGCAATGGCTTGTCAGTGACGAAATAACCAAGCCCATAAACAACTGCAATTTTAACATAACTAGGAGAATTTCCCACGCTTCGCTGCGGATAAACGAAATATTTTACTTATAGATGCTAATGGTATTTTTGGAAATGTTATCGTAGATAAGGAATTTAATTTAACATGTATAAAGTACAATGTAGTCTAAGAGGGAATTATATCTTGTTTGTAAAGTAAGTATTAGCATTTGTGGTCAATTTTTCCACTTCTTTAAAAGAAAAGTGTGTATTAATAATTTTACATAGATAATATATTTTTTCGATTATATGATTTGTATAATAAAGAAAGAACAATGAATCAAATAGCCTTTATGTAATGTTTATATGTATGAACTCACAAACCATGCTATCCCAGATATTTATTCCCACATGTATGGATATTTATAGGTGTTATATGAGGTTGCTCCATCCCTATTTTGCGCATTTTTTATTTTTTGGAAAATATCACCATGTATATCCATCAATATATCCCTCTTATATGTCATTCAAATTTCATCAGAAACAGAGACTCCTATGCCCTCTGTTAGAAAATAGGAAGCGGAAGCAGAAATGATAAACAGAGCATAATCTAGAAATATGAAACTGAAAGAACAAAGATTTTACGTGAAACCCTACTCCCTAAGGAGCGGGATGAAACCACGGGAGAAGCTCTCAAAGGGGCATATGCTTCATTGCTTTTTCTCAATGGTTACAGGAGGTCTGGGGCTCCTTATATAGCCTGCCCAGAGCCTCCAAGTCCCACCACTGGTAGATGTGGGACTAAACATGTGGATGGGGTAAATGGATCTCTCCAGGATCCATTTACCCTATTGCAACACATATGACGCACAACCAAATACTCCAACACTCCCCCTCAAGCTGGAGCATGCAATGCTCAGCTTGGACAAACATAAAGAAACTCAACTCATGCTACAGGACACTACGGACAATATCAACTCAAAGCGCACAACTGTCGGTTGTTGTCGAGGATGTTGCTTCTCATGTCGTGCAGGTGAGGAGGATGAACGGGCTGGAGTGTGAGTCAACTGAATCTCCTCGTCGGAGAGCATGCGCTCTGAACTGCGCCTATCAGAGTCACTGCAACTGTAAATGAATATCCTCGTCGGAGTACTCTGGCCCGCCACAATAATGTAGACAATTGCTCCATCTCTGAAAGAGGCCGAACTGAAAAGGCTGTGGAAGTGCAATCCTCGCCGGAGTCCACGGTCATTGGAGAATGGAGTCTGAAACGTCTCCTCGTCAGAGAACTGGGTCTCTCCCATCTGGCACAGAGAATGGTCCTCTACTCTGGAGTACTTATGATTCCCATGAAAAACTCTGGCCAACAAGAAGAAGAAGAAGATGGGGACCACGAAACTGAAGATGGCACACATGTGCACATCGAACTGCAGACTCGAAAAATATCCGAACGTCGAGTCTGACAAAATCTCTGTAGAGTCTGAAAGTTGGCTGGTTTGCAATCTCTGAATCTGACATCTGAATCTGAACAAGACCTATGACTCTACACTAATACTCCCCCTTTCTCCCATACTTGTCGGAAAACATGAACATCGACCAAGTTGGGAGAAGATAAGAACATGGAGAGAAAGAAATCATCACAGTAAGCATACCTCTTCCGGTTGATCCACACCATATTGTATTCTCGTAAGATGATACACACTAGCTAAAAATCCACCAGGTGATACATCATAAGCACACTGAGATCGTAAATAATTGTAACCATATACATATGAAATGACAGCAATGGAGTCCCAATCCTCAGGTTTTATTTGTAAAGTTTCTATTCCTTGGTAATCGAAGCCCAAAGATCTATGAATTAGCTCATGCTTGGCTAGCCAGGCGGATAAACGACCTTGCATCTTCTTGATCTCTCCCGCATTTGTATTTATATGAGTATTTCAAATTTACAATGAAATTTATAAAGATTGATCGGCTGTTATCATCACAGTAAGCCGTTCACATATTTGTCGGCATTTCAAATCATTCATCATCATTTTTTTGAATTTTTTTAAGTCGTTGACATTTTTTCAGCTTGTCATCATCAATTTTTTTTGAAATACACAGAAGCGGTAATGATAAACAGAGCATAATCTAGAAATATGAAACTGGAAGAACAAAGATTTTACTTGGAACCCTACTCCCTAAGAAGCGGGATGAAACTACGGGAGAAGCCCTCAAAGGGGCATATGCTTCATTGCTTTACAGGAGGTGTGGGGCTCCTTATATAGCCTCCCCAGAGCCTCCAAGTCCCACCACTGGTAGATGTGGGACTAAACATGTGGATGGGGTAAATGGATCTCTCCAAGATCCATTTACCCTATTACAACACATATGGCGCACAACCAAATACTCCAACACCCTCCATCTAGAACATGTATGATTACAGCAATTCCAAGACCGTTAAAATTACATGTTCTAGATAGAGGGCATATGAGTCTCTATTTCTGTCGAAATTCGAATGGCATATAGGAGGGATATATAGATGAATATACATGGTGATATTTTTCAAAAAAACTAAAAAAATTGTGTAAAAATGGGATGGGGGCAGCCATGATGGCTGCTCCAAGGGGGCAACTCCATTTTTTCCTATTTATAATGGTAGAGAAATACCTACGTATATGCTCTTGCATTATTAATATTTCAATGTGAGTTTTTATTGATATAGCATATTTTAAAATGTAACTTGTTGTATTTATTTTTATTTGTCATTAACCTAAAATTATTTGATGTAATAATAATAATAATTTGGTATACATTATTTGATAAAAATAGCAAATATATTCAATGTAAATTCTGTAACTTTTATTTTGTAATAATAATCACATGATGGATAATGTGTAGAAAAGTCTACGCAATTGAAGCAAGCCCAAATGTAACTTGTTGTATTTCTTTTATTTGGCATTAACCTAAAATTATTTTGATGTAATAATAATAATTTGGAATACATTATTTCATAAAAATAGTAAATATATTCAATGTAAATTCTGTAACAATAGTTGTTTATTTTGTAATAATAACCACATGATGAATAATGTGGATGTAGAAGAGTCTACTCAATTGAAGCAAGCCCATAGGTCTCGAGCGTAAATGTTCCAATCACGTGAGAGTCATATGGTTTACCTTAAGTAGTGCACGACTCGGATTTGAACATTTGGATTTGATCCTATGGCAAAGTAGATGACCATGTGGCTTGCTTACATGCTCTTGACGGAGGGCTCTAATTAGATGTACTTAAATTTCAACAGTTTGTTGTTGTGAATCCATTGGCAAATGGAATTCACGAATTAAGAACAATTAAGAACCTTGTCTAGGAAAAATTCAGTAAAATCTCTTGGATGTTGTGTCGCTTAGATCATCATTGGACTTGACCCATTCGATCATTGATGAGATTCTATGTCGACTGATCTGTGGATCGAGCCCTGGAACTTCATGTGGAGTGATCTCTAGATTGGATGTGGTCTTCCATGAATTGTATTAGGTCCAGCCATGGCCTCAAATTTCAGCGAAATTCGGTCGAATTTCCGTCGAATATCGATATCCTGTCGAAATCGAAATTTGACCGAAATGACCGAAATAAGGGGGTGCTAGTACAAAAAATGACCGAAATGACTGAAATTTCGGTCGAAATTCCACCGAAATTCTATTTTGGTCGATATCGAAATGGTGACCGAAACCGGCATTTAAGGCCTTGGGTCCAGCAAAGGCGATCAAGTCTCCAACAATAGTTACCTGATCTCTGATGGTGTTGTTCTCGATTGAAGCTTGATCTCATGTGCATATTTCAATCATCAAATGATCCAAATCCCTGAAGGAGCTTGTCTCTGCTGCTGCAGGCATTCGACAATCCACTCCGGTAGTGATTGGCTTCATTAGGATCTAATTGGTTTAGCATCAACTTGCAGAAGGTGATGCTTGCTCTCCACATGTGAGGCTATGAATGCTAGATTCTATGAAGGCTCGAGCAAAGTAAACATGCAAGCTATAAGATAGGGCCTCAAAACAATGAGAAGGCCATGTGGTAATGTCCATGAAGCCAAATGTCAGCATATAAGAAGCTAGAACTTAACTTTAGTAAGTAGAGAGTGTTCTCTGTAGAGTATACACCATCATGATCTGTGTTATTAGTTTTTTGATAATGCTATGTGTTTACAATGAAGCTCCAAAAATATTATGGCATGGGCCAACCAAAGGATCCTTGCTGAAAATCACAATTACACGGCAGAAATAAAATCTACTTCCCACCTCCATCTTTTTCAAAGCCTCACCCACGATGTGTAAGATTTTATTATATTAAATTTTAAGTTTTTTATGTGTGATTTTTAGTTCATTTTTGATTTCTGATTAATATCTGATAATATCTATATAGTCTAATATACAATTTTTGTTTGTAATTTTTAAAGTTGAAGAGTATTTTTATGTATTACTTTTTATATATTAAAATTAGTAAATGTTTTATATTTCATAACTATTATTACACTATATAGGGTAAATTATTAGGTATAGGTATATTTTTTTATTTGATTTTTATATTAAATATTCGAATTTATAGGTAATTTGTAGTAGTTATTGTTTAATACAGTCGTATAAGGATTTATATGTAACTATGTATGAATTAAGGAACATTTCTAATACTACGAAAAATAGGATGAAATGTGTAAAACTTCCTGAGCTCGCGTGGCATGATGGTACACGTTTCTATGCCATATTTCTAATACTACCAAGGATGCACATGATGGTGCTCGTGAGTTTAAATGTTTAGGATCAACCTGTACGCAAAAAACAGAGGTTTTGGGTATTAGTTCGCTAGTTCATTAAAGGCCACATGTTGGATCACGTGTAGCAACCTCGTCAGGACATATCTGGGGAAATAGAAAGTTTAGAGAACGACTTGCAATATCACACCTTCACATGTCGTGCAGTGATTTCTGAAAGGCGGCAAGCGGTCTTGATGAAACAGTGATCTGATCATGCGGAGAGAACCGATCCATGTGGTACCTTTCCTACGGTGTATGTGATTTGATCAAATGGTGCAAGGAATAGATAGTAAATTAAGCGGTTACGATTGATGCTATTTGATGAAGATCGGAAGGTTTCTAGGAGATCTGGAAGAGATTCGCATGGTCGTTGAGCCAGGCTTCAGGACCGCTTCTGCCCAAGTGCGACGTGGCCCACTGGAGGGCCGCCAAGTAGTCGTCCTAGTAGGCAGGAAAGAGTGCTTGGAGAAACAATGGTAGTGGACTGATAATGTAAGGATTTTGGCCTTGGAGAGGGCGTTGAGGTAGGGGTGAGGGGAGAAGATGATCTCCAAGCAGAAGGTGTTGCCGTGGAAGTAGAGGACGGGCAGCTTGGATGTAGTGAGTTATCATTGTGGGTCGAGGAGGTAGAGACGGGCGGAGATGTTGGGTTGGATTTCGATATTCGTGGAGGAGATGGTAGTGGAGGGGTCGAAGGAGGCGGGAAGAAGGCCTCGTCGAAGCGGTCGCAGGTGCCATCACTGTAGATGTGGATGGGGAGCGCCTAAGCAATGTAGATCGGCAAGTTATGAGATAGGAACTCAAACCAATCGGAAGGCTAGGTGAAGAAAGATAACACATGGAAATACGATAAGGGAAAGGAAGAAAATGAACTAATGGACCAAAATGTGGCATAGTAGCAAATGTCGAAGTAAGAGAAAGGCAACACAACCATCTATGTATATCTCATCATCTTTAACCTCCCGCTTCTCATTCTACTGCACGCACTCTCCCATCTCCATGTATGAATTTGCCGTCCGGAGCTCCGCTCCATTCCTCCGCCATCAACGGAGCATCCACTCCACCTATATTTTCATTCTCCGTCTTCACTCCACTATCCCCCTCATGTCGAATCGCCGAAACAATTATTTTTCCACCATGAAACCATCCCTCCCAATCACAAATATTTTTTTCCCAATGTTGTCGAGATGAATTCTTGAATCGATTTGCTCGTTATTTGCATCTGCTGAAAAAACTAAACACACTCGTTGAAAAAACTAAACCCACTCTCCCGTTGAAATAGGGAGTTTGTTCACCCCACATGTTCTCTCTCCTCCCTTCTTTTTCTTCCTCTCTTCTTCCTCACTTCCTCCCACCAGCATCCATGCACATCTACCCATCATCAACGCCATCCCTTCACCCACAACCACCCATCACCTACCTCCTATCTCCCACACCATCACCTTCCTTGCACCCATACACACGCATCAGAGGAGCAGCTACCTTGTTGTGGCTGCACTTGCACACCATTTAAATAGTATTTGATGCACTTTGTTAACGCAACACACACCATGCAACATTTTCTACTCACCCACTCGCACTCACACTTACTTCCCCATACTTTCAGTCATTCACGCAACGCAAGACGCACACGTCCTCTCTCTCCTCCACGTTCTCTTTTCATCTCTTGCCCACAATCAAGCAGCAACTCCACCATATGTTGCTGCAGCACTCTCCCTCAACTTATACCCACCACGTATAGTCATATCTCGCAGATGCAGCTGCAAAGAAAAACCATGCACACATGCTCCTATTAATGTACCATGACTTAACAGAGACCTCATGCGCATAACAGTAAGAGTTGTTGCAGCTTGAACTCTAGAATCTCAGTCCCTGAGCTTCTAACCACTAACAATCTATTATCCCTTACATCCGGTCTAGGTTACAACCCTGGAACCCAAGCATACATGTAGCCTATCTCATCGGAGTTAGGTTGAAGAATCGCCATCGAGCATGAGCAGATGAACTGTGCAACCTCACTGTTCGCAACCAAGGTTGCAAAAAGCGGTAGTCGGTACTCGGTCGGCGGGGTCACTGACTAAGGATTAATCGGCAGTCGGGCGACTAATCAGATTTAGTCGGTCATTAGTCGGTTTTGAATTTTTTAATTATTTTAAATATATAAATCAATTTGTACACACATATTCTTATATATTTACATTGATTTGTACTTTTTCTACACTATCATAATGAAATAAAAGAAGTAATTGTCTTTAAATAGAACATTAAGCATATTAGAATAAGTTTGCTTTTAAAAAATCGAAAAACTAAAAAATTAAAAAAATCTATATGTAAAAGTCGGCCTTGTAGTCGGCCGACTAGTCGGACCGATTAGTCGGGTTGACCGACTAATGGCCGACTAGGCCTAGTTGAGTCGGCTACCCCACCGACTCGACTAGTCGGGCCGACTAATCGGTCCAGTCGGACGACTTTTACAACAGTGTTCGCAACCACCTGGCGCACCCTCACGTTATCAACATGAGCAGATCAGCCCGCCTTGCACGTTGTATTGCACGAATAAGAATAAAGGGAGGAGGGGGATCGACTCTCATCCATCTTAAGTCCCTCTAATCGATGATCTTTGCTTTGGTTGTCAGAAGGAATCCATGCGCTCCTCGAGTGACATGATGATAAACAAAGAAACGTCTCCATTCACTTCCAAAGTCATTGATGCAACGCTTGCTAATCGTGGAAGATAGAGATTGTTCCCGAACAACATGAAAGTGGATGAGCCGGAGATGGGCCCCACCAATAGTTCAAGTATTCAAGAAAAAATCTCATTAGGAAGCCACGTGGCAAGAGATGGGGGAAGACACCTATTTTAAAATTGAGGAGGGGGAGGGGGTGCAATTGCATGTTGAGAGACGTGGTGACATTATGTAGAGTGTGGAGATAGAAAAATAGAGAGAGCATGAAAGAGAGGGAAACAGGGAAAGCGGTGCCGAAAAGGAGGGAGCTCTCTCCATAGGGATCCACGTAGCACACTGCTGGGAAAAAAACCCAGCTTTAAAGTATGTATATAAATTCCCCGAATATTCCTGGCAATCAGAAAGGCATATGAAATCATGGAGAAATTGTTCGATTCCCATTCAAGTTGAACGACTGCCGAATCGAATAGGGATGGGCTATAAATTAGTACGCACTAAATATGCCACCTAAAATCCAAATTAAGCAACAACATTTGGTCTCGAGGAAATTCTCACCAAATTCAGAGTCAAATTTAAGATCGCCATTGACCTTATTAAATTTAAAACTATCCTATTAGTAATATCTTTTCAAAAGCATCACAAGAGTAGAATAAAAAAAATGTTCCTATTTTGTATATAAAAAGAGAATTTGATTTACTTTCTTCTCATCGTGATCGTATACATGTGTCATATATTCAAACTTACTTGTCATCACATAATACAAATCTCAATAAAATATCATAAGAAAAACATAAAAAAATAAATGGCGGAATTCATTGATGATGTTAATAAGGGATATTTACACCCATAACCCTGAGTAGTTTCGTAATTACCCCAGGAACTCTTGATAATCACGATTACATCCAGGACCTCGAAAAACCGCTCTGTTTACACCCATAACCTTCCGTTAGTTTAGTCCATTAACTCAACCAGATAACCGAGTTAATATAACTAATCATTGATCTAACGACTGATATTGTTAAAAAAAAAGAAAGAAGAAAAGAAGGTCGGCTTCCAGGGGGACGTGCTCGACCTGGTCTGGAGGAGGTGGGGCTTCAGGCAGAGGATGTTCCACCAGGGGGGGGGGGGAGGTGTGGGGGGCTCCTCGGGGGGGAGGCTTCAGGAGTTCCCACGGAGGCTTTCGAGCAGGTGCAGGCGGGGGTGGGGGACTTCGAGCAGGGGCGCAAGCGAAGGAGGGGAGGCTTCCAGGAGGAACTCAACCAGGGCTCCTCGGAGGGGGGGGGGGGGTGGAGCATCGAGCAGGGGTGGGCGGGGGGGCTTCCGTGGGGCTCAGGAAGGCGAGGTGGCTTCCACGAGGCTCGGGGAGGCAGCGACGGAAACTTCCATGGAGCTCAGGGAGGCAACGAGGGAGGCTTCCGTGGGGCTCTCGAGGGGGGGGGGACTTCCAGAATGAACTCGACCGGGGGGTGAGGGGGTTCGCTTCGAGAAGGGACATGTGTGGTTGGAAGCGCGACGACCGGGGGGGGGGGGGGGGGGAGGTGGAGCATCGAACAGGGGTGGGTGGGGGAGCTTCCACGGGGGGAGGGGGGCAGCTTAGCGAGCGGGAGATCCTGGAGCTCACATGCAGAGGCGGAGGCACGGGGAGGAGCAAGGCTGGAACTCGCAGGGCAGAGGGAGCTGCTTGCCGGGAAAGCACGGGACGGAGACATTGCTTGCCAGGGGGAGGAGGGCATCATTTTGTTTGATCTACAAATGGCATTATGTTATAAATATGATGTGTTTCGAAGGGCGAAATGGTCAACATGTGACTTTTTCCGTCATAATTAATGGAGAATTAAGACGGAACTTCACACAGGGTTATGCCATGTAAAGGTTAAAGATTATTCGTGGTCCTGGATGTAATACGTGATTATCGAGGGTTCATTGGGAAATTACGAAACTACAAAGGGTTATGGTGTAAAAATCCCTATTAATAATACGTACGTTTTTGTGGTGTGCAAATAGGGTGACCACTTGTGGGAATGTCCTTCCTATTTACCCTTCCCAATATTAAAACTACCCAATTTCTCATAATATATATAATAAGGAGACACAGCTTTTATACTCGGAAAGAAGAGCTTAGAAATGAGATTTCTATGGTATAGGTCCGAAGCTGACCAATGATGCAGATGCGGGTGCGGGAAATTAGGCTGAAAGCAGAGAAGATAGGAGAACGGGCGGGGAAGGCAACTAGATATTTGGAGTGGGACCTCAGTCGAATGCTAGGATTCTCTTATTTGATTTCTTTATTAGTTTGAATTCCTCATGCCTAGGGCTCCTAAAAAGCACTGGCAATGATTCGGCCCAGCTAAAACAAATAAAGTGGAGCATCAGGAACTCGGGTTAGATAGACAAGGTCTAAATTCTTGCTCTGATGTGAGAATTCATAAGCTGATTAGATAGTCTCTGGGCTCGAAAATACATGTAGGCAAAAGAATTTCTCCCGTCTCTAGGACACTCTCAACACCCACTATGCATGCCAAATCCCAGTTCATGAGAGATCAGGAACCATTCTGGCAAAATCACCATCTTAGCCTCTCAGACTGGGACCCTTTCTTATCCCATCAATCTTTTCCCAGGTGCCAAAGCATCACTATCTTAGCGTTCTCCCGTGCTTCCAGACATGCTGAGCTCCACATATTCTTTTTTTTTTTGAAAACTGCAAGGCAGGGGGAAGCACTCGGAGATGCCCGCCCCATCAAAATATATTTATAACAAAACCAAAAGGGAGGTTACAAAGCACAGATTACCACCCAAAAAAAACAGGAAAAAACACAAGCGGCTCAACGCAACAACCACTCATCTACCAACCTCCTTGTATAGCACTGCACATTTTCTTTGTAGAACCTCTGCCCCGAGAACACCAAATCATTTCTGCTATGCCAAATCGCACACAGAATAGCCATTGGGTGAAGCCGTTCCCTTCTCGATCTCGCCCTATTCTCATACATCGCATTCCAGAAAGCAAGGAACTCGTCGGACCGGCACCACAGAATCCCCGCATCCAGTCATATATGCGATACCACAGGGCATGTAAAAAATAGATGGTCCACTGATTCGATAGCGTTGTCACAAATTAAGCATTTTTCAGAAATGATGCCCAGGAGTTTCACGCACCGATCACACATCATCAGTCTCGTGCGCCTAAGAAGCCACATGAAAATCCCCACATGCTCCGGAAGATTGAGGCCCCACATAATAGCATAGTCCCTGTTCAGGACCTCCGAAGCCGCCGCCGGCGGCCTAGAAATGGCACCGTACGCGCCCCTAACCGAGAAGCAGCCCTCCTTCCAGAGCCAGTGATCTCTACCCTCACCAGGGGCACCCACATTCCCCACAGCGTCCAGCAGCTCCAAGAACTCCTCAAAGCGTCGGTCAGAGAAAATCGCGGAGAACGAGGGCCACCAGGAACCATCAACCCAGCACTCCTCCACCGAACAAAGTTTATTATCCGCCAGCGCAAATAACCACGGGAAACGAGAGCAAAGAGGACCCGCTCCCGACCAGTCGTCGCCCCAGAAAGCAAAGGAGTCCCCCCTACCAAGCACCGGCCTGAAGAGATTGAGATTCCTGACGAACGCCTGCACCACGCCCCGCCAGAAAGGCGTCATAGCCGCCATGTTGAGGACCTGCCACCGGGGCGCGCCCCTCACCCCGTAGATGCTCCGAAGCACCAAGCAAACCAAGTCATCACCAGGACCCCAGACCCTACTTGCCCACTTAAGCAACAGCGCCTCATTCATCTGCTGAAGAGATCTCACCCCCAAACCTCCCCAAATCTTCTTCCGAGTGACATCCTCCCACCCAACAAGATGGACCCCCGCGCGCCCACTAGATGCATTTCCCCACAAGAAAGCGCGCATCTTCCTCTCAAGCCTCTCCAGGATCCCCTTTGGGAGCTTGCGGCACGAAAGAAAATAAATTGGAATGGACGACAACACCGCCTTGACCAGAACCAGCCTTCCACCCCTCGAAAGGAGAGAGGCCTTCCAACCCGCCAGCCTCAAATCCACCTTCTCCACCACCCTCAACCAATCACCGAGTCTCGCCCTCCCCAAACCCAGTGGTATGCCGATATAGTCCAGAGGGAGGGGGGCACGCACCGAAGCCAAAGAAGAGACCAACTCGACAGCAAGACACTCCGCCTGCCCGAAAGGGATAAAAGAGGACTTACAATAATTTTTCATTAAACCAGAAAGCTCCGAGAAGACCTCCAGAGCCGTGGCCATGGCCCTGGCCTCCTCGACCCCTCCCTCAATGAGATCGGCACCTGCACCTCTCCCCTCGAGAAGCCGCTACATAGGCCATGGCCGACCACGCCCGTCGCCATGTCCCCCAGCACATCAACCGCAATGATGAAAAGCAGAGGAGCGAGGGGGCACCCTTGCCGCACCCCCCTACGGGGCTGAATCCAACCTCCCTCTGGCCTACCATTGATCAACACCGAGAAAGAAGCCGTGGTGATACATTGCCGCATCCAAGAAATTCACCGCTCCGGGAAGCATAGCCTTCTCAACACGAACCACAGGAATTTCCAATCAAGGCTATCGTAAGCCTTGGCAAAATCTACTTTCCATAAAATACCACTCGTGCCCCTCCTCCTCCAATCGGCAATGATCTCGGAAGCAATCGTCGTGCAATCAGAGATCTGACGGCCCGGAACAAACGCGGATTGCGCAGGTGAAATCAAGTTTCCGAGAATGCCAACCAACCTCCTCGCCAACACCTTGGTCGTGATCAGATAAATGGCGTTTGAGACAGCGATGGGGCGATAGTCATCGATGGAAATCGGCGGCGAACGCTTAGGAAGCAGAACAATAAACGCCCTATTGATACGATCAAAACCCCTATTCCCATTGCAGAATTCCCGAACCACATCAAGTACCTCTTGACCAATAAGGTCCCAGAAATCTTTATAGAAAGAAATCGAGAACCCATCGGGGCCAGGCGCAGCGTCACCGTTAAGGTCTCACACGGCGTCCTTGAGCTCCTCCAGAGTGACATCACAAATAAGCGACTCACAAGCAGATGCCTCAACCAACCTACAATCACGGCCTAACCATCTCCACCGCCGAGAGATGACATCAGCGGATACAGCCCTGAAATGATTCGCAATAGCCGAGCCCATGCTTTTATTCCCATCCACCGTGACCCCACCAACAGTAATTGAGTTCAAGACATTGGCCCTGCGCCTCCCATTAGCAATACGGTGAAAATACGCAGTATTTGCGTCCCCCTCCTTCAACCATGTGCTTCTCGACCGTTGCCTCCATTCAGCAACACGCTTCTTATCTTCCAGTGTAACTGCCTTCTGAGCCTTCAACCGCGATTCCAACTCAGCCGGAACGAGCGGTCTCTCATCCTCAATCGCGTCCAGGTCCCTAATGATCTCCTCAGCGGCCCTTCTAGCCACGCACCTCGCGGCCCTCGTATCCCTTTTGAAACTCGCAAGCCTTCTCCTCAAAGATTCAAGCTTTTGAACAAATTTTGACGTGGCAGATCCCGAGGGGTTCGACTCAGTCCAGTGCACCGCAACAAGCTCCCTGAAACAGTCCTCAAGTAACCAGCACTTCTCGTATCTAAAAAGCCCCCTATGCTCCGGGGTGGCCCCAGAACAAAAAATCAGCGGGGTATGATCGGACCAAGATCTTGGTTTGGGCCCCACCAAGGGAAACATCTCCAGCAGCTCATTTGAAACGAAGAACCGATCCAGCCGCGACCGCGATTTAGAGTTTCTCCAAGTATAAGCGACGCCTTCAGCGTCCAACATCTCAAGGCCAAGCGAGTCAATAGTCTCAGCGAAATCCACGGAGCTCGTGTCTTGGCCCCCTCTCCCACCGGGCCTATCGGAAGATAACAAAGTTACGTTGAAATTTCCGCCCACCACCCACGGGACCCCCCCCCCCCCCCCACCGCCCTCCCAGCCTCCACCAGATCCTCCCACAATTCCCCTCTCCGCCCACCATCACAAGGTCCATACACACAGGACACCACCAAATGCTCCGCAGAGGTAGTACTAACCAGGAACACCGTAAGCACATGCCTACCCAGGATCTCCGAGGTACATGACCACAACGCCGAGCGCCACGCCACCAACAGCCCACCCGAAGCCCCCGAGGCATCCAAAGACCTGAAATGATCAATACCACCAGCTCCGCACGCCGCCCAATCCCTTCCTGAAACCGAGTGTAACTTAGTTTCCTGCAGCATGACGATATCACAGCCCCATTCAGTTGCACTAGATCCCATCACTTTCCGCTTGTCCAGATCCCCAAGGCCACGAATATTCCAAGAGAGTATCTTCATTTAGGAACCGCGTGTGTCCCCTGCACTTGAGCGACTCCGGCAGCCGCCGCCACAACAATCATGAAAGGGGGGCGCGGTCTAGATTGCGATCTAGGGGCCCTTGACTTGCTCCTCCTTCTATATCGCTTCCCACTTCTTCTATCACTACATTCCGCTTCCCGCTCCACACCCCGAGCAGGGCGCTCCTCGACCTCACGCACCTCGCCCGCCATCAGATCGGAGCTTCCCACGACGAGGGACTGCAAAGTCCGGGCCCCGCCTTCTTCGAGGATAACCACCGGAGCAGCAACAGGCAGACGTTGTGGTGCGCCTTCAAGAATATCTCTAAAACTCCAAGGGGGGATCGCCTGTGTAGGAGTGCCCGAACACGAAGGGATGGAGAGGACACTCATCGAGCCGGACCGCCCAAAATCACCGCCCGGATCCGGGAAGAGCCATGAAGTAGACCGACCGCCCAAGTGATGACCCGGATCCGAAGCAATACCCGAGTAGCAGAGCGCCGCATGCGAATAGGTCACCAGCGGAAAAGGATCAGTAGACCCTTTGGCCACGTCACCCTGCAGATGGAATATCTCAGACGGAAAACCCACCGGTTCAGAGCAGTTCTCGAAGCGTCGCGCGCCAACAGCCATGTGGGCGCTTCCACCGAAGGGGTGCCTCGGAAAACCAACTGCCAGCGACGAGCCCAACGCGTCCCTCGACCTTTCGTCTACCGCCTTCCCCGACGCCACCACCGGCCACGACACCGCCGGAGGGGGCGGAGGGTCATCTATGGAAAGCTCAATCGCGAAAGAGTACCTTCCGACGATCATCTCCGCGAACTCGCAGCGACCTCCAATCTTGTCAAGGAAAGACGTGGTGCACTCGAACAGGACCTTGGTTTCCTCCACCGGGGTACCTGGCCGAAGTCCATCATCAAGGACTTCCCAAACACAACCCCACCGCATCAGGGCCCTTCGCAAACAGCCAATCGTCCGTGAAAGGAAAGGAACTCCCCTGACCGTAGCCACACACACTTCCAGGTCCTTGCAACACTCATCGCCGAACCGCATCCTCCTCCACACCACGTTCCCGACGTCTCCATTTTGAATCAGCCTTCCCGCCTGAGCCTTCAATAAGCCTCGGACACAGCAACGCCTACTATCCAACAAGACCACGTCTCCCGCGAACTGAGCACCGAAGAAACCACGAAGATGCGAGGAGACCCCATCCACGTCGATAACATCTCTAACCGCGATGCCAATAATCGCATGCAACTTTGTATCATGCACGTGTGGACCATGCATGCAAGTAAAATCTTCATAAGCAGGTCTTCCTCCTTCTGCCCCACCGTTTGCATGAGCACTGCCCTCCGCGCTTTGCTCCTCGCCCCACGATGATGATTTCCCGACCACTTCTGCATAGGTAGGTCCTCCTTGACGCACTGCGGCCGACCCTCCTCCCGAGCATCCACCTTGGAATGACGCCTGTCTTCTGGTTGGGTTCCTCGCAAAGACCGAGGAGGTCCCCATGCAAGAAGCCTGCCGGTGGCCAACCTTCCCGCATGAGAAGCATCTCGGTGGTAACGGACAGACCGCTGCGGTATGCCCGCCTTCCCCGCAGCGGAAACACAGACGCCCCAGCTTCTTGTGAGAGACAACCGTCCAATCTCCACCGGCTCCATCGTTGCTAGCCCCCTTCTCCTTTGCTCTCCACACTGCCGTAACCTTGCTCTTCCCTCGCCCCACGGCAGCTCCATCACCTCTCGCCTCTCTACCCAAGCTCCACATATTCTTGTACAGACAAAAAAGGGAATCAATTCTGTAAAAGATGGGATCAGTAAAGTAAATAGAAAACTACTAATATTCATCTTTGTAAGATCGTCAATATTTTACCGAAGGTGTATTTAGAGTTAACCGAATCAGTATAGCTATCCTTCATCTGACACAACAACACGGTTTAGTAAGTATCAAAACGAAATGCTACATAATCCCTTTCATTATTGTTCCTTGTATATAGATAATTGTGTCTTATTGAATAAAAAACTCATGTAATTCATTGGTATAAGGTTTCTATTACTGGTTCCATAATAGAAAGTAATGATTTTTTGAAAGTATCAATCGATGGATTCCATTCTACTATTCTAATAGAACAATTCATAAAGAAATTTAGCATATCCAAACAATTCAATTAGATGTGAAATCCATAAACTTAACTCTTTTTCATGGTTAAAAATTATTGTGCTTTAATACACTCTTTCATGTCAAGTAATTGATTGATCGTACAATACAATGAATGTACTACTATAATACAATAGTAAATATTATTTGATGAAAGAAAGAGCACAAACAAAAACGAGAACAATCAATATTAATGATGCAAACTTTGTTACATTAAATCTGAAGCAAGGGTTCCCCTTTTTTGACTGAACCATAAGAAATTCTATGATATAGAGACATAACATATAACTAAAAGAAATAATAAAACTTGCCGGTCTCTGAAGCAAGTTGGGCTTGAAATAAAAAGAAAATAAAGGTTTTATTTCTTCAGTAGATTGTAGGGCACTCTTATCTTTGCAGAAGCCAGAAGGTGGTATCAACTACTTTAGACTCACCACCAGTTACACAATTAATCTATGATTTAGAATTGTAAAATAAGTCAGTGACCTAGTGATAAATATTTTTTTCCTTTTTCAGTCTAATTTCATTTTATCTTTGTTAGCATTGTCTATAATGGCAGATCGATCAAGAGCTTTCAATTGGTATTTTTTATTACATTACGATCCTATCTCAAGAAATTGAAACTTACCTTCTCCAGTAATGGGTTTTGGAGGGGGCCTACTTTCGGCCAGACCTCTCTCTGACCTTCGAAAGGAGAGCGCCTCCCCGTCCTGTTCTATCAGCAGGCCCTTTCTTTTGCAATACTGGAGAAGCATGGCCAAATTCTTCTCTTGTTCTCCTACTACTAAGCTCTTTGACTTCTTCTGACTCGATACGGCTATTGCTTCCTGCCCGATGGCTTCTATGAGGAAGGCGAGGCAAAGGAGGTTCAAGGGCTTGTTAAGGAAGGCTAGAAGGAATTGGGGGGTAGGCCTTTTCTGGTCCCCATGGCTTGGGGGGGAACTTGTCCCTTCACACAATGACGGCTCCGTTGTCTTGGGAAGCGTTGAAGCTTGCTTCTTCTCCAGACTTTTCTTGGACATCCATACCACTACTTCTAAACTTGGAGAGAACCGATCCGATTCTCTGAACAAGAGGAATTTCGCCGCTTCTGTCGGATCCTACCTATCTCCTGATCGAGCTTGTTTAGGTAGATGTTGCCTGACACTCCCCACCATTTTTTAGACCAAAAAGATGGGGAACACGCTAAGGTGTCCGCCCCAAATATATTATAAAAAAGATGATAAGAAGAACTTACAAAAGCCAAGACTCAAGGAAAGTCTTAGCTTGGAAAATTACACTACCAGCATAAAAGCGCTCAGAGGCAAAGATCACCTCACTTCTAGCTAACCAGATAGCGGCAGAATTGTTACCAAGAGAAGAACCTCTTCAGTGGGGAGGTGCTTAACCGAGTATAAGGAACCCAAAAAAATCCAGGTTCTGTAAATTGGTCCAGGTAACTCTCAGGTCTAGCCACACCTTGGATGTTCTTTTCACGAGACAAGAAGAGGCGTCCATTCGTCTCCATCTCCTTGTCACAAAGATGTCAATTTTGCGAGGAGCCTGGAAATAGCCTGGAGCACCAATCTCTTTTCAAGATACGCCCTCTCCGCGTCAAACAAAAGAATATGTTGATCTTGTTTAGCACCTTTATGTCCCAAATAAGTTTGCAATCACGAACCATGTGCCCAACAGACGGAGCTGGTGGTCTGTCCATCGCCTTATAGGCATGTCTCACTGAAAACTCACCGTCCCTCCACAACCAATGATCTCTATCTCTCATCGGCCCTTGTACCTGACTCGAAGCAATCAACAACTGGATGAGGTCTTCCAAACGTTGGTCAGAGAAGTATGCCAAGGACAAAGGCATATAACTGTCATTCTCCCAATAATTCACCACCCTCGCTTCTTGATCAACGACTGAAGCAAAGAGATGTGGGAAGCGGATTGAAAATGGGCCATCATCAATCCAGTTATCCGTCCAGAAAGCGAACGACTGATTATCTTCAGGAATAGGCCCAAAAAGCTCTTGTAATACAACACAGATTTGATATCCTTCCAAAAAGTCAAAGAATAGAAGGATGAGTGAGAAGTCAAGCCATAATAAGTGCAGATGCCATAAATCTGCAGATAAATTTGCAACATAAGTTATCACTTCTGCATCAGATTCTAGCCGCCCACTTCAAAATCAACACCTTGTTCATGAACTCAATGCGAGAAATCCCCAGGTCTCTTGCCACCTTGGGGAGCGTGACAATGTCCCACTCAACCAAATGGATACCAGAGCTTTCATGTCCAAATTAATTCCAGAAAAAGCACCTAATAATCATCTCCATGCAACTAAACAATAATTGGAAGGAGACGTGATGACATGAAAAAAATAAGGATTATTGCAAGAACGACCTTCACTGGCACCAATCGATCACCATGAGATAGGATATCCATCTTTCCAATCGGATAGCTTTTTTCCCATCTTCTCGATGAAAGGAAGCCAATCTGTAATTTTTAGTCTGCCACAGGGCAACGAAAGGCCAAGTTAACAAATCAGTAGGGACTTGATTGCCATACCCATGTCCTAACAACAAGCTAACGCATCTGTTTCTGATTAACCAAAGGGTATAACGGTCGATTTGTTTCAGTTGAGGGCAAGACTTGAGAGTTTACCAAAAATCTTTAGGGTCGCAACCATCCCCTTAGCCTCCTCCCTACCCCCCTCAATATAGAAAATGATGTCATCAGCATATTGAAGGAGGGGGACCGCGATGTCTCCAAGGAAATAACCCACTGAAATCCCATGTTGCTTCACTTGGCCAACCATGAAAGCCAATACATCTGCAACAATATCGGACAACATAGGGACTAGGGAGCCCATGCCACTCCTAACTTTTCCTATAAATTATTTAAAAAGCAACAAGGTTTGGTGGCATTAATACAAAGTCCATCGTGGCTCGCATGAGAGAGTCTCGTCTAAAAAGGTAGGGTCCAAATGCAAGCAGGCAGCAACAACCAAAGACTATAATATCTTTATTTATTCCATTTTTTATATCATTTAGATAAATAAATATTTTTTAGCATCACCAAAACATTCTAAAATCTAAGTAACTACTGTATATGTTACTTGAAATGTAAACTGTTGATCATGTAAAAGAAAAATTCAAAGTATATTTTACAAAACGTATGTATAATCTAATGTTTTTAATATTTATTTTTAGTTTTGCAGGCCATGCCGGACTGAGTTTTGTGACCTAGCCCATCCATTTGGCGGGCATGCCAAAGAGCAGGTCAAGCTGGTCCATTCATATAATTCATTGGCCAAAGCCTGACCTATGAGCGGGCTGGGTAGGTAGGCCCCATGCCAACTAGACAGGCCTAAGTCCTATCCCACGACCATATATGAGAAAAAGGAAAATAACAAAATGAACAACACACAAAAAAGTCAAGGGCTGTTTAAAAAAACGAGGAAGAAGGCCAATCAAAGAAAAAAATCCCAACTTGGAAGGTTCGGATCATAAATTATAAGGTCAAGCACGGTCGTACTCATGATTCTCGTGTCGTCATCGTTGGACATGCGAGACCACATCGAGCCATTATGCAATAAATGTTATTGTGAAGATCATTCCCTAATCTGAAATGAAGAATAAATAATTTGCATAATAGGTCCCTCTGTACAATTAGGGTTATGTACCATGGCCATTTTGATGATCATACAGTTGTTGATTCAGTTATTGAATCATAGAGGCTAGTGCTTGGATGAATATCTAAAGAGTTAGATTGAGGAATCATCAAGCACCGTCAAATGATTGTTGAGAGATGATCTCCAGCCTGAGTAGGAGATGGCAATCCTTTCTCATTTAGGCTGATATCTGACCGACCTCTTGATGCAGGTCCTCTGCATAGGAATAGAGATTCGGAGGTGTCAGATTAGTTGAGTCAATCGGTTGACTTAACGAGATCGAGATAACCAAAGACCTATGTTGAAAACTGTCACAGCATAGGCATGCATCCTCTGATCAGAGACAGATGTGTTACTATATGTCGAAGTATGTACATTTGGCAGACCAATAGGTTGATGACCTAACCAAGGTCTATATACCGACGAGCTGGTGTGCATGTAAGGGCATATGAGTAATACGATCTCTCAAAGGGATCATACATGTTCACACGTGAACCGGGAGACATGAGCTCACTCATTAGGTATTGGGACCGATCAAATTCCATGCATGGTCGTCGTGCTTTGAAAGCATGACAAGAATTTGAAGGTATGATCTGAATGACCAATGTCCAATACATGGTTGAATTATATCTGAGCATTAAGAGAATGATAATTAAATGTGATTTAATTATCTTGATGCATGTGGAAATTATCACAATATATTTAAATGTGATTTAATTATTGTGGATAAGAATAATGTGGATAGCAATATCAAATTATTCATAATATATTATAAATGTGATTTATAATGTATTAGAGAGAGCTAATTACAATTTATATTTGTTAATTAATTATTGATGTATATTGGATACACATTGTGTAATTAATTGAAAATGTAAATTATAATTTGTTTTGGGTTGTGAATGTGATTCACAAAATTCTAATGGTAAGATTGCAATATAATCAAAATTAATTATGAATTAGTTTTGAAGAATAAATCCCAACAAAAGTTGTTGGAAAATTAATAGAGATTTTCATGGAGATATGCAATCTCATGAGATTTCATGAGATTGCCTCCACATGGAAACATGTGGACGGCTACCAAGTCCTATATGGAATTGGTGGTCGTCCACCATGTTTCATGGGAGATGATTATCTCCATGATGATTATCTCCTTAATTATTTGATTTAATTTAGGATTGAATTGTATTTGATTTATCAAATATATTTGATCTAAATTAGATTATTAGTTGTTGGTTTTTACCAACAACAATCTTGACCATTGGATTAAACATAAATCAATCTTATCCATTGATTTTATGTGTCCCATGGATTGAGATAAATGGATCCCAAAACCCTATAAATAGAGAGGCATACCATGCTCTCTAGGATAATGCTTTTGAAGCACATCTCTCTCTCTCTTATTCTACACGTCAACCTCTCTCTCCTCTCCATTGGTGGCCGTCCACCAAACCTTAGAGGAGAAAGCTGCTCGTCGCTTCGCCACCGCGCCGCCGCTTCGACGTTCTTCGGTTCTCCATCATCTTTGGAGAGCTACGCTCATGAAGAAGGTGTTTGATCTCGTACGACGAGATCATGAGTTCACTGTGCTTGGATCAACTCATTGGATTGCAAGGATCACGCGACTCATCCCCGCGCTCGCAAGCGTCTTCTCCTACGATCGGACTTGAGACAGGAGGTCTCTTTTCGTAGAGACTCGATCAACCATGCTTCAAGAGGTATTCCTTTATACTTGATGTGGTTCTAGATGAAACGATCCGAGAATCGTTTTTGGATCATGTGGTTTCATCGCATGAAAAAAAATTAAATTCCGCTGCATAGAACAACTAGTCCGACTAGTCGTTCTTAGTCGTATTTGATACGACGCTCACGCTTCCGTGATGCGCTTGAGGATTATCCCATATCCTTCAAGTGGTATCAGAGCCTTAGGTCGAAGGTTTTGGATAAGATTCGCAAACCTAGGACGACTTGGGTTCGTTAAGGTCGCAAAAGTTTTTGTCGCATTTGATTTTCGCACATCTGTTTAGTGAATAAATTCGGCCCTGTTTAAAATGTTTAAACACGAATTAATCACTTGGATTTTGTTCCCCATTAAATAAGGAAACCATAGGATATGAGTTTACGTAATTTGGATTCCGTTTGCTCGAGATATGGTTGTTTTAATGAACATGTATTCACTGTTGCGGGAACTGCGAATCTTAACATGATTAATGAGTTAATTACCGTTTTGATCCACCTAGAAATGTGTGAAACATCACTTAGGTTCTGTCATAAATCAAATTAGCAATCTTTGAAAATTTATTTTGTCTAATTTGGATTTAAATTGATTGAAATATGTTAATTTTAGTAAGTAGGGGTCACTGCTGAAATTACAGTCCTAATCAAGAACCATGTGATTGTCAATTAGTGAAATTAATTGTTAATTTCATGAAATAATTATGGAAAATATTTGAGAAATATTTAATGATGGCTATTTCCTTAATTGACTTGGCCTCAACCAATAAATTGATTAGATTTGATCTAGATCATAATTGGAAACACAATCAACAAACAACTTGCTTGAATAGGATTGGGAATTTGTCTAGCAAATTTCCTTATAATCAAAATGTTTTGATTATTACTATATGGTATAATTTCGCCTGAAGAACGGATGATCATCTCAAGTACAAAGTGATTGGCTCGGCATTATTTTTTCCCGAGGCGGATATGGTGTCTAGTCGGGGACTGTTGGGGTAGCGGGTCGCACCGGTTGCGGTCCGTCCCACTCCCGGCGGTACTGGCCATGGCAACCGGTAGGGAACGAATGATGCTTGAGAGATCAAGATGTATTTTTCTAATTATTAAAATTCGAAATAATACGTACTTTGAGATAATACTATATATTCAAGTAAAATCAAGTTTCTTGATTGAATTGGAATGGTAATTAATTTAATATGATTAAGTTAATTATATCCAATTAAAAACACTCTATTATGAATAGATGTGTATTTCCCTTGAAAGAATTAATTATGTGAATATGATTCATGATAATTAATTAAAATTTGAATATGAGGTGGAGGATCACATAAGTGATATCCATGGTCTACCGTCAAGGCGAAGGGTTCCGTCGCCAGATATTGTATGTAGGAGACGCTTGTCCGAAGTGACAGCTCCTGCATACGATCCATTTGGATCGGGCTCGTTTCTCGAAAGAGTAAGGACGTATGCTTAGTGACCCCAATATCGGATCCTCATATTATTGGAGCGATATTGGATTGCGTATAGCGAGTTGTATTCCTGTTGACGGTTGGTTCAATTAATGACGGGTCAACATCACCTTAAGGGTGGTGGGCCTGGGTGTTAAAGACCGAATTGGGAGATGCAAGTTGGACTTGCAAGGCGGAATGTGTTCCCGCTTCTTTTTATCCGAGTTACAGGTTCTTATATTATTGGGATGTTACAAAGATAAAGAAGGAGATCCCAGATCTTGCTTGAGATATATTGGTAAGTATATCTCTTACATTGAAAGTGATTAAGGGAATGAACTTTCATTGTTGACAAGGCAAGACAACTTTGATATAAAATTCCTAAATCGAAGTAAAATATGTATATATATAAATATGTACACTTATGTAAATTTCTTATTTCAGATAATTCTTCATCTAAACCCACTCAATATTATACTCAATAATAACCAGTAAAATATCATATATTGGATGCATGATTAAGATATTGTACTTGCAGTTGGACACATATTGTATGTGGTTGCGATGTGCAACTTTCCTCATAAAAATGAGGAGTGACAATTAAATAGACAATAGGACTACAACCCTAGGGTTTGTATGTCCCTATAGTCTTGATCTCTCATTGAATGTACTTTAGAAGTGACATGTCGATGATAATCGTAATTGTCAAATAATCCTTATAAAATTCTAAGAAGATGTTCTGGCATACATATGCGCTCTCGACATTTAATCATGAATGACGTGGTTCTCTGCATCATGATTCATGCAAAATGGTAGCTCTATAAGAGATGATGTATTCAAAATTGTTTGAGTACCTACCTGAACCAATTTTTTTAGAGTTTAGATGGACGTAGATACGATGAGTGTCATCATTCTACAATCTATACTCTAGTCATTCATGAAGCTTCAGAATATTCATATTGTATGAATTAAATGAAGCATGTACAAATGTTGAAATGCTCTTATATTGAAATATTTTGAATTCAACATAAGAGGTCCTTCGTCTAAAGCAATGGTTGTTTATAGATAAAGGGAGCACAGTGGAAGCATGGGTAGGACCCAAGTAAGATAGAAAGTCAAAGAGTTGACTGTACTTCTGTGACTTCCATATGACATCCAAATAGTTGGATGAATGCCAATACTGCAACAAGTTGATGTGTTGATAGTATGACTATCAAGTCTACCTAGAATCCTTAGAGAAGGATTCGAATAGTGCATCAGAATAATCTACATATAATCATTGAAATTGACTTTCTTATTTGATAAGATGAAGTCTAATAATTGTATCTCATTCTTCTAATGATACTTGCAGTTAGTTGCATATGTATTAGAAGACTATAAAATTTGATAGTCATGCACATGGACATTGGTGCAATTGTTGCAACAATCTCTATTGGATAGATGGACTTGTTATTTTCAGTGGGAGAGCCCTTAGTCTTAGAGAATGTCTTTATGACCTAGATATCAGAATAACAATCATTGTTTTTTTAGCCAAAAAAGGGGGAGACACTCAACGGTGTTCGCCCCAATAGATTAAGAAAAATAAGAAGTAAACAGAAGCATTACAATAGACAACAAGCCCAAAAAAAGCCACACAGGGGATTAACCCAAACCCCACTCATCTACCAATCTTGCACAATGTATAAGGATGTTCTCCTTGTAGAAGCGCGGCCCCGAGAAGAGTGCAGCGTTCCTCCCCAGCCAAATCGCCCACAGCCTCGCTATGGGCCGCAAGAGCTCCCTTCTCTCCATGTTTCTGTTGTTCACCAACGACTCACAAAAGGCCGTCAAGTCATTCGTGCAAACCCAATTCACGTCCGCTTCCTGCCAGACCCCATTGACCTTGTGACAAACGAAGAAGAGGTGATCAATGGTCTCCACTGCAGATTCACATAAGACACATCTATTTGAGACATTGACAAGTAACCTCGCACAACGATCCCTCGTCATCAGCCTTTGTCTGCGGAATAACCAGAGGAAGAACCCAAGACGCTCGGGGAGCTTCAAGCCTTGCCCCATAAGCTTTCCGAGTCGAGAAAGGGCCACCCCGCCAGGCCCAATGGTCCCGCCCACCATTAGGCCCGCCAGCATCCTCGATGGCGTCCATAAGGGCAAGAAAGTCTTCAAGCCTCTGATCCGAGAAGTTCGCAAGGAAAGGCGGAAGCCAACACCCATCCGCCCAGCAAAAGGCGACGTTGGCATCCTTATCAACCGCCAACGCAAATAAACGAGGGAACCGCATACTGAAGATCCCCCTTCCCGTCCAATCATCCTTCCAAAATCTAAAGGATCCACCATTCCCCACAACTGGTACAAACAGCGACAAATTCCTCACAAAAACCTCTAGTACCCCCCGCCAAAACGGAGTCTGATTTCCTATCATACCAGCCTGAGCATCCAATGCCCCGCTAGCCCCGTGAATCTCCCGCAAGATCTTGGTATAGAAGTCTTCACCCGGGCTCCAGATCCTGTTCGCCTACTTAAGAAGGAATGCATCATTAACGAGCTCCAACCTCCGCACGCCCAGACCACCATCTTGCTTGCAACGTGTGACCTCATCCCATCCCACCAAATGTAATCCTCCCGCCGCCTCCCCATTTTCCCCCACAGAAATCTTCGCATAAGCTTTTCGAGGCAGTTGCGAATCCCCGCCGGCATCCGGCGATTCGATAAGAAATAAATTCGAGAGCAGGGCCAACCGCCATCCTGCCAACCTCTTCTCAACATTCTCGACGACCACTAACCAGTCCCTGAGTCTGGCCCTCCCCACCACTAACGGCATTCCAAGGTAATAAATAGACAACTCTCCAAGAGGAGACCCAAAACACGCCCGCATTCAACCGCCTCCCCCTCCGAAAGCCCAAAAGGAACCATCTTGGACTTGTTCACGTTCTTATGTAATCCTGACAACTCGCTAAAAAGGTCAAGTGTCGCTGACATTCTCGAGACCTCCGAAATGCCTCCCTCAATAAAAAAATATGGTGTCATCCGCAAACTGGAGCAAAGGTACGCTCATCCCGCCCTTGGAGTATCCCGCCGATAGCCCGGACTCAACAACACGATCAGCCATGCGAGCCAAAACATCCGCTGCAACAACAAAAAGAAGTGGAACAAGGGGGCATCCCTGTCGGACCCCCCTTCTAGGCTGAAAGAAACCGCCCTCCGGGCGGCCATTTATCAAGATTGTGAAAGACGTTGTGGTCACACAGCGACGCATCCACGAGATCCATACCTCCGGAAAACCACGCCTCCGCAACACCGACCACAAGAACTTCCAGTTGAGGCAGTCGTAGGCTTTAGCGAAATCGACTTTCCAAAGTACCCCATGCTTTCCCTCCTTCCTCCAATCCGCGACCAGCTCCGAAGCGAGAGTAGTGCAATCCGAGATCTGCCTGCCCTGGATAAAGGTCATTTGAACCGGAGAGATGATAGAGTCCAGGACCCAAGCCAGCCGTAAAGCAAACCTCTTTGCGACAATAAGATAGATGCCGTTAGAAATAGAGATGAACGAAACTCCTCAATTCGCTCCGCCGTGGAGGACTTAGGAAGCAACACAATGAGGGCCTTATTAGCCTGATCAAAACACACATTGCCATTACAAAATTCGGTGATAACCTCCAGCACTTCTTCACCAATCACCTCCCAAAAATCCTGATAGAACGCTACCGGGAAACCATCAGGACCCGGAGAACCATCCTCGTTCAAATCCCACACGGTCGCCTTAGACCCCTCCATCGAAACCGCCCGCGTCAGATCCTTGCAAACAGCGGGCGAAAGGGACGCCCCACTCCCCGACCACCGCCACACTCTCGGGGAGTGCCTCGCAGAGAAATCCTTGAAATGAGCAGCGATAGCTCTCCCCATCTCCCTGTCCCCCTCAATCCGAATACCATTGATCGTGATAGAGCGCAAAACATTAGAGCGCCTCCTCCCACTAGCGACACGGTGAAAGAAAGTCGTATTGGCATCCCCCTCCATGATCCAAGTCATCCTCGACCGTTGTCGCCATTCAGTTATCCGCTTTTTATCTTCAGCCACGACCCGCTTTTGCGCAAGAGAGCGCGCAATTAATTCCTCCGGCAGCAGCTCCCTATCTTTCTTGATGATGTCGATATTGGTAATGACCACCTCAGCCTCCACCCTTGTTGCAGCCCTCGCCTCCCTAGAAGCCCTCTCGAACAGAGATAGTCTCTTTCGTAGCAATGTAAGTTTTTTAGTAAACCTGGATATCGCGGACCCATCAACCTGCGACTGAGACCAATGAGAAATCACCATGTCCTTGAAGCTCTCCTCCAGCAACCAGCATTTCTCGTACCTAAAGAAGCCCCTCACCGTTGGGGCGTCACCAGAATCCCAAATAAAATGCGAGTGATCAGACAACGTACGAGGCCGAGAGGTCACCGAACAAAGAGGGAATATTTCAAGAAAATACCGAGAAGCCAGGAAACGGTCAATACAAGAACGGGAGTTATTATTCCTCCACGTGTAAGTAATATCCTCCGCCACCAAAACCTCTAACGCCAACGAGTCCACCACTTCAGCAAAATCAAGGGAGCCCGGGTCCTGGCCACCCCTGGACTGGGGCCTATCCGAAGTATGGAGCGTTACATTGAAATCTCCCCCAAGGAGCCACAAGATCCCCTCAAATAGCCGGCTCGCCTCCCGCAGATCGTCCCAAAGTTCTTTTCTTTTAATGTGACAACAAGGGCCGTAAATACAAGAGAAAACAAAAGGCATGGCAGAATCCACACGTACTAATTGTACGGATAATACATGTCTCCCCCTGTGCACCGTGTTGAAGGTGAGAGCCGCCGACCTCCATGCGATAAGAAGTCCACCCGCCGCCCCATCCGCATCTAACGCCCTGAACTCATCCAATCCACCCGCGCCAAAGGATCGCCAGAGGACATCATCGGTCCCACGCAGTTTCGTTTCTTGCAACAAAACAACATCACACCCCCAATCTGAGAATCTTGAGCCCAAAGCTCTTCTCTTGTCCGCCTCCCCAACCCCCTCACGTTCCAGGAAAGGACCTTCATAAGGAAACATCTGAGTGCTCCCCAATACGCACTAGCCCAGCCGCAGCCGCAACAATATCTTTAAGAGTCGCGCAAGACTGCTGCTGGGAGACGATCGCCCGAGTTTTGTTCCTCCTCCTGTATCTCTTCCCCGTTCTTTTCTCAGAAAGGCTCCCCGCATCGCTAGCACCCTCCATCTCCAGTAGAGTCACAGAAGAGCTAGGAGTAGAAAAGTGATCCGAAGCATCGCCACCGCCATGGAGAAGAGGGTACTTGTAGGGGTTGCTACGAAGCCCATCCTCAGGTTCGAAGGAGCCCCACGAGAAACCAAACCTCCCCGCATTGCCGATCATAAGACCGGAAGAGAGAGCCACATCATCAAAACGAGACCTGAAGGCCAGAACAGAAGCAGGAGCAGAGAGGAAGATAGAATTTCGGGTCGGCCACTCTACCGCCCCGGGTCCGAATAAGAGACACCTGTTAGCATCCAGGACCGCACGACCCGGCAATGGATCCGCAAGTTGAACCTGGAGACCACGAACCGAAGCCCAGGTCTGAAAATCAAGGGGAGAAGATTTCATATACGCCACCTCAGTAGACAAATCGTCTCTTGCAGACGAATTACACATTACCCGAGAATGGAAATCGAAAGGACGTGGGTGTTCCACCATGCGGGGCGAAGCATGCGAACCGCCCCCCATGCAAGGCCATCTGGCGCCCGGAAGACGAGGCGACGCCATCCAACCTCGGGACCTCCGGGCCGCCGACACCGCTCCTTCGCGAGAGCGCCTCCTCCAGCAGAGCTGGAGGCTCGATGAACGTCAACTCCACCCGACAACGAAAACGCCCTACCACCAGGGTCTCAGAAAAAACTGTTGACGCATATTGAATAACTGTATCTCTTTGTCATTTTATTTTCTTGTTATTCTCTTTATGTAATTTACCCATAGGCTACTCTCCTATATAAGAGAGCCTAGGGCTATGGAATAGAGTATCTCATTCACGTTTCCCAACATGGTATCAGAGCGACGGTCCTAGGCCGGAGTTCTCGAAACCCTAACCCTAACACCCCACCCGCCGGCCTCTCTTCTCCCTCTCTCTCTCGAATCGGCGCCGCCTAACCGATGGGCGATCGTCTCCGATCTTCTCCGCGCCGCGCATCGCATCGCGCCTGTGCGCGCATCTCGCGCATCTCCTCACGCCTGTGCGCGCATCGCCGCCTGTGCACGCATCTCGCGCATCGCCTCGCGCCTGTGCGCGCATCTCGCGCATCGCCTCGCGCGTGTGTGCGCATCGCCGTGCCTGCGGTGTCCCTGTTCGCGCATCACCGTGCGCATCGCTTCTGTGCGACTGTGCGCACTACTACGCGCACTGTTGTGTGCACAGTTGCGTGCGCCAGTGCGCACGTGATCCTCCATTTACGGGCTCGAGTGCGCGTGTGATCCTCCAGGTGCGTGCGCGCGTGCTCCTTGCACGTGCCTACGTGCCCTAAGCCCCAAAACCCTAGGGCACACATCCTGATCTACATGGGATTAGTTGCTTGAAGTCTACACACGCAACTAATCCCGTCTATGTCATTGTAGACAAAGATTATCTTCTCTCAGTCGCTCCAGTCTTCCGTCTTCAGTATGTCAGACAGCAAGGCAGATATCCCGTCTATTGGCGCATTTCGTGGTCCAGCGCCCATTGTCAAGATGGATGGTACGAACTATGAACTGTGGGCAATGCAGTTCATGAGTATGATGAAGTCTACAGGTGAGAAGCACATTCTTACCGAGCCCGAGCCTGCAGAGAAGACTGGAATTCATGCCTCATGGGAGGCTGATGATGCATATGCCAAGGTGTGGCTATCTGGCACATTGGCTATTGAAATCGCCAATGACATTCTACATCAACCCACAGCCAAAGACATGTGGGATATCCTGGCAGCGACATATTCTCAGGCGAAGAACGAGACGAAGATCCTGCAACTACAACATGATATATTCACAATAAAGCAGAACGGGCGTCCTTTACATTCTCTCTATACATCATTGAGAGGGATGTTTGAGAAGCTTTATAGCTTCATGCCTCTTACCGCCATGCCAGAACAGCAGAAGACATACAGGAATGCGACGATGTTGGGTGTGTTTCTCGCTGCACTTGATCCATAGTATGAGGCAGCACGTTCACAGATTTTGGCGGACTCGACTATTCCTCCCATGGGGGAAGCTTTTCACAGATTGAGTAGGATCACAGTACCTTCAGCAGCTGCGAGTCAGAATCCCTCAGCTATGGCGGCCAACAGAGGCCGTGGTTTTCATCACGAGGGCTGTGGACGTACTCCTCGTGGAAGGGGTGGCCGCACTAGGCCAACATGCTCATATTGGCACCGAGTCGGACATACTGAAGACACATGCTACTCAAAGCATGGATTCCCTGCATCTGCACGAGCCGCTGAGCAGATAGAGCCCCCATCTGCTGCTACACTGGATCAACGATTTGATGATCTAGTTGCCCGCCTCAGGGGCATTATCCCACCATCAGGTCCAGCACCGACTACAGAGAGTCATACTGATGCTGCTGCTTCTGCCTCTGCCTCTACTAGTACTTCAGGTAGTACACTTGCACTCCATAGTAGTAGATCTGATACATTGCCGTGGATCATGGACTCGGGCGCTACACATCATCTATGTGGCGACCAGAGCCTACTTACAGGATACACTCAGATTCCTCCAGGACGGACAGTAGTGATTGCCAATGGCACACACTCCCCTATCACGGGTCAGGGGGAGATTAGATTGACATCTTCTATGCAGCTCAAGAATGTCCTACATGCACCGCATTTTTCTATGAATCTATTGTCAATTAGTCAGATTACGAAGGATCTCCATTGTCGAGCTATTTTTGATCCATCTTCTTTGATTTTTCAGGACATCCGTACGGGCAACATGATTGGTCATGGCTATGATCAAGGAGGCCTTTATCGACTGAACCAGACCCCATTTGCTGGAACCACATCTTCTCCTGCTGGACAAGTATCTCCTCTCCTGTGGCATCTGCGCTTTAGTCATTTACCGCTTCAGAAGTTGCGTCTAGTTCTACCCTATGGTCTTTCTCACACACCTATCCAGTATGAGGCATGTCAGTTGGGAAAGCATCACAGGTCGTCTTTTCCCAGTAGTCAAGGTCGGAGTAGTAACTCCAAGTTTGAGTTGTTTCATGTCGATGTCTGGGGTCCGAGTCGTGTTCCCGATCATCAGGGACACAGGTTTTATATTGTATTTGTGGACGATTTCTCTAGAGCGTCATGGGTCTTTCTTATGAAAAATAAATCTGAAGCAGGAAATATTATTATCCACTTTCTTAATGAAATTCAAAATGTTTTTTCCACTTCTGTCAAGAGTGTGAGAAGTGATAATGCTTTAGAGTTGTGCACCAACATTCTAGCCAATTACTACTCTTCAAAAGGGATTATTCACCAAACATCTTGTGCTCATACATCTCAACAGAATGGGGTTGCTGAAAGAAAACACCGTCACCTTCTTGATGTCACAAGGTCTCTTCTTATTCAGAGTCATGTTCCGTACTCCTACTGGGGTGATGCAGTCCTTACTGCATGTTACCTTATCAACCGTATGCCTTCGTCTGTCTTGAATGAACAGATTCCTTTTTCACTCATTTACCCTGACAAGGATTTGTTCATGCTTACCCCTCGTGTGTTTGGGTCAGTCGCATTTGTCCATCAGTTGTCTCCTGGTACTGACAAGCTCTCCTAGGGCTGTCAAGTGCGTCTTTGTGGGGTACTCCAGAACTCAAAAGGGGTACAAGTGTTTTGATCCTGTGCGTCGGCGGTATATGATCAGTGCAGATGTTACATTTTTTGAATCTATTATGTATTTTTCAGAATCCGGGAATATGCAGCCACCACCTATATCTCCTGATATCGTATTCATGGCACCACCAACAACACCACCGTCACCACCATCACCACCGCCACCACCACCGCCATCAACAGTATCCCCGCTACCATTCCATTACACCCGCATGCCTCCTCCAGCTCATGGTCGTGACCAGTCAACTAGCTCGTCTATGGTATGTAATGAAAATATTAATGTTGATGGATCTGACGACATTTCTCAGCAGGATGCATTACAGGAGCATGGTGATAACACAGAGGATCTGGATGTTCCAATCGCTCTACACAAGCCGAAGAGAAGCTGTGCCAAATATCCAGTATCAGCAGCTGTGTCTTTTGAGAGGCTATCTGGACACTTCAGGACGTTTGCATTGGCACTTTCAGCTACAGACATTCCACGGAACCACCATGATGCTTTGCAGGATTCTAGATGGCGGCTAGCAATGGAGGAGGAGATGGCGGCACTTCAGTCTAGAGGAACCTGGAGTTTGGTTCCTATACCTCCAGATGTCAGCCCGGTGAGTTGCAAATGGGTGTTTGCAGTTAAACACAATGCAGATGGCTCCATTGACAGGTACAAGGCACGCCTAGTTGCACGGGGATTCACACAGACATATGGGGTAGATTACCTTGACACGTTCTCCCCTGTGGCGCGTCATTCCACTCTACGGATCATGTTATCAGTTGCAGTTACTAGAGACTGGCCACTCTATCAACTGGACGTGAAGAATGCATTTCTGTATGGAGACTTGCAGGAGGAAGTCTATATGCAACAGCCACCAGGTTTTGCTGTTGAGGGGGAGTGTTCCAAGGTTTGCAGTTTACATAAGGCCATCTATGGCCTTAAGCAGAGCCCCAGAGCATGGTTCCAGAAGCTGTCAGACCTCTTTGAGAAACAAGGATATAAACGCTCCAATGCTGATCATTCCTTGTTTGTACAGAAGACGGCGAGAGGTATCATTGTAATCATGGTTTATGTTGATGATATCTTGATTACAGGTGATGATGACCAGGGCATCAAGCAGGCAAAGGAAAGGCTGGGGACCGAATTTGTCACCAAGGACCTGGGAGTCCTTAGATATTTTCTGGGGCTGGAATTTGCCAGAAATCCGTATGGATTAGTCATGTCACAGAGGAAGTATGTTACAGATCTACTGAGTGAGACAGGTATGCTAGGGTGTCGACCGGCTACGACACCAATGGATCCTAGCATGAAGCTGTATGAGGATGACACAGAGGAGGTGGACAGGAGAAGATATAGAGAACTGGTAGGCAAACTGTTATATGTCACGATCACTAGGCCAGATATATCATTTGCAGTGAGCCGTGTGAGCCAGTTCATGGAGCAACCACGCCAGGTGCATATGGATGCAATACATATGACACTTAGATATCTCAAATCTTCTCCAGGTACAGGTCTGCTATTCAAGAAAGGAAAGGGGATTTCTATCTCAGCATGCGCAGATGCAGACTATGCAGGACGTCCCAAGGATAGGAAGTCCACCTCAGGGTATGCTGTCTATGTTGGAGATGCCCTAGTCTCATGGAGGAGCAAGAAACAAACTGTGGTAGCTAGATCTAGTGCTGAATCCGAATATAGGGCTATGGCCCAGGCTACTACAGAGATGATGTGGGCGAAAGCGGTGCTGACAGATTTATGCTTAGATGTACCACTTCCTATGAACTTGGAGTGTGATAATCAGGCTGCTTTGTTTATTGCAAACAACCCTGCATTCCATGAGCGGACCAAGCATATTGAGGTGGATTGTCACTTCATACGTGATATGATTCAGAAAGGATTCATTGCCACATCTCATGTTACTTCAGAGAACCAGACTGCAGACATATTCACCAAGGCATTGTTACGAGGTCCATTTCAGAAGTGTGCTTCCAAGCTGAGCATGATTGACATCTATGCTCCATCTTGAGGGGGAGTGTTGACGCATATTGAATAACTGTATCTCTTTGTTATTTTATTTTCTTGTTATTCTCTTTATGTAATTTACCCATAGGCTACTCTCCTATATAAGAGAGCCTAGGGCTATGGAATAGAGTATCTCATTCACGTTTCCCAACAAAAACCTTGCCTACCGCATCGTCAAGCAACCCTTTATTGCACTCCATCAGGATTCGCGTGACGCTCCAATCAGTGCTCGGCTTCAGGCCATCCTCGACGACCGCAAGAACTTCAACCCAATGCCGGAAAGCCCGGTTTAGGCAATGAACCGACCTTGAGAGGAAGAGAACCCCACGTACCTCCGCCACGCATACCTCGACGTTCGAACAAGCCCCATCCGCGAAGCGCAACGCTCTCTAAGATACATCTTCCGTCGCTCAATTTCGAATAAGCCGTTCCCGTTGTTCAGGGGAAAGGCCACGACCACAGCACCGGTTGGCATCCAAAACCACTACGTCTCCTGCGAACTGAGAGCCCAGGAAGCCATGCAGATGGACCCTCACCTTGTCCCACGAAATGAATCTCCGCAAAGCAACCCCAATCACCGCCACGCTTTCACCCCCCCCCCCCTCGTAGGCCTTCTCATGCAAAACGTCAGCATGCAGCCGCCTCCCCACCACGACTTTCGGCAAGTTAGAGGTATCTGCCCCGCCCACACCTCCGACGCTATCCCAACACGAACCTCTGTTACCACCCGCAACGACTTGTGCGAAAGACCTCACACCCCACCCGTTGAAGGGGCCTTCAGCTGTCACCCCAATCGCTGCCCGCACGTCCAGACAGCTGGAAGGAGGAACGACCAAGCCCAAAGCGAAACCAGCAAGATGCCTTTCGGTGACCAAACCTCCCACATCCAAAGCATCTAGGAGGAACCTCACAGACCGAGGTCACATGACCACGACGACCGCATCTGAAGCAACGTTTTTCCAGCTTCTTGTGAGAAACCTGCACCCACCCCCCCTCCCTCTCTCCCACCTCCTCGCCACCTTCCCTAAGGACGACGCCTCCCCCTCCTTCCCGAACAACTCTGCCTAACCCATGCACCACCTCCTTTCCCTTCTGCCTCCCCCCATCGCCGCAACCCCCCCTCCTTCCCGAACAACTCCGCCTAACCCATGCACCACAACCTTTCCCTTCTGCCTCCCCCCATCGCCGCAACCCCCCCTGCAGCTCTCTCCGACATACTCACACCGACCTCCTTCGCACGTTCCTCCTTCCCCTGAGCCCCGGCAATCCCCTTCGAAGTCACAATCGCACTCGTCTTCGCTCTCCACCAGCGCTCCATCAGGGCCCTATCACCCACTGTAGTTCTGCGGGCATAAGAAGACCATGAAAATTGCTTATCTCTCCAATCATTGTTTATTTCTAAATGTTGGAAATAAACATGAATTCTGTAATAGATCTATCATAAAGAGTTATGATGGAGATATTTCATATAGTAATCTAAAATCTAGTGGACTCTACTAAATTAGAAAATTAATGATTGGTTCATTATCATTTCTAATACTGAAATTAAACCATAAAAGAACAATAGGAGAATGAAGATCATTTGACAATGATCTGGCATCAAGCCTAGGACATTTGTCTGTTAATGTGATCAATAGACTAATAAGAGATGAAACTTTAGATTGACTAAAGGTTCAAATCTTGCATACTTGAGAATATTATATTCAAAAGTAAAAATGTCCAATACACCCTTCCTTGGAATGGTGTAAGATGTCAAGGTATTCAAGATCTCATACATATTGATGTATGTGAATCATCTATATAAGAATAAACATTGTGGATATGTGATATCTATTGATGATTATTTGTTATATGAGATTTCTTCTCTTCACTTAGAAACCTTTGAAATGTTCATAGATTTCACAATTTTGGTTTAGAACCAAAGTTTGAAGGAATATTAAATGAATTTGATCTAATCTAGGTAGTCAGTGCCTATTAGATGAATTCATAGAATACCTTAGAGATATGAATATCATTTCTATCTCACTCATCCTAATAAACCTAAACTCAATAAGAGTTGTAGGGAGAGACTATTGGATCATGTGTGACATGATCAATGTTCAGGAAGGCGCTATGCGGTATTCAGTCGGAGGGGTCACTGCATAGAGAGTATGCGGTATGCGGGAGAGTATGCGGGGAGTAAGCGGTTTTAGGCGGTTTGGTATTTTTTATTATTAAAAATATAAATAAATATTTAATATTATGGTAATATCCTCAGTCGGGAGAGTATGCGGGGAGTATGCAGTTTTATGCGGGAGAGTATGCGGTTTTATGCGGGGAGTATGCGGTTTTAAACGGGGAGTATGTGGTTATGCGGGTGGGACTATTTGGCTTTAGATTAAATAAAAAAAGTTCTATCAGAAAAGGGGCCGAGTATGTGGCCGCATAGGGGGTATACTCGGCCGAGTATGCGGGTCAACCAGCATACATGACCGTTTCATCATACTCGGAGCGGCAAGGCTACCGAGTACGAGTATGCGGCCGAGTACGCAGCTTACTCGGCCGTTTTTCTGAACACTGGACATGATATGATCAATGATGAATATTAGCATAATTATCTATTAGTTTCCAAGGTATATATGTAGTAGAGACTACAATATATATCCTTAATAAGGTTCCATGCAAGTAATATGGAATTTAGCACTTGAGAGTGCTACTTCATTAGGAAAATAAAGGATGATATTGGATACCTACTTTATAACCTTGAGATTCTTAAAAGATCTCATCTATGAGAATGTGATTATTAGAGGATGAGACTCTTGAGAATCAAGATGAAAATAAAGTAAAGGAACTTATTGAATCTTGTGATGATAATGAAGCTCCTGAAATTGGAAACTAAAAGAATAATTAAAGACGAAACACTAATACCTCTTCAAATGAGTTTGATGATGGATTTCATGTGTCAGTTGAGTTTGACAATGATCTGACTTCATGTAATGAAGCTTCTGAGGATCATGACATGGAAAGATAGATGTTAACAATAAAAGTCTAATGTAGACTTCATATAAAGGGACCCTCGAGGATCCACCTATATGAGTAAGGCCCATTAAGGTGTAAATGGATCTTCAGGGAAAAGAGGTAACCTGATGAGAAGGTAGAGACCTTCAAAGCACGGTTCGTAGCCATGAGCTACACACCGAAGAGAAGACATCGCTTGCGATGAGACTTTCTCTTCAGTGACCATGCTTGAACCCGTCAAAATATTGCTAACTATAGCTACACAACTTGACTTTGACATCTTCAAGATGAAAGTCAATATTGCATTCCTCCATAAATACCTCTCTGAGGATATTCACATGAAGTAGCCCCAAGGCTTCATGATTGAGGAAAGCAAGGTGTGCAAGTTAGAGAGCTCCATCTATGGACTCAAATAAGCTTCTTGTAGTTGGAACATAAGATTTAATGAAATTATAAATGTTATGATTTCAGATAGAATCTTGATGAACCATGTGAAGCTTAGTGGGAGTGCGATTGTGTTCATCGTGCTAAATGTAGATAATATCTTAATCATTTAAATGATATACGGATAATAATAAGTGTTTTACAACTGGTTGTTCCATATCTTGAGATATGATCTCAATGACACCTCTTAGATCTTAGTTCTGAAGTTGTTCGGAAGCAAAGAAAGAGGGTATTGGGACCGTCGCATTAGTGGTACACCTTCGACATTTCCATTTTCTGGAAAATTCCAAGAAAGGTTTCTTTCCCTCAAGATATGGTACTAACCTATCTAAAGGGATAGCGCCTCAAAGAGTTGAGGATGTGAATGTTAAAACTGCTCGCCCTTGTGCATTAGTTCTGAAGCCGGGTGTGTGCTAGATGTGTACAAAAGCCAGATGTCTACCATGCAGTGGAAGTAGTAAACTGTTACTAAACACTTGATTGCAGTAATAATAATATCTTCAAAGATGATGAAACTTAGAGATGGTGATCTCAAAGTCTTATCTTCAAAAGCTTAAGACTTTATAGATAGTGATCTAAAGGGTCTTAATTATGAATACCTTAGGAGATAGAGATCTCCAGGAATAAGGGTATTCTGATCAGGATTATGGAAATACTGGTTATAATGATTGTTAAGCTATAGTGTCAAGGACACTATAACTGATAAGATTGATATTGGTTGCATAAGATGCAACATTCGCATTGGATGCGAGCACTGTTTCTAGGAGATATGCAAGTGTCGTAAAAGGACCTGGCAAAGTCTCTCGTGAACAGAGTGACTGATCAGCTTACCTAGCTATTTTTCTAAATAGCCTATGATTGTCACATAAGTGTGGGTTTAAATGATTAGCCCATTAATGGCTCTTTGGGCTAGTGGGAGATTGTTGGACATGCGAGCCCACGGCGAGCCATTCGCAATAAATGTTATTGCGAAAATCATTCCCTAATCTGAAATGAAGAATAAATAATTTGCATAATAGGTCCCTCTGTACAATTAGGTTTATGTACCATGGCCATCTTGATGATCATATAGCTGTTGATTCAGTTATTGAATCATAGAGGCTGGTGCTTGGATGAATATCTAAAGAGTTAGATTGAGGACTCATCAAGCAACGCCAAATGATTGTTGAGAGATGATCTCCATCCTGAGTAAGAGACGGCAATCCTTTCTCATTTAGGCTGATATCCGACCGACCTCTTGATGCAGGTCCTCTGCATAGGAATAGAGATTCGGAGGTGTCAGATTAGTTGAGTCAAAGGGTTGACTTAACGAGATCGAGATAACCAAAGACCTATGTTGAAAACTATCACAGCATAGGCATGCATCCTCTGACCAGAGACAGATGTGTTACTATATGTCTAAGTATGTACATTTGGCAGACCAATAAGTTGATGACCTAACCAAGGGCTATATACCGGCGAGCTGGTGTGCATGTAAGGGCATATGAGTAATACGATCTCTCAAAGGGGTCATACAGGTTCACATGTGAACCGGGAGACATGAGCTCACTCATGAGGTATTGGGACCGATCAAATTCCATGCATGGTCGTCGTGCTTTGGAAGCATGACAAGAATTTGAAGGTATGATGTATGCTTTGAGAAAGCATATGATTGATACCGATCCCCAATGACCAAGATTGAGAAACTTGGTGATCAAAACCTGAATATGACAGTGTAAAATTGATATATATCTTCAGGATGATCACAGGTCTTCCAGTATGCAGGATGTACAGGTGTTAGGAATACATTAGGGTGATTTGATCATAACGATTGTATAACCATGACGCTTTCATTCCGAGGGAGTGATGAAACGGGTTTGGATTTTAGTGACTCCTCTCAGTAGAGAAGCGACCTAATCTTTATCCATGTATTGGACATTGGTCTGAATGAGATTCAGATGCAATGAGAAGATTAGGTCTACGGTCTTGATTTAATCAAGCATCTGTGGGACGTCCATGAGATCTGGATTTGAGATGTGATCTCAATATCCAAGTCACTATACGTGGAACAATACAATCACCCTATCCTTATCTCCAAGTATCTGAGGAGAAATCGCATTATTCTTGAAAGGGTTCAAGAATAATTCCATAGTTGATTATATCTGAAAATTAAGAGAATGATAATTAAATGTGATTTAATTATCTTGATGCATGTGGAAATTATTCAATATAATTAAATGTGATTTAATTATTGTGGATAAGAATAATGTGGATAGCAATATCAAATTACCCACAATATATTATAAATGTGATTTATAATGTATTAGAGAGAGCTAATTATAATTTATATTTGTTAATTAATTATTGATGTGTATTGGATACACATTGTGTAATTAATTGAAAATGTAAATTATATTTTGTTTTGGGTTGTGAATGTGATTCGCAAAATTCAAATGGTAAGATTGCAATATTCTCAAAATTAATTATGAATTAATTTTGAAGAATAAATCCCAACAAAAGTTGTTGGAAAATTAATAGAGATTTTCAAGGAGACATGCAATCTCATGAGATTTCATGAGATTGCCTCCACATGGAAACATGTGGACGGCTACCAAGTCCTATATGGCATTGGTGGCCGTCCACCATGCTTCATGGGAGATGATTATCTCCATGATGATTATCTCCTTAATTATTTCATTTAATTTAGTATTGAATTGTATTTGATTTATCAAATATATTTGATCTAATCAGATTATTAGTTGTTGGTTTTTACCAACAACAATCTTGACCATTGGATTAAACATAAATCAATCTTATCCATTGATTTTATGTGTCCCACGGATTGAGATCCATGGATCCCAAAACCCTATAAATAGAGAGGCATACCATGCTCTCTAGGGTAATGCTTTTGAAGCACATCTCTCTCTTATTCTACATGTCAACCTCTCTCTCCTCTCCATTGGTGGTCGTCCACCAAACCCTAGAGGAGAAAGTCGTCGTCGCTTCGCCACCGCACCGTCGCTTCGACGTTCTTCGATTCTCCATCTTCTTTGGAGTGCTACGCTCGTGAAGAAGGTGTTTGATCTCGTACGACGAGATCATGAGTTCACCGTGCTTGGATCAACTCGTTGGATTGCGATGATCACGCAACTCATCCCCGCGCTCGCAAGCGTCTTCTCCAACGATCGGACTTGAGACAGGAGGTCTCTTTTCGTAGAGACTCGATCAACCACGCTTCAAGAGGTATTCCTTTATACTTGATGTGGTTCTAGATGAAATGATCCGAGAATCGTTCTTGGATCATGTGGTTTCATCGCATGAAAAAATTTTAAATTCTGCTGCATAGAACAACTAGTCCGACTAGTCGTTCTTCGTCGTATTCGATACGACGCTCACGCTTCCGTGATGCGCTTGAGGATTATCCCATATCCTTTAGTCATAACTGACAATGATGGACCATCTATGGCGGTTCGTCCTTATAGGGGATTTTGATGATATGATGCATTACGGGGTTGTGTTGTCTCTGGTTAGTTCTTCACAATCCCACCAAGGTGATCACTATGATAAGATATCTCACTCAGATATCTTTGTTTGTTCAGTTAAGATTCATATGCATGTTGGTTGGTTGACACAAAAGCCTATACCCACTTTTGTGGAGAGAAGGGTCTCCTTAAACATTTATGGTCGATGTACCTATGACATAGTACTGGTTGTTGATGACCAATTATCCCCTACTGAAGAAAGAGGAAGAGGATAATGTACTCTTGACGTTCTCTTTAATCACTAAGTTCTTTGTTAGTCTGTTATATGCTTGTCATATTTGTAGAGAGCTCAACTACCGATCTAATTTTGATGTCACTTCATTTGTTGTTTTGGACATCCTGACTAGGAGGGCAATTGGTGAGGACCATGAAGAAATGGGAGTCTATCATTTGGTTGATTCCCTGAATGTTGCTTGTTCCGAGAATCATTTTTTCCCACTTCAAGCACTCATTGGCTATGTTGGAGTATGCAATAGAGGCAAATTGGGTCTCTCCAAGATTCAATTATCACCCACTCATGTTTAGTCCCACATCTACTATCAGTGGGAGTCTGGTCTATCAGTGGGGCTATATAAGGAACCCCACGCCCCTATACTCATTGAGAGATTGCAATAGACAATACGGCCCTTTGAGTCCTTCTCCTTGTACTTTTAGCCCGCTCCCTTACGGAGTAGAGTTCCATGTAAAATCTCAAGGGTTCAATGTTTAATTATTTCTTGTTTCGATTCGCTTCCGCATTTCTAGATTTCAACATGCTACAACATTTGAGCCAACCCCCCCCCCTCCACAAATGATTTGTCAAGTGCTTGATCAGCTCCCCCCAACGATTTAGCTTGAGTGTGAGGCATACCAACCGGGGAAGCATCACTTGAGCTCTTTTTTCAGTACTATCCATTCAACCACTTTGTTTGATTTGGTCCATCTTAACCTTATGAGAATAAATAGGCATCATAATTGCTTGGAGAGTCATTATTATCTAGTTCTTGTTGATATTTTCCCTATGTTTCTTGAATATTTATGATGAGGAAAAAATCTAATGTTTATTCTCTTATCGTCATTTTTATTTTCTTTGTTTGGTGTTGATATGAAGACTATTTCATTTGATAATGCATGTGAGTCATGTGTCTTCTCGTCCTTTTTCACCTCTTGTGACAACATTGCTTGTTCCAGGAAAAAATTTTCTCCTTCAAACATTCTATAACACCGGCACTTAGGCCATCCCTCTACACAAAAGCTTTGTCAGGAGCTTTCTCAACTCCCCCATCATCCCTACTATTTAACTAGAGTATGAAGTCTACCAACTGGGGAAGGATCGCCAGAGATCTTTTCTTGTTTCCAATACTATCCAATCAGTTGATTTGTTCGATTTAGTCCACCTTGATGTTTGGGGAACTGATGGTCATCTTGATCGTTTGAAGAATTGTTATTTTCTTGTTCTTGTTGATTTTCCCACGAAATGTCTAGAGGAGTTATCTTTTGCCCCGGTCGTTGCTTAAATCATATGCCCCCGGAAGGCGGTAGCCCTTTAGGCCAATGATAATTGATGCAGCACTTAGCTCCGCTTATCATTATCATGCCATTGCTCGTAATTCTAATCCTTATAATATCATTTCCTTTTCCATACAATAGTGGTTCAAGTGAACATTTTAGTACCTCTAACCAAAGAGGTCAATCTTAATTGAACAAAAATCGATATATAGATATACATTAATGCATATACCCTAAATTGATTGATGTCCCTCTTGACATTAATACTGATATATCTTTCAATGTAACCCATTCTCAATAAAACCATTCTAAGAAGCATGCCATCATATTATCATATCAATAGTTTAGAACAATAAGCACTCCATAACATAAACAAGAACTAATGTGCTATTTTCATTCTTTCTAAGATGGGTTGAATACAATAACTGTACATAATAGTAGGTTCGACGAGGGAAAAGCGAGGGCATGGTCACAACTTATATACTAGCTGAAAGGTACACAGGGTAACGAAAAGCTTGATTATATATATATATATATATATTTGGCATGAAGGTCTAAACATATAAGCTAGGATAGGCAAGGATAGGCATCGAGGCCTCGGGCGGTAATATGTAGGGTGGTGCTGGCATAGCGTCTCAAGGCCTCAGCCGCGGCGAGCAGTCTAAACCTACTTGGATGTTGGCATATGGGGTGTACGCCTAATATACAACCTGGAAAGATGCTGCCATCAGGAAGGGGCAAGTGCATGATATATAGTTGTAAGAGAGTGAAGCCAGGGTGGTCCTAGAAGGTAGGAAGAGTGATTATAAGTATGTGATGAGTGAAAGTAAGGTTGGTTATTGTGAACCCCTCAGGATCCGGGTACCCGTTTACGACAAAATTCGCAATAATTCATTCACATTGATCGCAGAAGTTGTAGAAAAGCAGGGAAAATTTTTCGCGCGGCTAATTATCCACATGACATTCACATCCACAACATAACCACAAAAATTAAAAGAGACAATGGCACCAAAATTTTCTTTTCATTAATATTCATATCAAATTACAACATGTACAAGGATCTTCCATTACAACATATATCCCAAAGTGTGATACAAAATAGATAGCATTTACATCATCATCTGAACAAAACTAAGACAAAGTAATTCATACCGTCGGGTATAAACTATATCTCCTGGAAGCATGTATATACTGAGCGGCTACTGAACTGCAGGCTGTTTTCCTGCCACACACAATAGGAAAGAAGAGGTGTCAGCCATTGCTGGTACCTCCCTAAAATATATATAAATAACTTGACATTTAATATGTGCAAAAGCAAGCAAGTAGAAAGGTGGTATAAGTAAAATCTACATCTACTTGCGTAAGTAAAAAGGAGTTTCAAATTGTTTGTAATGCATTTCTAATGACTTTCCCCAGAACCCGGCATTTCCCATATGTAACATATTTCTATAGCAGTTGCGTAATCATGTGTATGAGTGGGAATGCATATATCATTTTCTTTAGAGATCATGTTGGTGAGTGAAAAATGGAAAAGTTGAGATTGTAGAGATCTATTAATTTATTTAAATTCTTGGGTAGAGAGAATGGTCTTTTGATCTTAACTTCTCAAATTCTCAACTTCAATGTTTCAGATATAGCTCCAGATGTTGTAGATGTAGATATGGATGATCTAGATATAGAATCGCCAAATCTGTTTGACGAAGTACTCAAGCGGTGAAGAAGCCTGCAAATGGCTCTTCCGTCTCGCCCTCTAATTGGAAGCGCGGTCCAATAGAGGGATAGGTCTACTCCCCAACTACGCCACTGAGACGGGTGAGAGAGACTCCCTAGAAAAGTCGCTCTAGAAAAACTGCCCGACTAGTACGGGCGGACGAGCTCGTACGTAAAAACTGAAAAACAAGGATCCCCCGCCTGGGTATCCTAAAACAGGGTCAGCGGAATGGTCTAAAGTCAGAATCCCAACGAGGCGTAAAACATTGCGAGCTCGCGTAAAAACCGTGTAAAAGACTGGGATCCTAGACCCGCGCACTTGGCGGCCGCTGCCCAAACTGGGCTTCCTTTCCTCCGCCCAGTTGAGAGTCACCGCGCTCTCGCACGGTCAAGTATAAAAGTTACTATGACCGTCAAGATTATTTATAAATATGAATTCTCGCATTTTGATTCTAACTTGGGTCGTGTGAATTAGTCCCAAAATAAATTATACATCCAAATCAGGCAACATGGATTTAATATATGGCCTCAAATGATCAGTAATAGTATTACTGAACAACAATATTAATGAATTGGGAATTCACGTTAATTAATTTCTTGTATCAGGAACAACATCATTCCGACGCACACCATGATGTGAATATCATTCCTAAGAGTCGATTAAACAATTCAGACAAAACACACTGTCAATTTTGGCTAAAATATGATCATAGCATGACAATACTAGGCTTACATCGAACTATTTGTCGACTGACAGTCTTATCTTCATGAAATTTTCATCGTGTTTCCATAGTACTGATGTAAATTCTTGTTAAGCTCTATTGTTGTTTACTCGAGTTCAACTTATGCAAATGTTTATCTTGTAAATAAATAACCTAACACCCCATCCCTACCTATTTCAACTAAATTCTGAGGAGTAACCTTACACGGCCTCCTGGTAATAAAATGAAATTGGATGATACTTTATTCCACCCTTAACAAGTTCTTCAGGTACCTATTACTTCACAGTGAATCAGATCGAACAATATCATCATCCTAAATTTCCATTCAAATTGATCCAGTATGTCAGGAACTCCATCTTCTGTCTATCACTAATAATAATAGACTAGGGTACTTAGTATGTATACTTACATTAACTGTTTAATCAAATATTGTTACCAGATCTTAAGTAATTTAATAATATTTTTAGTTGAATGCTACTGACAGTCTCTCTTAACTCATGTGGGAGAAGAGTCCATGAGATTAGACTAATAGTAAAATCATTTTCCAAAATTACAAGGATAATTATCTACTTTAAGATTTATTATGTGAATTTTACTAACCAGCATAGTACCCATCTACCAATTCAGCCTCTCTTAATAAATGAGGTTTCCAGAATAAGCCTTATATAGCACACCAAGGCTACCCAAATACATGACCTGACAATTCAATTAATTCACTTCCCTCTTTACATAGTTATTAACATGCACCCTCACAAGTCCACTAATACCATTAACAGATTTGTTCCTTCGAGAATCCCACAGTGATTTGATGACAATTTTCAACGGTGAGGAAAAGAGTAATCCCTTATCTCGAAGTTTGCTCAAGAAGAAAATGCCCAAAATTAATAAAAATTTGTGAAAGTTTAACTCATGTCAGGATCCAGTAATATATGTAAAAAAATTTGCTAAGATAGTATGGGATAATATCCAACCAAAATCATATATAAGTCCAAATATGGTAGAAACCACGTGAATGGCAGCAAAAGGGGTTGGAATAGGATCGTACCTTGGAAGGATCTAAGCATGCAACAACTTCTAAAGTTGCTTGAACAACATCTATTGCTTCATGAACACCTGCTGCCTTTTTCTGGAATTTGAAAGAAGGGCTGAAAAAAATTTACTCCACTGCTGGAGGCTTGGGGGATTTTTCGGCTGGGATTCTTGATGAGAGGAATTTGGGAAAAGATTTATAAGAACAAGGAGAAAAGAAACGGCTTGGTATTTATAAGTAGAAGAAGCTCTTGGGGTGTTGCCAAGTGGGAGAAAAAAAAAACAAGTGGAATGTCATGGAATTAGACAGCTGTGATTGTTTAAAGTAGAAAAAAAATAATATTTTTTTTTGTGAGTCGGCTGTGATATAATAGTAGAGAAATTAATTCATTAGCTATATATATACATATTTTAAAATTCTCTTTTCTTGAGAATTTTAAAGTGAACCGTACACGCACCTCGAGTGTCGGATTTCGACACGCAATGTCTCGATTTGATCGTCTCAAAACGACGATCAAAATGAGTATAATATTGATATACTTTCGGTTGGGTTTTGAATACCCGAAATTTTCGGATACGGATTTTGTTTAAAGTTAAATTTTGTGATTTAAAAATATCAAACGACCTCCGATTGACGAACAGTCGATTCCGTTGGTTTCGTATCGTCGAATCGGATCTCATGATGGTCTCGGTTCGTTTCGCGGTTTCCGAATTTGCGTCGCGGCTTTTCACGGCGCGCAATACAAAGTGACCGATTTTTGGTCGATTTCGTCCGAACGACTTTTGATTCATGATCAATTAGTCGTTTTAGGTTGTTTAGTATTGACCGACAACGCTTTTGGGTTCATTAGACCCAAAATCGGACGACTTCGGATTTGATTGGAAACCGGATGCTACAGTTATCATGAAACCTTCAAAGAAGAAAACTAGACTATAAGCATGCTCGAGAGTCTTGACCTAGCCAATGTGCCTATGCTCGGAGCTCCCTCTTTCAACCAATCCCTTTTTTGCTAACAATTCAAATCTCTATAATAAATGCAGCTTGGTTATTCTCATTGAAGAAAAGTCAAATATCCATTCTCTTATCAAAAATTTTATTAATGATATAAAAACTCAATTTTGCATTGACTTAAAGACTTGTGTTCTGATCCCAACGAGTTCCTCTCCTGCGACTTGCACTTTTCCTTCCCTCGGATTATACATCAAACGACTTGCATCCATATTTCACACCAGAATAAGATTGTTAAACGCAAAAACGACACATTCCTGATATTGCTCACTCATTTCCATGTTCTCACTTCAAATTGGGAGGATGTGGTTCTCATTGTTACCTTTTTTATTAACAACATGCCTTCCACTCATATTCATGAGCAGGTGCAAATTAAGGTTCTTTACTCGAGTATCGAGTGGTAATTTTAACTTGTTCAATCCCTACATGTGAAAGCTTTACAAATATACAGATCGATTACATAGTCTTCAATCTGTGGCTCACGACACAAACAACAAAAAATACAAATATATCCAATCACAAATATAATCAAGCAATCACAATGGACATCTGTATTTTTACGAGGAAACCCAAAATCAGTAAATTCCTCAATCAAGAGTCTTCCCTATTCAAGATTTTAAACAACATAAACTCTCGGTCCTTTCAATTAAGAAGCAACTTTAAATATAGGAAGCTCCTACTCTAATACACATTTTCAAAACTAGAAATCGCTAGTGTCAAACTTCTCTTTTGATCTGAAAGAGAGGCTCCCAAACATGGCACCTTATAAAATATTTATACTAGAAATAAAATCCCTTAGAACCTCAAATGATATACAATAAAATGAGGTATAAAAATGTTTTTACGTATCAATAGCTTAGGGTCGATGCTTAAAACACAACTACACAACTATAGGATCAGTACTTGAAACACAACTACACAGCGATAGGGTCGGTTTAACTAGCGTAGGGTCTTCATTACATCGTTAGCTTTGTCTTCATAATTTTATCAACTTGATCGTAGCTTAAGTGAATCTAGTTGATCTTCATCACTGTGATCTTTTTGCATATTTTATCACGAGGTCCTTAGTTGTCTTTACATCTAAATACAAACTAATACAAAAAAACTATTGCTATATGTTATAGTATGTGTCACATGTATAGATGGCTGATTGGATAACTCCAGGGTCTAATTACCACATCTACAGGTTTAGCCCGACATATACTATGAATGGGACTCATCTTACTGGTGAGACTGTATAAAAGCCACACACCACTTGTAACAGATGAGACAGACAGAACAATACGGAATACCCGATCTTTGAGAGACCTTCTCCCGTGGTTTCATCATGCTCCTTATGGAGTAGGATTCTACGTAAAATCTCAATGTTATTCCGTTCTTTAACGCTTCCGGACTATCATCTTCTACATGGTATCGGAGCGCGTTCAATTCTTGAGGACTTATTTTATGTTCGTGATTTGTTAAAGATTCGGTTAACATAGCATATTTGTTCCCGAAGATTTGTTTTTGAAGATTTTTTGATTGGTTCAAGTTCAATATCTAGGGTTTCTTCTGAAACCCTATTTCTGCATACTCTGAAGATTGTGTACCAATTTTGATTATTCTTGATGATGGTATTAATTATTTTTGTAATGAATTGATCAAGTTGGAGTTCTACGGTTTCATCAAAAACCCTAATTCTACAAGGTAATATGGCATCAACATCCAAGACTCTAGATCTGCAGATCCATAGATCATGCCTCGTTTCCTACATGATCGTTATGAACAATTAGGGTGATGGGTTCCTAGTATAACCCTACCCCCCGTAGAGGCAGTGAATTCCAGAACTCTGCGTGCAAGACGACGTCGTTCTCCTGACAGCGTAAACATGCGCATCTCCTATTATTTGAAGAGGAAGAAGAAGAGGATGTGTTCCTCATAAACCCTACTTCCTATGGTGAGCGCGATAGTACCTCGCGCACAAGGGGAAAGAAGAAGCCCAACTCTTGATTGAAACCACCTGATTTAGGGTTTTGATCCCCCCTCCAACGATTTCGAAGGCCCAACGCCTCAGTGCCACAAATAAGTGGCACCTCCACCTCCAGGAGGAGCCACCTTCCATCGTCAACCCTTTTGTGCACACCATCTAACGCATGTACTCATGCATACAATGCGAGTCTTCTTTCAAAAGTTGGAGCTACATCGGGATGACGCGAGTTCGTGAATCGTGAGAATCGTGAGATCGGTTCCAAAAGAAAGGGAACCCTAAATAAGCACCTGACCCTCCTTCAACCATGCCCCAATTTATTTAAATGTTTTTGAAGCCCACGATCCCAGATATAAAGTTAGAAAAAAGGTTGTGGGGTTATTTAGGCCCAATTCAGAAAAAGGGAGAGGGGGCCTGCTAAAAAACCAAGGGTAGCTGCAAGTTTATGGGGCAGTTCGAATATTTTGGGCCCAATAGGGCTACAATGCCCAATAAGAAAAGAGAGTTGTGTTTTCTTTGGGCCAATTTGGGTTATGCTTCCGAAAAAAAGGAAGGGGATTTTTTTGGAAAAAAGGCGCGTACAAAAAAATGAGAAAAGAAAATAAAAGTCATACACAAGAAAAAAAACAATTTAAAAAGAGAGAGGAGAAAAAGGCAACAAAAGGAGATAGAATTACAGTTTTCTTTATATGCCCTGTTTTCATGTCTTCTCCCAACTTGGTCGATGTCATTTATCCTAAACGGGTATGTGAGAAAGGGGAAGTGGTATGTAGAGTTATACAAGTCATATTTCAAGCTCTATAGTTCAGATTCACAATCTACATTCAGTTTGTTTCCGAGTCTTCAGTTCACGACGCACATGCACACACGCGATGGTTATGTGAGAGGTCCCCATCTTTGATTTGGACTCAAGATTTTCATGTCATCCATAGGGACTCCAGAGCAGAGATCTCTTTCTCCGAGCCAGTGTGGACTCAGGGTTTTCATGTGGATTCATGGGGACTCCATAGTAGAGATCTCATTCTCTGAGCCAATATGGGAGAGACCCAATTCTCTGACGAGGAGATTCTTTTTCAGACTCCATTCTCCGATGTTTGTGGACTCCGACGAGGATGTTTCCACTGCTTTCTCCAGTTTGGCCGTTCAAAAAGATGGAGAAATTGCTGGCCGGAGTTCTTCAATGAGGAGACTCATTTCAGTTTCAGTGACTCTAACAGACGCACTACAGAGCACGCGTCTCCAACGAGGAGACCCGATTTAGTTTACACTCCAGCCCTTCTGTTCCTCCTTACCAGCACGACATAAGAAGCAACATCCTCAACAGGCAACCAACAGTGTTTGCTTTGAGTTGGTATTGTCCGTAGTGTCATGTATTGTGTGTGAGAGTGATTTCTTTTTATTTATCCAAGCTGCGCATGCATGCTCCAGTTGAGGAGTGTTAGAGTATGTGTCACATGTGTAGATGGGTAATTGGATCCCTCTATGGTCCACGTACCATATCAACAAGTTTAGTCTCACATCTAAGGTGAGTGGGACTCGGTCTTACTGGTGGGGCTAAATAAAGAACCCCGCACCACATGTAACAGATAAGAGAGACATAACAATACTGAACACCCGCCCTTGAGAAGCCTTCCCCGTGGTTTCATCCTGCTCCTTATGGAACAGGGTTCCTCGTAAAATCCGGATCTTCTTCCATTATTTATATTTCTCTAGCTCTAATATGCTTCCGTGCTATCTTTTTCTACAGTTATCATGAAAACTACACGTGTATGTGTGCAATCAATAACAAGAGGTGTTTCGCACTCCTCCCAAAGGGTTTGTGTGTGTTGTTGCTCTTGTTCACATTCTTGATCTTCAGAGGGACAAGTTGGTTTTTGAGGATAATCAAATGTATGTTCTAAGGTATGCTCAGAGTCACATGAAAACCGCAGCTATGACATGAGGGTGTGAAGGTGTTATATTGGTATGAACGTCATTTTTCTCGAGTATATTCCCTTACCCCATTCTAAGTATGCTCCTATCAAGATTAGTCATTTGACAAAGGTTTCACATGCTGACAATTTTTCTACCTCTTGTGATACTGCTACTTTAACACTAGCGTGTATCCTAGTGCTACAGGTAATGGCACATGAGACAATTCGCCCACTATCACGATATATGTTCTTATACCCCTCAGATAGGATAAATGGTAGTGTATCGTGCATTGGATTTCTAAATCAATATCCCTCTCCAGCTTAGGATCATAATCTGGACAATATGCAGCAACGTTATCAGCATCAAAGATTTTGTCCATGTCGAGGTGCTATGTGACTCCATATAGAAAAATGCCATGGAAGAGGTGGTGGCTACTCTCATCTCCAGTGGCACGTGACAACTCGTAGATTCACTTGCTAATAGCAAGTGGTTGGTTGTAGATGGGTCTTTGTTGTGAAATATGGTGCTCTACATAAGGTTATTTATATGCAGCAGCCTTCCAACTTTGAGACTCAAGGGTACTGTCAGAGCGTGTCTGCTGATGAAAGCCATTACGTCCTTGAGTAGAGACCTTAAGCATTTTTCGAGAAACTGTTAAAGGTTCTTGTGAGTTTGGGACTCCTTAGATCCTCATCTGACCATTCTTTGTTTTTACGAAAGACAAGGAAAGGCATTGTAGTCACTGTTGTAAAAGTCGGCCGACTAGTCGAGTCGGGGGGGTAGCCGACTCGACTAGGCCTAGTCGGCCATTAGTCGGTCAACCTGACTAATCGGGCCGACTAGTCGGCCAACTACTCGGCCGACTATTACATAGAGGTTTTTTATCTTTTTTATTTTTTGCTTTTTTTAAATCAAACCTATTCTAATATGCTTAATGTTATATTTAAAGTCAATTACTCCTTTTGTTTCATTATAATAGCATAGAAAATGTTCAAATCTATGTAAATATATAAGAATTTATGTATAAAAAATGATTTATATTGCAAATATATAAGAATATGTGTATAAAAATAATTTATATATTATAATTAAATAAATAATTCAAAACCGACTAATGGCCGACTAAATCCGATTAGTTGCCCGACTGCCGATTAATCCTTAGTCAGTGACCCCACCGACCGAGTACCGACTACCGATTTCTGCAACATTGATTGTAGTTATGATATATGTGTGTGATACAATGTACACTAGTGATGCCTCAGAGAGCATTATGGAGGTAAAGATATAGTTGGCAGAGCAGTATCTGGTCAAGGATTTTGGACCACTGAGATGCTTCCTTATGATATTGTTTGTTTAAATGAGATATGGTTATATCCCAACGAAAGTACGTTATTGATCTATTGCAAGAGACTGAGATGTTGTGATCCACGTCAGCCGACATTCGCATCTATCATGCTAGAAAGATTGAAGACATGAATTACTACAAGCATTTGGTTGGGAAGCTAAAATATATATCCATCACTCGATTAGCTATCTCACTTGCAGTTAACAAACATACATTTCAAGGATTGTCCTACTCGAGCTTACTTTGATATATGCAAGATAATTCTAAGATACATCGTGTCCTCTCCACCCCAAGGATAATGTTCTCCAAGGAGACCACTCAAGAACTTATAATCTACTTTGATGTTGATTATGGGAAATACTTGATAAAAAGCCCAATACTAGCTTAATACCTACTTGGCAGCGAATCTGGCCATGTGGAGAAGCAAGAAGTAGACGGTCGTTTCACGTTCAAGTACAAAGAGCAAGTATATATTGATGGCTCATGCAGCAACAGAGTTAGTTTATATTCAATCACTACTTGCAAATTCACAAGTTGCCCCTACAACGGTTATAGAGCTAAGATGTGATGACCTAGCAACTATGCATATAGCCAACAACCCCATGTTTCATGAACGCATGAAGCATATGAAGATTGGTTGTCGTTACACCATGAATTTGATACAAAATGGATTGTTATGAACCTCTAGTGTTATTTCAGAGGATTAGACTGTCGACACACTCGCCAAACCACTTGCTCATAGTCAATTTTAGAGATGTTGTCGCAAGTTGAGCAAGTTTGAGCCTACTTTGACAATGGAAAGTAGACTCCAAGCGGGAGAATAGTAAGAAGGTCATAATCCCACTAGTAGAGAGGTTTTCTGAGTGTATATGAATCATAGTCGGTGTGAGTCCCAAGGGTCCATGGACAGAAGGCAAAGATCTTTTAGTTTAGTCCTTGACACACAAAAGGAGTGTCAAAGGAGGAGTAAGAAGAGGAAGATCAAAATATGGCATTGAAAAATAAAAAAAGATGAATCGAAGATGTGTACAGTCACCTTAAATAAATTCTTAATTTAATAGCCGTTAATCAAAATATAAAAAAATATAGTTGCCTACAAATCCATAAAAAGGGACTCGTCATGTATATTACATCACAAGCTATGTACAACTCAAACTCATCGAGGCGATCCTGGAGGATGACGAAGCAATCATCCCCACCGTCTAAACATCACATGCCAACGAATGTAGACACATATGTCCACAACTGCCTTAACCGCCATCCTTCCATAATGTAACAGCCACGAATCTTCTGAGCCTTTTCTCATGTGATCTACAAAACTAAGAGTACGTGAGAGACGTTCGCTTGCCCTTCCCTGATTTTTGGGTCTACATTAGTTGCTTTCCTTCCTTTGAACCGAATGGAGTTGTTTAAGTAGAGATGTATGCTCCATTTTGAGGGGAAGGCTTTTGCGATGTTGAATTGTACCCTTTCAGGAGTTATTTTATCTTTTGTCTTTATATGGTGCAATTGTAATCCTAACCTCTCCATATATAAAGAAGCCTAACGAGTCTAACAACTCATCTCTTAAGAAGAAACATTCTATTCTTCGACTACTAGATATCCAAATTGTAAGGTCGGCTTGGTGTTGCTCAGCTATCAGATTGATACATTTAAATATAGAGATAGGGAATTAGGATCAGAGGAATTAAGTAATAAAAAGATAATACATTCTTACATTGATTTTGGATGGGAGAACGTATAGATCAAAGGGAGGAGTTTCGAAAGCATATAGAGCCATGTAAGATAGAGTCAGATAGAAGTTTAAGAATGTAAGAGGATACAATAAAATCAAGAAGCTATAAAAGGAGGAACATTCACAAATGAACTCGCATAAAAAAACATTTTCCATCTTTTAGTCATTGAACGTGTGCTTTAAATAATGTATTTTTATGATCTCGATAACCTCGTGATAAAAAACAAAGTTGGGGTTATAAATAGTATTTTTTTTGAAGCCAGAAAGAGGGGGATACACTCTTAGATGTTCGTCCCTTGCATTAAGAAAAAGCTAAAAAGCGGGAAGAAAAGTACAAGAAGGAAAAAAGGCGCTCTAAGCAAGCCACGAGCGCACCAGAGACGACGCACGAATATAGACATTCTCCTTGTAAAACTTGTGGCTAGAAAACAACAGATCGTTCCTAGCCAACCAAATAGACCACACAAAAGCCAGAGGCCGCAGCAGCTCCCCCCTCGGGCGATGCCTAGCCGAGAAAAGCACACTGCAAAAGTCATCGACCCCCGTCCTGCCGACCCACCCTAGACCCGGGTCTTCCCAAAGAGGCAACACAGTCGGGCACGAGAAGAAAAGATGATCCGGGGTCTCGACCCCCCCCCCTCACAAAGCAAGCATATGTTAGAGACGGACCCGAGCAGCCTGGCGAACGGTCCCGCATCATTAGCCTCCCCCTACTGAGCATCCAAAAAAGAAGGCAATCTTCGCCGGAAGGCCCAACCCCCAGAAGAAAGCGCAGTTCCTCACGAGTGCCGGCAAAAGGGAGGGGGGGTCTGCATATCGTCGAGTAAGCCCTCCGCACCGAGAAAGGACCGCTCCGCCACGTCTAGTGGCCACGACCCAAGGAGGGCCCGCCACCTCCCGGAGAGCGTACAGAAGCAGAAGGAACTCGTGAAGGCGCTGGTCAGAGAAGCTCGAATGAAAAGACGGCATCCAGTTCCCATCCACCCAGCAGGAGGCGACCGATGCTTCACGGTCCGTAGCGAGAGCAAAGAGACGAGGGAAGCGCTGAGAGAGAGCTCCCCCGTCCGTCCAATTATCCAACCAGAAGGCAAAATGATACCATTCCCTAGGACGGGCCGAAACAGCGACCTGAAGTTGGCAGAGAGAGAGTGGAGGGACCTCCGGAAAGGGGAGGGCTTTCTCCCGCCCGTGGCGAGCGCTCCCCAGACGGCTGAACTCCGACACCGTAGATCCGCCTAAGGAGGCGGCAGGTGAGGTCCTCCTCGCTCCCCCAAATCTTGGCCACTCATTTCAGCAGTAAGGCCTCATTCAGCTCCTGAAGGCGATGGATCCCCAGCCCTCCGTCGCACTTCCTCAAAGTAATGTCGCCCCAGCTCACTAGATTCATCCCTGGCCCCTGCCCGCTCCTACCCCAAAGAAACCTCCGCATCATACCCTCCAGCCTTCTCTGAATGCCCCCAGGCATGAGCCTCGTGGAGGAGTAGTACGCCGACATGGCAGAAAGCACCGCTCTCAAAAGAACCATGCGCCCCCCCGGGACAAGATCGACGCCTTCCAACCAGCAAGTCGCCCCTCCACCTTCTCGATCAAAGGAAGCCAATCCGCCATCTTAGATCTCCTCGTGTTGAGCGGTAGGCCAAGGTAGTGAATGGGGAGATCAGAGCACTCAGTGCTCAACGCGGACCCACAGAGATTCGCCAACTCCTCGTCCATGCGAAAGGGAACCAGCTTTGATTTACTGCTATTCTGCACCAGCCCGGACAAATCGCTGAAAAGCTCCATAATGGATGCCATCCCTTTGGCCTCCTCAAGGCCCCCCTCAATGAAAAAAAAGGTGTCGTCAGCGTACTGCTGCAGCGGGACTGAAAGGTCATCCCGCGAGTAGCCCCGCGTAAGGCCCGCCCGAAGAACTCCCCCGACCATGCGCGCCAGAACGTCTGTCGTGATGATGAACAGCAAAGGGGCGAGAGGGCACTCCTGCCTCACCCCCCTCTGAGGCTGGAAGAAACCGCCCTCCGGCTTCCCATTCACGAGGACGGACATGGAGGCCGTAGTAACGCAGCGCTTCATCCAGGAGATCCAGATTTCAGGGAAGCCTCTCCTATGCAACGCCGTCCAGAGGAAGCGCCAGTCCAGCATATCGAAGGCCTTGGAGAAGTCCACCTTCCAGAGCAGGGCCTGAGTGCCCACCCGCCTCCGGTCAGCCACAATCTCATAAGCCAAGACCAGGTTGTCCGCGATCTGTCGTCCAGGAACGAATGGCGTCTGAGTCGGGGCAATGATGTGTTCCAAGACCCTGCTCAGTCTGGTCGCGAAAGCTTTGGCGACAATGAGGTAAGAAGCATTGGAGATTGCAATTGGTCGGTACTCCTCGATCCTCCCCGCGCCAAGCCTATTTGGAAGAAGAACAATCAGCCCCTTGTTGAGCCTCTCGAAACCAGCATTGCCATGGCAGCACTCTATCGCCACCTCAAGCACATCTCTGCCAACCAAATCCCAGAAATCCTTGTAAAAGGATATCGGGAATCCATCTGGGCCGAGAGCGCCGTCGTCGTTGAGATTCCAGACCGCCACCTTCAGCTCCTCCAACGTGATTGAGAGCGTCAAACTAGCGGCATGCGCGTCGGAAAGGCACTCCGCCCTCAAACCTGACCACCTCCAGCGTCTGCCGGGCTCCCTAGCGGAGAGCCTAAAGAAGTAATCCGCAATCGCCTTCCCGAGTGCCCTGTTCCCCTCCACTAGCTCCCCATCAACTAGCATCGACCTAATGACGTTCTCCCTCCGCCGCCCGTTGGCAACACGGTGGAAAAAGGTCGTGTTAGCATCACCCTCCTTGAGCCATCTGTGTCTGGACCGCTACCTCCACTCAACCGCCCTCTTCCTGTCCTCCTCGAAAATCTGCCTCTGAGCGTCAGACCGCACCCTGAGCTCGTCTCTAAGAAGGGGCCGCTGGTCCTCTAACGCGTCCAGCGTAGCCACCACCTCCTCAGTCGCCGCCTTCGCCGCACGGCGAGCTTCCCTGGACTCCCTCTTGAAAGCGCAGAGCCTGGTTCTCAGGGAGTCCAGCTTTGACACGAGTCGTGTCGTGGCCGTGCCCTCGACCGAGATAGAAGCCCAATGATAAGTCACCAAATCTCTGAACCTTCCTCGAGCAGCCACGCCTTGTCGTAGCGGAAGAATCCGCGAGCAGGCGCAGGATCTCCCGAGTCCCACAAAATAGGCGTGTGATCAGACCACGTGCGGGGCCTGACCGAGACGAAAGAAAGCGGGAAGAGCTCCAGCATCTCGGACGACGCCAGGAACCGATCGATGCGCGACCTCGAGTTTGCGTTACGCCAAGTGTACATGGTTTCGGACGCGTCCAAGACCTCCAGCTCCAGCGAGTGCACCACCTCAACGAAAGTGTTAGAGCCCGGATCTTGACCGCCCAGCTGCCTTGGCGGACCGACGAAAGCAGGGTGACGTTGAAGTCCCAACCAACTAGCCAGGGGACATCCGGGAAAGCCTCCCTCGCGCTGCGCAGGTCCGCCCACAACCGCTCCCTCTCAGAGCCAACGCACGGGCCGTAGACGCAGGAGATAGCCAGCGTCACCCCCGTGAGGTGGGTTTCCAGAAGCACGATGAGAACGTGAGTGCCTCTCAACTCCCCCCGCCGAGCAAGAGCAGATCCCCGCCAAGCGACAAGCATACCTCCCGCGGAGCCGATGGCCCCGAGATCGCTGAACTCAATTAAAGGACCCGCCCCGAAGGAGCGCCAGTCCAAGCCGGAAATCGTGGTTATAAATAGTATTGAACACATAACTTAAAATTAAGGGATGGTTACACTTTAGCCTTTTGAGTTTTGCATTATGATAAAAAAACAAAGTTGGGGTTATAAAGTAGTATTGAACACATACCTTAAAATTAAGGGATGGTTACACTTTGGCCTTGCAAGTATTGCATTACCACTAATGCCCTTACCTTTTTCCATTAAAACTTGTACCCTTTATACTTTCCTCGTTAATACATGTGCTCGTTTGTTAAGTCAGACCTGATTTGTTCAAACGAAGGTCAAATTAAGAAGAATTCTACTATAGTTTTGCCACTCCATTCTTGACCATATGCCATCTCCATCATTGCTCTCTTCGACTCCTCCCTCCATTCCCTCATCGCTTCCCCTATTTTTCCACCATGTAATAAGCAATGATGTCATCTAAGGTTGCAAAATTAAATAGTCAATCCTCGCTCAGTTGGATCATTGACTACGGATTAATCAGCAGTCGGATGACTAAATGGATTTAGTTGAACTTTGGTCGATTTCGTACTTTTTATTTATTTATTTTAAATATATAAATAAGTTTTTATACATATGTTCTTACAAATTTACATAATTTTGTAATTTTCTGTCCCTATCATTATGAAATAAACTAAACAACAACATTCCAATCGAACATTAAGCATCTTATAGATTAAATTGCTTTAAAGAAAGCAATAAAAAGAAATAAAAATAGTCTAAAATCGATCGATTAGTCAACCGATTAATCAGGTTGTTATATGGAGATGGCTCGCGAGGCAACAAAACCTCTCGTTACGCCTATGTTGTAGAGGGACCTCCTTAAAGGTAGGATCCACCATGTTCCACACGCACACGTTACGAGTACGACATTATGCTTGACCTAGAAAACATGTTGACAACATGGCACATTGTTCGTATTTGATCCTCGAAAGACTCTGATCCCCAGGAAGCACATTCCTATGCACCTCCGAAGAGCTCCATTATTGAAATCCTTACGTGATACTTGTAAAGATGTTGCATAGTGGCCATTGCACTAAATTCGAAGGTAGTGGTAGCATCTATCATGGATGCTTGAGCCAAGTTCATGTCACTTCTAAGATAGGAGGTGAAGGGGACCTCCATACAAACAAGAGGCTCGAGGTGGGGATGTGCTCAAAGGGGAGGGGTGGAGGGCAGAGAGGGCCTCGAGGTAAAGAGGCTCTGGGCAAAGGAAGCCAGGAGGTGGAAGACCTGAGAGGGGGGCCTCGGGGCGAAGTGGACCATGGAGGGTGCTCGAGGCTGGGGGGGGGGGGGGGGGGGGGGCAAGAAGTATGGTAAGATGGTTCTTGACAGGAGGAAGATAGAAAAAGGAGGGGATATAAGTTACACTTACGCACATGCTTTTAACGACGGATTATGAAGGGACGGGACGACAAATAACTAGGACGTAAGTATTATTCGATAGTTTTGTTAGAGGACAAGTGTAATTGCAAAAAAGGTTAGGGAACAAGTGATACTGTGAAAATTCAGAATGGTGCAATGGTAAAAATCCCTAAATTCAAGGACTAATGAACAAATCAAAGCCTTAAGAACTCATTTAAAAAATATAAAAATAAATTAACATATAAAAGGTAATTATAATATTGGCCTCAAATTTCAGACTGCATCATGGTTGCTTTGTAAGACAAAAGAAGTGTGAAGATAAGAGATGATAAGTAGATAAAGTAAAATGTGCCTAGACACACTAGTTGTTTAGAAAAGAATAAATGTAGTGAGTCAGCGAACCGGTGGAATTATTATAGATGGCAGTAGCTCTACCAATTAGTGGGCTTAAATCCAATTAGTCCAAGACAATCACCCAAAAAGCTGGAGTCCGTATTGTCAAGCAGGAACTCCATTTACCAAGTCAATATTTCATTAGCTTTCCATTTGGTGCTATGTTGAGGTGTTGTGACCTCTCTCACTCAAATTCATGCCATCCTCTTTGCATCTGGCAAACTATGATCCTTTAATACTAGCAACTGGAAGCTTTAGGTAGCCCTTTCCTCCTTTCTCTTTCAATGGGAATTACGCAGTCTTGACACCTTTTCATTATTATAGAAAAGACGGAGAAGGGTTGTTGTGAAACTACAAGTCTTAGCATGTTTTATTGCTTTCAAGTCAGACATATATGTGTGTGTTCATTATTACAAAGAAACAAATCTTCTAATGGGCTTCAAGGCGTACAAAATTAAATGTTAGCTTGTGTAGTTTGGTACCATAGGATTAATCCGATCATGGACCTTTATCTCAGCCCTCTGATACAAACGTTTATTTCAAAGTCAAGATATCTTGATTGCACGAGCCACAGTTCACGAAGCTGGTTGCTAACCACTTAAGAAGGGGTTAAGGATACTTCAAAAATGATAGCAATGACGGAAAGACAATGAACCAAGGATTTTCTGTGGTAAGTATATTTTAGCAAAGCATATGACACATAGAGGTGGTATTTCCTCTATAAACTTTGAAGATCCCTCGTGCGATGTTAGATTCCTAAAGAAACAGATAGCTTAGATGAAGCTATAAATTACAACCTCCTCCCTCACTATACATGTTAAGGGTAAACTAGAGGGAGGTTGCATCCACCTATAGATGGGTGTTTGATCTGGATTGTAAAGATATAAAATAATAATATCCTGAATTGGGCAATGGAAGAGAATGCATCGAGTGCAAAACGACGTGTGATTAATTATTCTACAAGTGATAACATGAGAAAACGGATATTTAGAAGCAAAATGGTTGAGTTTAATTAATATGTAGGTAGAATACCACATGAATAGAGAGGGGAGAAATGACGAAAGGAAAGAGAAAATATCATGATTGTGTTAGCATGCATGTGTGTGGAAAGGAAATAACGATTTGATTATCCATGAGGCCCCGGTGTTCTCTTATAAAGAGGAGAAACCATGTTGGGCAAATTACATAATAGAGACAATAAGAGAAGAAAATACATAAAATAGACAAAGATAATTATATATATCTTAACACTCAGAATCAAGATGAAGCATAGATGTCAATCATGTTCAGCTTGAAATAGCATCTCTAAAATTGCCCTCCAGTTAGAGCCTTGGTGAAAATGTGGGAAGTAGAGATAAAGTCCATCTGAATTATGCCACGTGTATAGTGACAATCTACCAGTCTCTCATATAAAGCGGGGTTGTTTGCAATGAAAAGAGCAGTGCGGTTGCCGCATTGTAGATGCATGGGAAGAGGTGTGTCAATAGCTAGGTCAGTCAATACGGATATGCCCAACATCATCTCAATGCTCCCTTGCATCATGGATCTTACTCTGATTTAGCACTAGATATGGAAACCATAGAAGGCCATGTCGGCGATATATCGGCGATATGTCGCCGATATATCGGTTTCGAAAAGGTAGGGGTTTCTTTTTTTTTTAATAAGAAAAAACGAGGGTGCCCTCCCAAGGCGGGAGTCACCACACCAACATATTCATTAAAAAACGAGATGGTACATTAGTTGGATATCCAGAAATTGTACATGGCATTACACTTAGCAAGAACATTTTCAGAGTAAAACCGTTGTCCCTTGAAAATTGTATCATTCCTGCCAAGCCAAATAGCCCAAAGCGCGGCAAAGGGCTTGGAGACATCGTCGGAGGACCCAAGATTGACCACCCGAATAGATCTCCAAAAATGCTCCGCATCGGATGCCCGAACCCACGGAAGCCCCAACGACTCCCAGACATTGGCCGACGGCCTGCAGCCAAAGAAGATGTGGTCTGCATCCTCCACGTCATCCTTGCATATGTCACACCTCGAATCTGTCGCTCCCAGCAATCTGCCTCTTCTCACTTTGTCACATATCCGGTCTCTCCTTAGACATGAAAGAAAAACCTTAACCCGAGTAGGAATCTTAGCCGCCCAAATCACCTTCAAGTCAGCACATAGGTCTTCGTCTCGCTCCACCACACCCCCACTCATTTTCCTGTATGCATTCTTCACCAAGAACATACCGTCCACCCACACAAAATGATCAAGGTCGCCTGACATCTCCTCGACAGGGGGAATCTCTGATAGCAACCGCAAAAACTCCTCCAACCTCTGATCCGAGAGAACAGCAAGGAACCTCGGCGCTCACGAACCTCCACCCATGGAGTGCCCAGCCTCAACGGACCGATAGCGATCGGGATCCACGCCGACAGAACGCAGAACCTCCTGAGCACCAACAGGACGGACCCCACCACCATCAACCTCTTCGCGAGTGTCAACCACAAGACGCCAAGGTAGAGAAACTGCCGCCAGTGTCGGAAGCCCTACAGCAGAAACGACGCCGAACCGAATCACCTCCAACTGGGAACGCGCCACGGACGGATGTCGTCTACCCGCACAAGGTTGCTCCACCTCCGGAATCCGAGCCCCCACCTCCGTGGGTTGAACTGGAGGCCGATGCTCCGGCCCCCCACCCCCCGGCGACTCCTGAGTCATCTGGAACTCCCTCCCGCGACAATCAGCCGCCTGACAAGCCGCCCAAACATCCGCGGCCACCAACTCAAGAAGCACCGCCTACCAGCAAGCCGCACCTCCCACCAACCCATCTTCTCTGCCCCAACCGGACTCACCCGAAGAACGACCTCCAACGCATGTCCAGGTTGACAACCCGAACTCTCGAGTGAGACGACCTCAAGAACGCCCCGCAGCAACTCTGTAACGCTCTCTTGCGACCTCGCCCCCAACGGGAGCCCCCTGACAACGACCTTCTCCACCCTACCGGGCACCACGGTGACATCCCACTCCATCGTCCTCCGCCACTTCAACCGCAACGACCAGGCCTCCGAACCACACAACAAACTCCGCACCTCAGAGTCTCGGAGTCCCCTCGCCAACGCCCTCCACGGAGAAAGCCAAGCCACATCGCCCTTAAAGGATGCCTTGGGCACAAGCCCCACGTCAGAAGTAGCCAAGAAAAGCGCCCCCTCACCACCACCCTCTCCAACCAGCAAGCCTGACTGGAGCCCAGCTACCGGGCAGCACCTCCTCGAATGCCCAAAGCATCGGGACGAAAAGCACCGCAGGGCTCTCGACACGCACGTGCCCAGTGATCTAGACCACCACAGCGGAAAGCAGCCTCGGGCGAAAGGGGAGACCGGCGGCGGCCCACGCCCACGCCTAGAAGCAGCGGAGAACCGCCATCTCCGGCGCCCTTCCACCAAGCGGCATCCCTCACCCACATCCGAGGCCTCACAGGCAGCCGAGCCAGGGGCCGCATCCGGCAGGCCCAGCTGTAACTGCTCTCCGAATCCCCCAAAGCCAGACGCGCTGCGCCCGGTCGCAGCTCCCGCTCGCTTCCAAGGATGCCGCGCCCAGCCACCCGAGCCCGCTGGCGACCGCGGATGGAGAAGGGTGCCGCCTCCAGGCTCCCTTGCATGTCCTAGCTCTGGCAACCACGCACCGAGGCACGATGGTGACCCTACCCGCACATGTGCAGGCGACCCCCCTCGCTCGCTCGCATCCCGACGCCCCCGCTCGACAGCGCCGCTCCCAGCCGAAACCGCGTGCCCTAAGTCGCATCGCCAGACCCCTCCGCCCGAGCGACGCGGAAGCTCCGCCAAACCCTCGCGAACACGATTGGAGGCGACGTACGGAGGCGCGCTCCCAGAATCGCCCCCACAGCCCTAGCTCGCATTTTCCTATCGTACTTCCGATCCAAAGAGCAGAAGGGTTCAAGGTAGGGGTTTCTATATTACCCTATATATTTTTTTACAGGGATATCCGCGATATATGGCCGATATATCAACGAATCAGCTCATATAGGTCAAAAATGATTGGATTCAGTACAAAAAATCCTGGATATCGATCGATATCATCGATATTTCGCCGATATCTCTATATCCATGCTATTATTCATGCAAGATTGATTCGACTATTTATCTAGCTACACCCAGTATTTAAATACATATCTAGCTACACCTAAAACACAAAATGGTTTATATATATTTTGTTTCGAGTAACAATGGTTTTTCAACTTGATGTATGTTTACAAGTTATTTCATGTTGTAAGAACTTGAATGAAATCCATTTCCAATATTTATAAGCATGGCCTCAAATTTCAGCGAAATTCGGTCGAAATTCTGTCAAAAATCGATATCCTATCGAAATCAAAATTCGACCGAAATGGTCGAAATGACCGAAATATGGGGCCCTAGTACAAAAAATGACCAAAATTTCTGGCGGAATTCGATCGAAATTCGACCAAAATTCCATTTCGGTTGATCACTGAAATGGTGAGCAAAATCGACATTTAGGCCTTGTCTATAAGTCAATTCTTCAAACAAATTATTTATAAGTCAAGAATCAAAACATTAATATCGATATGTTCAAAATGATCGATATATACGATATAAGCTTCATAAATTGATCAATATTTGTGATCTAAGAGTATATTTGTAAGTTATTTAGTGATCTAAGAACTTGGATGAACTCCATTTTCAATATATATAGGTCAACAACTAACAGTATCAGCGGTATGTTCGATATGACCGATATGTGCAATATAAGGATCATATTCTTCACAAATGATCTATATGTATCATCTAAGTGTATATTTGTAAGTTATTTAATGTTATAAGAACTTGAATGGAATCCATTTCTAATATCTAAAGGTCAGGAATAAACATTAACAGCGATATGTTCGATATGATGACCGATATGTGCGATATATGGGCCATAAATGACCGATATGTGTGGCATAAGTGTGTATTTATAGGTTATTTGTTGTTTTAATATCTTGGATGATCTTAATTTCTGAAAAAAATGACAAAAAATGCCTTTTTTAGCCGTTTCCGACATTTTCACCGATATCATCGATATATCGACGATATATACCGATACATCCATTTCCGGGTGGACCGAAACAATATCGATACAGCCTTCCTTGCCCCCGCCACACCTGCTAACGCACCGCTCTCTTCCTCCCCAACCTCCCTCCGCCTCAATCGCAGCACTATGCCTCCCCTGCAGACCTCCGCCTCTGCCTCCCCCACCCAGCTGCCCTCCGCCTCCCCCTAGCACCCTCCGCCTCCCCCGCTGCCCTCTGCCTCCCCTTGCCGCCCTCCACCTCCCCTTCCCAACCTCACTCCGCCTCCCCCTGCCCTCTGCCTCCCCCATCCCTTCACCTCCCCGGATGCCCCTGCCCACCTCCCCCACTCAGTTGCCCATTACCTCCCCTGACCTCCACCTCCCCCTATCACCCTCTGCCTCCCCTGCTGCCCTCTGCCTCCCCATGTCGCCCCCCACCTCCACCGCTACCCTCCCCCCCCCACATCCCCTACCCAATCTTCCTCCGCCTCCCCATGTGTTTGCTAAGTTAGTCTAGAACGTTGTTCCACTCCACCTCCCACTTCTCATCCTCTTCAACTACAACCCTCAGATTCACTCTCTATTTTTCCAACCTCCCATATCTCGGAGCCCTTGAGTCCTCCAAATGATCGAATCTATTTGTCCTCTTTGCGAATGTGTGCTTTGTTGTGCTCTCAATAACTTAGCATTCCTTAACACTGATAATCCCCACTTCAACACATTCAACACCAAAGCAACCATGTAAGTTACAACCAAAGCAACCATGTAAGTTCCAAATTCCTCGACAAAAATCATGTTCCAAATTTTAGAGACCTACCCCATGAATTCCTTCAACAACCATCATCACTCAAACTTGAAATAGGAGCATCTAGAAAATATGGTCAACATAACCGATGATCATTTGCAGCACCTTAGATGTATCCATTGAGACAAGTAACCAAGAGGTAGGATTCAAAATCTCCAATGTGACATTCACGTTGATTAGGCCATCATTAAGCATTACAACTCTTGTCAATTGACAAGTGCAACGAAAAGATTTCAATTTTGAGATAGTGAAGCCATAATAGTGTAACAACTGAATGCTTCCTAATATAGTTTAAACATTAACATGCATGCATATTCTCCGATGCACACAAACTCCACACACAAGATCCAATCTTGAACTTATTTCCAAGCATCATTTTCTCAAGCTCTCATAAACAACTTCAATGCAATGCAGATTGCCATTAATCAGGTCGATTATAGTTTCAAATTTTAATGAATGTGAAATTTCATCTAAATTTCAATAGATGGACAATTTTGAAACCTCGATGGTTTTAAATCTCTATAATTTTGGCGGCATACTAGTGAAATCTTTATCACAAAATCGTAGCGATCCCTTTCCATAATTTACATGCAAGTTTACTTAAATTTCAATAGCATTTAGATACATATCCATCATGCTGATCAATTTCAAAGGAATTTCTCATTAGAGCTTATTGTTATCTTATGTTTAACAATTATAAGAAAGTATTTGCAATCCCTCGTTGAGATTCATTTTTTTCGAAAAAAATGGTACTCATTTTCAACTATAAGATATTTACATTTAGTTAATGCAACATTAGTAGTATTGCCCTCAAATTTAGTTTTTTGTTGAAATATGCATCCATAGATTGCCAACCTTGATATTCAATAGCATTAGGTAATTAGATCCCTCCAAGTTACAATTACTACATGCACATATGTTAGTTCCACATCATCTATTAATGGGACTTGATCATTATGGTGGGACTACATAAGAAACCACATACCTTTTGTATTCATTGAGAGAGCAATATTCAACCCCTAGAGAGGCCTTCTCCCGTGGTTCATCTCGCTCCTTATAAAGTAGGATTCCACATAAAAACCTATGTGTTCTTCCACCGTTATTATCTTGTTTATCTTTAAATACACTTCTACATTGTTGTATTTTACCATGGAGGACACGATACACAGAAATTATCAGAGAGAGCGCGTTCGTTGGGAGGTACGAAGTGGGGTGAAAAAATGGATGAGGGCTACCATGATTGGGAGAGGAGAGCCTCGTAAGGGCCACCAAACAAGTAGCGAATGGGTAGGAGGAGGGATGATCGATCGTTTCTCACCGCAAAGGAGGCCAACATTGCTATAGTTGTGGTCGCTATGGCCACCGAGCGCCCCCTACGTGCTCCCACCATGTTGCTTTGGTTGTGGCGAGGTGGGTCACCGGAAATTTTCCTGTCCGCGGGGGGTGAAGGGCCACACTTTCAAATTTGTCTGCAGTGATGTTGCACCAAGTCCTTTTGTGAGACCAGAGCTGCGGACTGCCTCGTGATCTTACGTAGCAGCAGTTCATGGCAAAAAGTAAGTTTCAGATGTGAGAAAAGATGGTTTCTCATTGGTTTTACAAAGACAGAGGGTCTGGAGGTTCGTAAAATTTAGGAGACCTTGCGGGTGATTTTGGGAAATTCTTTTTCCGACGATGTGGTTGTTCTTGACCCCAATGCACATTACGCAAGGGGTTTGTCAGAGGCGAAAGTCACGCTCCTCCCACAGGGGCATCATAGTTCTGGTATTGTTTAGCGATGTCCTCGTTTTGCGGATGGAGAGGCTCCAAGTCTGAGTTGAGGGTGGCTCGCATCCTAGGCCTTCCCTATCTCTATCGCTCAGTTAAAGCCCTGAGGCCGGCATTAAGAGAGATAGGTTGGGTTACGAGAGTGTTGGCAGATGAGAGGCAGTTGGGCTCGGACTCATTGGTAACTTTCGTAGTCCTGAAGGGATCGGTCGCGTCTGCAATGGAGTCGGTGTGCTCCCTTATAGTGGGTTGAGCTTCTTTTTTACTGCTGGTTCAATTACTCTCCCACAGTCGCCTCCCTCTCCGACGATGGAGGCCACCGGTAGCTCCTCCACGTCATCTCTGGTGAAGGCGAACCAGTTACAAAAAAATCCCGAAAGATCCGGTACCGCAGTCAATGGTCCCTAATTTAGAAAATTTTCAAACAACCGCACCTTCTCTGGATCTCCGCGAACGGCAATGATTTCAAGTGCAAATTTGGAAACTTAGGTGCCAGTAGCCCAGCTCCTTGTTTCAGCACCGAAACCTCCGCCGCCCTTACTTTTAGGTTTGGGATTGGTGCTGGAGGCCTTTTCGACATTTCTAAATATCCCACACACCTATTGCTTATCGGGTAGAGACTTGACCCAACTTTTACAACTTGAGGCTCCACCATTGGTTGTCGCAAAAGAGAATATGTATACTAATGTTGTTGAAACGGAGGGTCCAAAAGAAAACTTCAATTGGACCCGACTTTGAAAGACCCGATTAACGAAGCTTTAAGATGAAATGGGGCTCCCATGGAGAAGTCAGAGGGCTTGTTCTGCTAAGGGAGAAAGAAGTCTTGCGAGGCTCCTTGAAAGATCCCTCCCCTACCGTGGCTCAGCCACGAGTCCCTTTCGGGTTGGCCCTCTCCTCTAAGCCAATAGCAGTTGCCGCTAGCTTGGAACCGGGTACTTTTCCAGTCAAGGAAGTTGTTGATGAAAACCTTCAAGGCCCGACAGAACAACCTTCCCTTATCCTGAAACATTGTTGATGTTGAATAGAGTTATTTGTACTCTGGAAGATGCCGTTTTCCAAACTCCACCTCAAGAAAATGCTAAGTCGTTGGACCCAACTTCTTCATCCAGCTCTTTTATTGCAAGAGGGAGGGCTGGAGATAGATTGAAGAGTTACAGAAGTAGGACGCGAGGGAGGAAGGTCTACATGGAAAGCACGGTTATACATGAGCATGGCCTCAAAGTTCAGCGAAATTCGGTCGAATTTCTGTCGAATATCGATATCCTCTCGAAATCAAAATTCGACCGAAATGGCCGAAATGATCGAAATATGGGGGCCCTGGTACAAAAAATGACCGAAATTTAGATCGAAATTTCGGTCAAAATTCGAACAAAATTCCGTTTCGATCAGTCATCGAAATGGTGACTGAAACCGACATTTAGAGCCTTGTACATGAGTGAAAAATAAAGTTTGATGAGGCAACGGGTGTGGTTCAAACTCCGGGACCGTATCATTCCTCTTAATGAAGTTTTTAACTTGGAATGTAAAGGGTCTAGGTGACCCTGAGAAACGAAGCACGGCTGGTGCTATATTTAATGAATGGGGGTGTGACCAGTGTTCATGAAATTGGCCTAACGGGCGCATATGCTTGTGCGCCACCTTCAGCGCACTGCTTTCATGAAGCCCTCAATTGTACGCCTATGGCACTTTTGCGGGCCGCATATGTGGGTTGTGCGGTAGCATATGCGGGTTGTGCGGTCGCATATGCCCTTCATGCGTCCGTTTGGGTTAAATGTGATTTTTTTTATATGTGATTTTTTTATATGCAATTTTTTATATGTGATTTTAATATGTTATTTTTTTAACCCACTTATTTCATGTTATTGTTCAGAATGTGTCAAATGTGAGTATGAAATGTGTGTTATAGTATGATTTGTGCCATGTTTTTTTATTTGTGTCACGTTTTCCTTGTATGATTTGTGCTACTTATCATAATTCGATCATGGGACATAATTTGGATAATATTGCACCCTCATTTTACCCTTATTCTTTGCTTTTGCATGTATGCCACCAAGCATTCCATGACTATTTAAACCCATTGTTGAACTAGTCGTGCTGCGAGATCGAAGTAAACGCGCAAGGAAGAAAAAGAATAATGTGTCAATAATTTAGCAAACCAATTTAGTCATCTAATAGTTAATTTGAATGCAATATATTGGTATATGTAGAGTTTGGTACTTTTGATGGGGAATCAGTAATAAATATAATGAGGAGATAAATGATATTATAATTCAATAATAGAGGCATTTATATAAATATATATTCATATATATTGGTATACAAGTTGCAACAAAAGTCAGTCCACTTAATTTATTATTAAGAAGTACATCGTATCATCGTATCATCAATTTTAATAGACATGCAGAATTACAAGTCTCGCCTTTACATATTGGTGTTAACCAGTTAGAATATTGTCGCTTGAACATTTTTGTTTTCTTATGCTATTTTAATTAATACATTACTAATGTTATTGTGTTAAATTTCAGCTTTCTTTCGGATACTTTTGGTGATTGTTGTCGATTATTATGTGTGCTAACTTTTCTATAGAAGTAATATTTGATTGATGGAGATTATTTTGAGCTCTATATGAAAGTCATTTTTCTTAGATCTTTTGTTGGATCATAACTATACATAAATTTAGTTCAGTTGTAGTCACTTTTGTATATATTTATTTATTTATAAAAACAATTAGGAAACCGCGTAGAACCGCATACTCCCCCCGCATATCACTTAATCGTTATTCAGTGACCAGTCCGAATGCATACGCATACCGCTTTCCTGAACCCTGGGTGTGACGTGGTTTTACTGCAGGAATCAAAACTTTCCCTTTGCTCCTCTCTCATCTGGAGGTCTTTAGGGAAAGGAAACTTATCAGAGTATAGATCGCTAGACGTTATTGGAACCACAAGGGGGTCGATTGTCACCTAGTATAATTCGGTCTTCAGCTTTATTTAGGAGTTAAAGGGAACCCATGTCATTACAGTCCGGCTAGAACACACGCATTCGTCCACACGGTTTGCCCTTTCGTGTGTCTACGGCCCGTGCAATCATACTCTAAGGAAGGACTTGTGGTCAGATCCCCAGGCTGCCAAGAGCACCTACCCGGTGGTGGTCTAGCTAGTGGGGGGAGATTTCAACGTCTCCTTATTGTCCTCGGATAGACCTCGTTTGAGGGGTGGGCAGTATGTTGGTTCACTTGATTTCGCCAAGATGATCGATGATTTGGAGCTAGAAGTGATTGACGCTTCAGATACAAAGTACACATGGTGTAACTCTAGGTATCGTTCCCGCATTGACCGATTCTTGGCCTCCATAGAACTTCTTGAAGCCTTTCCACTCTCTTCATCCCCGTCCAAACCTCGCACTAGGTCGGACCATACACCTCTGGTTTGGGACTCCTGTGTTATCTCCCCTCCTCAGGGTTTCTTCATATTTGAGAAAGCCTAGCTACATGAGGAGAATTTCAGAGAATTTGTATTAAACCAGTGGGCGTCGAGTTCGATTTCGGGGTCCGTGGCGTACGGTTTGGCACAGAAGTTGTCTTCTTTATGCATAAAGATTTATTCTTTCACGAAGGAGATTAGAGACACCGGGAGAGCTCTGGGAGCTGAGGCGGAAACAAAGGTGAACAGATTGGACGGGTTAAAAGATGTTAGGGATCTTACAACTGTCGACTTGGCTGAGAGAGCAATGGCATAAAAATTAATTCTTGATGAAGATAAGAAGCTGTTGCAGAATTGAAACAAAGGTCACATCAATCATGGCTCAAAGATGGGGATGTGAACACCGCCTACTTCCATAGAATTGCCAACATGAGGCATCGTCATAATCAGATCCAATCTGTGGTGGTGGATGGGAATAGAATAGAGGGTGATAGAGGGTAATAACGAAATGGGTCGTGCTATTGCAGATCACTTCCCTGATTTCTCGAGAAGAAACAGTGTTAGAGAATGGAGATGGTCTGGTCTCGGGGCCTCCCAGTTATAATAACAGCATGTCAATCACCTGATACAAATAGTTACACCGGAGGAGGTTAAGGTTGCAGTACGGAACCTGAATGCAGATGGAGCGCACGGTCCTGATGGATTCATTGTTTTCTTCTTTCGTGAGTTTTGGGAGCTTGTGGGAGGGGACGTGGTTGCTGCAGTGGATGAATTTACCAGAGCTAATGCAGGTATCGATAGACTAAACAAGGCACTTATCTTCATGTTGCCTAAGAAGGAAGCATCTAAAAGAATAGAAGACTTCCATCTGATTGCCCTCTCCAATGCTATCTATCTGATAATAGCAAAGATCTTGGCCATTAGATTGAGCAGGGTTTTGGATCACATCATCTCACTGCTCCAGTGTGCCTTCGAACCGGGAAGACAGATTACAGATAGTTTGGATATGGCGACTGAAATAATTGCTGACTAGAAGAGACATCAGTCGAAGGAGGTGCTTTGGAAGGTAGATTTTTCGAAAGCATATAACACGATTGATTGGTGTTTTCTTTGGATGGCGATGTCGAGGTGTGGTTTCCCAAACTTGTGAATTTTCTGGATGAAGCGATGCATCACCACGACCTCATATGCGGTGTTGGTTAATGGGAGACCTGAGGGTGGTTTTTTTCCAGCCACAACAGGGAGTTAGATAGAGTTGGATGCTCGCCCCTATGCTATTTGTGATTGCAGCAATGTCCTGACTTGCATGGTAGATCATGTGATACGTAATGATATCTCAGTAGGCTACAAAATTGAGGACATTTCTATACCATTGTTGCAGTATGCAGATGACATCATCTTCTTTATTGAGGGAGGCAAAAAGGAGGCTAAAGGAATGGCTTTGACGCTGGAGATTTTCAGTGAACTATTGGACCGATTCTAAACTACGGCAAATCTGTTGATATCCCTTTCGATCATTCAGACGCAGAAGCGTGAGGCGTTTATATGGAGCTCGGCACATACGGTGGATCCCTCCCCATGCGCTATTTAGGCCTCCCCCTGACGGCAGGTAGACTTAAGATGTCTGACTGGATGCCTATCATTGAGAAGATGGAGCAAAGACTCTCCGGTTGGAAGGCGGCTACACTCTCTAGAGGTGGTCGTTTGGTGCTTGTGAAGGTCGTCCTCTCTGCTATCTGATGTTTTCATGTCGTCCCGGCCTCTCCCTGTGGGTATCAGATGTCGATTGGAACTGGTCACACAAAGATTCCTTTGGGGCAAGTTGGGTCAGGATGGATCTGGTGTACACCTGGTGCCTGGTGGACTGGGAAATTGTACACTGGCCAAGAGGGATGGTAGCCTGGGGATCATTCGTCTGGAGTCTATGAGTGAAGCCCTTCTTCTGGAGTGGGTTAACAGGATTGGGGGGAGCAATGACCTATGTTGCAGACTCATCCGTCGTATTTACAACATCAGTGTTCAAGCCACTCTTCCACAACTGCAAAACTTTCACCACTCAACTTTCTGGAAAGGCATCATCTCTGTAATGCCATGCTTTCAAGAGCTTTTCATCGGTTCTGGGTAATGGGGAATCTTTTGCCTTCTGGATCGACAACTAGACGGGTGAGGGACCTCATTCTGTCATATTCCCGCACCTTTTTACACTTGTTGTGACCCGCAAGGCAAAGGTAGTCGACTACTGGCAGGACGGCAACTAGATGCCTTCATTTTTACGAACTTCTCAGACCAACGTCTGGAGAAATTCGTTCTCTTGGAATCTGCGGAAGGTCAAGATCATTGGGCATGGAAGAAAAACTCATCTTCTATTATATGTGCTTATAATGATATAATGAGGCCACTCCGTCGAGATCAGACGTTTGATTGGATAATGCAACTTCGTCTGGAAGCTTAAACTGCCATATGTATATACTACGCAAAAAATGCATCATGACAAGGGACTGTTTAATCAAGACTTTTCAGAGATATCTCCAATAGATGCCCCCTTTACGAGAAACAGATTGAAATGATTGACCACATGTTCTTTCACTGTGAAAAGTCATCCCCGATTTGAGTGGAGATAGACTATGATTGGTTGAATCTTCAAAACCTGGAAATGTTTTTGGACTCCTTGTTTGAGGCAAGAGGGTGACCTCGAGAGGAAATCTTGAAGGATGTGGCACTTGTATGGGTAATTTCGTTACCTAGAAATGCCACCCTTCTTTCCTCAAATCATTTTTATCCTGAGAATGTAATTTTCCACTCTAAGACTCTTCTCGGATCTTGGTTATTGTAAGTCCTGTATTTTCTCTTAACTTTTTAATTTACACGGGGCGGACATCGTAGCGTGTTTCCCCTTTTTTGTCTAAAAAAACATTGTTGTATTATATATGATAGCAAAGCGAGTTCGATTCTCGATTTGTTCTTGAAGATTCATTCTAAATATTATTATTCATTTCCATGATATGTTCGAGATTTAAAAGTTTTTAGGGTTTCTGAAACCCTAATTCTGCAAAGATTGTCATCAAATAACTGAAGATCAAGTTCAAGTTTCTGAAAATTTAAGGCTTCTACAACCCTAGGAAATTGCAGAACAGATGTTCTGATCAAAACAAGTTCTCGGCATCTCTGGGCACATGGTTATAAAGATCAACTTGACGGCATCGAATTTTTTGTTTGCCTTCTTGTTTTCATCCAGCAAGCGATTAGGGCACTAGGGTTTATTTCCTCTAGTGATTAGAGTTCACAGTGAGAGGCCTCTTATCGATGTTGATCTCCTCATGAGAGCCTGATCAAAATCTCCTACATGTCCTACAGGTGATGCCCTTCCGTGTGACTCTACAAGCGATGCCCCTTTATCTTCTTTTAAATCCCAGATCGAAGAAGAAGAAGAAGAATGTTAATGGGGCATTGCGCAAATCGATGTCTCGCTGCAGGCGGAGATAACCTCATGTTTATCCCCAACAATGATGCTTTGTCCACCTAAAAATCGAAGAGTTGTAAAGCCAAGCACCATCATTGGAGACCGTTGAAGAATAAGAAGGTGATGCACAATCTCCAGGCCATCTATAAGTGCACAAAATCCCTAAAGCGTTCATACAAGTAGAATGAGAAGACGAAGGTGATGGCTGCAACTCAATAATGGGTCCATCCCCATCATCTGCTAGTGGCGCTAAAACCCTCCTCCAATCTCAAGCAATGGCACACCTAATCCTACTCCTCCACGATGATCCTATGCGATAGCAAAGACACCAAGAAGCAGCAATGCCTCATCGGCAATCAGGTGGTACCCCATTTATCAAGCAATGCCCCATCCAAGCCTCCCTCTCCAACAACCCCATCGGGGGCAGTGTGCTTTCGTGAGATAGGGCTCCCAATAGAAAGAGGGCATGTGGTATTTGCATTGGGCCTAATTTTTGATCGAGGTCTAATTGGGGATATTCCAAAAAAACAAAGGGGATTAGTCCAGGCTAATATGGGCCAAGTGCGAGGGAAAAAACGAGACGTCGTGAGTTTTGGAACAAAAGGAAGAGAGAATTTTTTGATTTAAAAAAAAGGCTGGCGAAGAAAAAGTACATAAAGGAAAAAGGGGAGAGACCAATTAAAGAGAGAGAGAGAGAACCAAAAAATATAAAGACGGCTTATTCGGGAAAAAAAGAGAGAAGAAGAGATTGGTTTTGGTTTTCCCTTCTTTAGTTCTCACAACTTGGTCAAGTGTCACATTTTCCGACAATTATGGGAGAAAAGGGGAACATTATGTAGAATTCTCTAGTTCCAATGTAGACTCTGTGTTCAGATTGCTTCCCTCCGACGAAGAGACTTGGTTGCAGCCTCATGCCTCCATCTCTAGCAATCTTGAACTCTGGGACAGGTAATCTCACGGCTTTCTCTAGCGATCGGGACCTCTAGTACCTGATATTCCCACAGCTTTCTTCAGCGTTCATGAACTCCAGTACAAGATCCTTCAAAGGTCCTTATCAAAGTGACCCACTTTTCATATCTATGTATGGATATTCCCACGATGCTTGGCCTTCAAAGAAATAGGAGAAGTTTTCATATGTTACGCTGAATTCCAACATGTTTTTTTTTGAAGCCTCAAAAAAAGGGGGAGTCACTCGTAGGTGATCGCCCCAATAAAAGAAAGGGAATTACTTACAGCGGGTAAAACAAAAAAGGAGAAAGAAAGAACACAGTACGGGGACAGGCCAGCGAGAGAAGTGGCCACAAAAAGAGGTCCCCAGCACGGTCCAGCTGCCAAACTAACCGTGGTCCCAATCTAAGAGAAGACGTTGAGCTCGAATTAAGATGTTTTCCTTGTAGAAACGCTGAGCGGAGAAGATAGCCTCATTCCTCCCCAACCAGATACTCCACAATCGAGCAATCGGATCAAGAAGAAGCCTCCTCGCCCTGTCCCGAGAGGAGATCAAACTGTCGCACACCGCCGGAAAGGAAACAGGATTGATCCACTGGATATCAGCCCAGATCGAGCGAACAAAGCAGCACTCGAAGAAGAGGTGATTAATGGTTTCCACATCCGCCTGACAAAGCCCGCACAAAGGCCCGACATTGGGCAAGAGCCGTGAACATCTGTCGCGCGTCAAAAGCCGCCCCCGCCGCAGCAGCCAAAGAAAGAACCCGATGCGCTCGGGTAGCCGAAGACTCCGAAGGAAACGACGGTCACGAACCAAGATAGCATCCTCGTCAGGGACAGAAAAAGCGATGGCGTTGTAAGCCTTGCGAGTAGAGGAGGGCCCGTCCTTCCAGATGCAATGATCGCGCCCAGCAGAAGGTCGCGGAGAATCACCAAGAAAAACCATAAGGGATAGGAAATCCAACGTCCGCTGATCAGATAAGGAGGCAGAGATCGGGGGATTCCAGGCACCAGAATCCCAACAAGAAGCCACCGTCCCCTCTTTATTAATGAGGTGAATTCCAACATGTTGCAGGTCAGAGTTCTCCAATGAGGTGACACATTCCAGTTTAGGGAACTCTGTGCAATACAAATCACAAGTTCTTCGACGAGGAGACAAATTCCACTCCAACCCCTAAGTTCCTCCTCACCAGCAAGGCATGAGAAACAACATGCTCAACATGCGATCAATAGAGTATGCATTGAGTTGATATTGTTTGTAGTGTATTATTGCATATTTGTATTCTGTGAGAGAGTGCTTTCTTTCAAATTGTCCAAGTTGAGCATAGAAAGCTCCAGTTTGAGGGGAAGTGTTAGAGTATGTCCATAGATGGGTAATTGAATCCCTCTAGGGTCCAATTGCCACATGCACCTATATTAGTACGACATAATCTATTAGTGGGCATTGGTCATTATGGTGGGGTTATATAAGAAGCCCTACACCTTCTTTATCCATTGAGAGAGAGCAATAACATATTATCTCACCCTAGAGAGGCCTTCTCCTGTGGTTTCATCACACTCCTTATAGAGTAGGGTTCCACATAAAACCATGTCTTTTTCCACCATTATTATCTTGTTTATCTTTGATTACGCTTTCGCGTTAAATTTTCTACAATTATCATACAAGTTCTTTTTCTTTTTTGGGAAAAGTCATACAAGCTTCATACTAGCAAAGTATTTAATATGATTAACGAAATTCATTAATAAATAAATGACTACCTGAAAGTATGAAAGTATGATATATCCATCTTTTCATTCGAAACCAAAAAAATCATAGTCCTAAGAATTTCACTCTTTCTAAGCCATTTCAACACTTTACGAGATCATATTGATGATCTTCTAACGCACCTTCAGCGTGTTCATCTTCCTAGGTCTTAGAATGATGTTGACATCGGTGCTTAAAAGACTCGTAATCTTTCTTAATAGTCACTCTCTCCTCCAATATCGAAAAATCTCTTTGATAAATGATGAAGAAGCATAATAATGAAAGGATAATCAAGAATCCATAAGCATGACACCACCATATCTTTTGTTCATTAGCAATATAACAAATCATAGACCTAAGGAAAAATCACATTTTAATGAACAACTTTTTCTCCCCAGTAGGTTGCCAACTGAACAAATAGATGACCCAAGACCTCCTCGACCATGCACCTCTATAAACATGAACTCCTTCTACATCCCACACTCTAATATGCTCATGAGATTATGGTACTCCCCTGTTTAAGATATTTATGTTATTTTGTCCTTTTTCCTATATTGTTTATTTCTATTGTCATGTTTGTGTAATTTACCCTTAGAGTTTTCTCCTATATAAGAGAGCTCTAGGGTTAGAAGGAATACATCTTTTTCTTTTCCTTCCACATGGTATCAGAGCGACGGTCCTAGACCGGAGCCTGTGCCCTAGAATCCTATCCTCACCAAAACCCTAGCCCTCAAGGGCTTCACGGGCTCGCCGCCGCCGCGCCTCCGCAGGCTCGCCGTAGCCCGACCCCCAGCTTCTTGCGCACCTAGCCTTTAGGGCTTCACGCGCTCCTCCCTTCACGCGCGCCTAGCCCTTCAAAGCTTCACGCACTCCTCCCTTCGCCTGCACATCACGTTGTTGCTGCCCTTGTGTAGTGGGCAGTTCGCAGCCCACACGTAGTCGTCCTGTGGAGTCTTGGGTACCTAGGGTGTAATGTGAAGCCCTAAAAAGACCCTAGTTACCCAAAAGGACTCTCCAAAAGAATGGAAGATATCATGGTATGAGTCTACACCCATAATTATCTTCTTGTATATCAGTGTAGATACCGGTATCTCTTGTTGCTAGACCAGTCTTGAAGATTGTTGTCATCATGTCCGACAACAAAGTTGAAGTCCCATCCTTAAGTGCCTTCAAAGGTCCGGTACCCATTGTCAAAATGGATGGAACCAACTATGAACTGTGGGCCATGTAGTTCATGAGTTTGATGCAATGTAATGGCAAGAAGCACATTGTCACGATAGAGGAGCCACGTGATAAGACTAGGACAAATGTCTCATGGGAGGCGGATGATGCATATGCTCGCGTATGGCTATCTGGGACTGTATCCACGGAGATAGCTAATGATATATTGAGTCAACCTACTGCAAAGGCTATGTGGGACATTCTTGCCGCGGCATACTCTCCGGCAAAGAATGAGTCGAAGATACTCCAGCTCCAACATGATATCTTCACATCGAAGTAGAATGGTCGCCCTCTTCACACCCTCTATACTTCTTTGAGGGGTATGTTCGAGAAGTTACATGGCTACATACCCTTGACTGCTACACTAGAGCAGCTCAAGGCATACAGAGACTCTGTGATGATAGGAGTATTTCTGGCAGCCCTGGATCCGGAATATGATGCAGCTCGTGCCCAGATCCTCACGGATACTACCATACCTCCTATAGAGGAGGCATATCGCAGATTGAGCAGACTGTCTATACCCTCTGGGAGCACTTTACAGCAGCAGACTTCTTCAACTATGGCGGCGTCACGTGGTAGAGACAGCCATACATTATATCGTGGCAAGGGAAGTTCCAACCGCGGTAGAGGAGGGGGTGGTCGACCCCGTCAACCGTGCACCTACTGCCACAGGATAGGCCACTCTGAGGAAACCTGCGATTCTAAGCATGGGTTTCCTGCATCAGCCAGAGTTGCAGAGCAGACACAATAGACTAGGAGTCCATCACCTGCATCTGATCCGAGGTTTGACGAGCTTGTAGCACGACTGTGGGAGATCATGCCTGGCACGTATGGATCCACTAGCTCTCCTTCAGGATCCTCAGAGGGTGCTGCCTTAGCATCTGCGTCTACATCAGGTATAGACTATGCTCTTACTAGTTGCTACAGGGCAGACTTATCGGAACGGATCATGGATTCCGACGCATCCCATCATCTCTGTGGTGACAGAGGTCAGTTTAGTGTTTTTCGTCTTACTCAGCCTGGACGATCAATTGTGATAGCAGATGGAACACATTCCCCCATCACTGGTCAGGGGGAGGTGCAGTTGACTTCTACATTGAGGCTTCTGAATGTTCTCTACGCTCCTGAATTTTCTATGAATTTATTATCAATTAGTCAAATCACCAAAGATTTACATTGTCGTGTCGTATTTGATCCATCTGCTCTTATGTTTCAGGACATACTCACGGGCAGAGTGATTGGAACTGGCCATGAGCAAGGGGGCCTTTACAGACTAGTGCAGTCTCCGTATGCTGGCGCCTCTTCTTCTCTTCTCACTGGATCTGTTTCTCCCCATATATGGCATCTGCGATTTGGTCATCTTCCTCTGCAAAAGCTGATTCATGTTCTTCCACAGATTTCTCATCGCTCCACTTTTCAGTGCGAGGCCTGTTAGCTTGGGAAGCATCATCGGTCCACTTTCCAAAGTCGTCAGGGTCCAAGTAGTCATAGTTTGTTTGAGTTGCTTCATTTTGATATTTGGGAGTGTCCTAGATCATCAGGGACACATATTTTATCTTGTTGCAGTTGATGAGTTTTCTAGATTGTCTTGTGCCTTTCTTCTTAAAAACAAGTTTGATGATGGTCATGTTATTCAATCTTTTATTAATGAAATAATGAATATTTTCCTGCAAAAGTCAAGTACATACGTTCTGATAATGCACTAGAATTTTGAAGTACTCAACTCTCTCAATTTCTTAGGTCTCATGGTATTGTGCATCAGATATCATGTATATATACTTCTCAACAGAATGGGGTGGCTGAAAGGAAATACCGCCATCTTTTGGATGTCACAAGAACCCTTTTGATTCAGAGTCGTGCTACTCATTCCTATTGGGGAGATGCGGTTCTAACTACTTGTTATCTGGTAAATCGTATGCCTTCTTCGGTGTTAGGGGAGAAGATCACGTTCTTGATTGTGTTTCCCGAGGTAGATCTTTTTCTCGCTTACGCCTCGTGTCTTCGGTTCGGATGCATTTGTTCATCAACACTCTCCTGGTCTAGACAAGCTATCTCCCAGAGCTGTCAAATGTGTGTTTGTTGGGTATTCCAAAACCCAAAAGGGATATCGTTGTTTTGACCATGTTCGACGAAGATACTATGTCAGTGCTAATGTCACCTTCTTTGAGCCAATTATGTATTTTTCTCCCACAGGTGACAGGCTCACTCCTTCAGAGGATGGAGAAAAAATCTATATGCCACCTCCTCCGTCATTACCATGTTCTATTCCATCACCGCCACCTCCACCTCCACCACCACCACCACCATCGTCTCCTATTTTCTTTCCACAGATCTACCGGCGAAGGCCCCACGCTCATGCACCTCCTCCATCATCCAGCACGCCGAAGGTATGTACTGAGCATTTGAGTTCTTCTAATGGCACGGGTGATTTGCATGTACAGACTGAGGTACAGGATGCAGATACTGACTCTACTACTCCTACTGAGGATCTGGATATGCCTATTGCACTACAGCGGCAGAAACGAGCATGCACTATGCACCCTATTATTTCACATGTTTCCTTGGAGCGTCTTTCCAAGGATTTTCGGCACTTTGTTGTGGGGTTGTCTGCTGTAGAGATACCACGGCCGTATCAGGAGGCACTGCAAAGCAGTCAGTGGCGTCTGGCTATGGAGGAGGAGATGGTGGCTTTACAGTCACGAGGTACGTGGAGTGTAGTCGCTCCACCAGGTGTGTTTGTTGTTGGGAGCAAGTGGGTATTTACTGTGAAGCATCGGACTGTTGGTACAGTAAACATATACAAGGCCAAGCTGGTTGCTCGTGGGTTCACCCAGACCTATGGCGTGGATTATCAGGACACTTTCTCTCATGTAGCTCGTCACTCTACCTCGCGCATTCTTATTATTGTTGATGTGGTACGTGATTGGTCACTTTTCCGATTGGATGTCAAGAATGCTTTCTTGTATGGTGATTTGCAGGAAGAGGTTTACATGCAGCAACCACCTGGATTTGCTGCTGAGGGGGAGTTCAGTATGGTGTGCCGTCTTCATAAGGCTATATATGGCCTAAGCAGAGTCCGAGGGCTTGATTTCAGAAGCTCTCAGAATTGATTGAACAGAAGGGGTTTGTCAGAACTACTGCAGATCATACTCTCTTTTTAAAGAGAAGCCGGAAAGGTATTGTAGTCATCTTGGTTTATGTTGATGACATTGTTATCACTGACAGCGATGAACAGGGCATTCAAGCAGCTAAGGATTTCCTTGGAAAGCAGTTTGTTACTAAGGACCTTGGCACGCTTCGTTACTTCCTTGGCATGGAGTTTGCACGAAACCAGCAGGGTATGGTTATGACACAAAGTAAGTACGTTACCGATCTTCTATCTGAGACAGGTATGACAGGATGTAGACCAGCTACTACCCCGATGGATCCTAATGCGAAGCTCCATGATGACGGATCTGAGGAGGTGGACAAGACGGTACAGAAAGCTGGTAGGGAAATTATTGTATGTTATTATTACCAGGCCTGATATATCTTTTGCTTTGAGTAGAGTGAGTCAGTTCATGGAGCAACCCAGGCAAGCGCACATGGATGCAGTATTCATGATCTTGAGATATCTGAAATCATCTCCAGGTGCAGGTCTTCTGTTTAGAAGAGATACGTCTCTCTCAGTTACAGGGTGTGCATATGCAGATTATGTTGGGTGTCCTAAGTACAGGAAGTCTACTTCAGGCTTCATTGTATTTGTTTGTTGGCAGCTCACTAGTCTCATGGAAGAGGAGGAAACAAACTGTTGTTGCTCGATCTAGTGCGGAATCATAATATAGGGAATGGCCCAAGGTAGTACTGAGATGATGTGGGTCAAATCTGTCTTGACTGATTTAACAATAGAAGTGCCTCTTCATATGCATCTCAAATGCGACAATCATGCAGCCTTGTTTATAGCTAATAATCCAACATTCCATGAAACATATTGAGGTGGACTGTCACTACACTCGAGATTTGATCCAAAATGGGCTAATTTCAATATCTTATGTAGCGTCAGGAGACAAGATTGCATATATGTTTACTAAAGCTCTGGGTAGAGGTCCTTTTCATCACTGTTGTTCCAAGCTGAGTATGATAGATATATATGCTCCAGCTTGAGGGGGAGTGTTAAAATATTTATGTTATTTTGTCCTTTTTCCTATATTGTTTATTTCTATTGTCATGTTTATGCAATTTCCCCAAGAGCTTTTCTCCTATATAAGAGAGCTCTAAGGTTAGAAGGAATACATCTTTTTCTTTTCCTTCCACATCCCCCATTTTTGAAAAGGGCACTCCCCCATGCAATGTCCACAACCATGACAAATTAACAGAGAAGTGCATTCTCATTTGCATGATATCTCCAAGAGCCTCCTTGTGTCTTTCCATGCAAGCACTACATTGCCATAAACCAACATGTCCTTCTATCCTCCTCATAACTCTCCTCATTTCTCAACTCCCGCGTTAATTTAAAACGACTATATACAACTTCTTTTACAAGCATGTCATTAACCAAGCAATTGGATTTGGGCTCATTCCAATCCTACTTTAGCACAATTAACGAATGATTAGGGAAGAACTATAATAGTCAAATTTCGCTAACAACTTCAACTAGTAAACTACCTAAAATCATCAAATACAGATAAAATAAGATGTGCTAATTACGAATAAACTTCACGATGCCCAGATAAGTTATCTTAATAACATCTCAAATAATTTAAGGAATAACATCTCAAATAATAAATGAACAATTATTGTAAGGTGTCTATGAGAAACATCACATAATATATCAACTCCGTCTTAAGACCTACTTTAACCCCCCAAATCGAAACCAGTTATTTCCATTATGTGTACCGTCTTCCAAAAAAAGATACCTTTCTAAATATTGGCTTAGATTTCACAATGGCAATAACAATCTAAGATTCTATATAATGGAAAAACCACGAATCAATATTTATAAAGTTGAACAGAGTGCAAGGAAAAATGATGTGCAAGGTGCTGGTGTTGTTTCACCAAGTCAAAAAAAAAACATGTCGAGGACGGCACTACTGGCATTGTCGATAAAATACCATAATCATGTTAAAATGGATCTATATCAATGGGATTAATGATGTCAAGCTTTTAAAAGTTCACAAATGCCTGAGTAATGCACTTTTATTATCCTCTTAGACTTTGGATGGAACTTGAAAAAATAGCATTGCCTACCTTTATAGTGTTGAAAGTCATTATACCAATACACTTCACATAAATATATATATATATGAAAAATGTGTCCTGCTTAAATTATTATCTATTCAAATTTTATAAATTTAAATATGTTGTTTCACAGAAGAAAGTGCACGTCAGTCGAACCTAACCTTCTTTTCCAAAGAGATTTCCTATTGGATTTGGGTGATGGATCCATTCATGCTTGCCTTGCAGTCATATAGTGAGCTAATTAAAAAGATTGTCACTGACACTAGGATATTAAGACCAAAGAACTTGCAACACATTACAAGTTTACAAATTACAAACTACAAAAAGTTACATGATATAATCTAGCTTGGAGCAATAAATAATGATTAGATAAATGGGTAATTTGCTGCAGATTAATCACAAATATCTGTTAGATATGAATAATCCAACCAAAATCATATTAAATCAAATTATGAATAAAAAGAGGTGCAAGAAGGTAAAGAGAAAAACAAGAAATTAGCAAGAGATTGGAGAGAAAACCAATGTGTTAAAATGACTAAATAAGAGATTTTACATGAACAATATTGCAACTTTTACCCAAATAATAGACTACACAATTCACACAAAGTAAGCAAATCAAACTACGAATCAAGAGAGGGCAAGAGAGTGAAAAGATAACAAGAAGCGAGCGAGAATTTAAAGAGAAAGCAGGAAAGGATTAATGTGATCAAGTTGAAGGTTTGATATCATCAATATCATGCCTACATTACCCAAATCATAGACTTATAGCTTTTCAAAAAGTATGCCGATAATAACAAAAAGATGGAAGCAAATGTTAGCCCATGTATCCAGAGTGGAAGAGGTGCATGACCATCTCAAGACAGTGAATCGAGGCAAAAGCAAGGAGTAGCTGAGACTTCTAAAGGAGGGGATGTCGAAAGTCGACAAGGGTACTAGTTTCGGGGTTGTCGAGGGCCGCAATGATAAAAAGTGGAATGTTTCAATGGAGTATAAAGAAGATGCCTCGAGGGTTCGATACGGACCAGAATTTTTAGGACTAAAAGGAGTCAGGAAAGTCGGAGTGGATAGGAATGAAGAATGGGAAAAACAATTCATTTATGTGAGATTTTAAGTAAGCATGAGCCAAGATGCGCAGAATAGGCGACGAAGCATGCCCAGTTATGTGAAGGAGAAGAAATTTGACTAAACACGAGAAATATAGTGTATATGAGAAGAAAGAATACCTAAAAAGGGGGGATAAAAGCCAACATCCAATCAATAACTCATTCATTTCTATAGTTTAGTGCCCCCTTGCAAAAGTATGGGTGGCTTTATATAAAGACGTGACCGATGTAGGAAAAAAAATTGTTTATCCAAGAGATGCAATCAAAAGAAGCATGCATCTCTTGGATCTATTTATAATAAACGTAAAAAAATATACAATAAGAGAATAAAATAAAGTTTAAATAGGTTGCATATGGTGGAGTTGGATGACATTTAAATGAGGAGGTGAAGGGTTTGTGTATGAAGGAATGATAGTAATGGGAGTCGAGGTGGTTATGGTGAGGTAGCCTAGAAAGTAGCATGATTGTGGAATATAACAGTGAAATAGTGGAAGAGGGGAAGGTGATTGGTGGAACTGGTGATGGGGTTTGAGATTCTAGAATTGCAAAAAGGAGGGAGGAATATATGAAAATGTGGTAGATGAAAAGGAAGTCGGTTGATAGGGGGGGTGGTGACAAGGAGAGGTAACAATATGAGAGAGATTCACAAATTAATTACTTGCAATCTCAGCATTCTCATTTATGAGGGTTGATGATCGAGTAGTTAATGAGGACAGACTGTAAATTCCTAGGCGATATTTTTCTACGTTGGTTCAATCCAGCTTTGTCCAATTATCCGTTGCTCCGTGGATATGACTATGATGGAACCAATTTGTCCTCTGATATTCCATATCACCTAGAATAATGGTCATTTTTTCTTCTATCCCACCATTTTACAGGATATTGGATATGAACACAAGATGAAGTGACAGACAAGAAAAACCCCACATTTACCTTGCCAGCCCTTTGTATTTTTATACATATGCTCTGGTAAAGATTCGACATTGATGCATGGAAGGTCAATGATTAGGATACGAGAATGATTTCGGCAAAGACTAGACTGAAGTTTTAATAATATAAATATGGAGCGAGGTGTTGACACTTCATTCATTGATTGCTATCAGCGAAAGATAGCTAAAAGGCTAAGGTAGCCCTCGTTGTAGCTAGCAAATGAGATTCTTTGAAATACCCCCCTTGGCACCTACCTCTCCCATGTGTTGAGCCATCTGACTTCCCCGCCAGTCTAGCTAATTAACTTACCTCACCGAGAACCCAGAGCCTAGTGTCAAAGCCAATGTGATCAGACATCACTTGTTCCATTCAAAAATCAAGCAACTCTTGGATAAGAATTCTCATCATGAGCAGACGAATTTCCCCAAGTTGGTCGTCCATGAAAATGATACGACATCTTTTGCAACTTGTAATTCTTGTTTGATAATAAAGGAGAGTAGAGTTTTAATTATTCCAAAGAGAAGTATTCATGTGGCCATAGAGGAGGTAATTACAGCCACTAAAGTTGTATAAGAAACATTAAGCCACAAAAGAGATGACTTGTCCTGTAAAAGATATGATCTAAAATTGCCGATCACTTATCACTTGCTTGCCCAATGAAGGAGAGTTTTTGGAACATTGTTGGCATTTCTCTACTTAAACTAACCAAATTTTGGTCATGTTTAGATGTATTGAGAAGGTTCAAGCAGCATGGTCTGGTGACTTATAAAACAGATTAGAACTTGGAATGGATGTACCCTTTAGTTGGTTATCGTTTGGTCATTGTGGTGTGAGAGAAATAATATGGATGCATTAATCTGGACTATAATTATGTTAGAATGGATTCTTCTCATACTCGCCACAGTGATCCTCCTGGTCAGATGTTGGGTTTTATGCTGTGATCGGCGTGAATTTGATATAAAATTCGGATTACTACTTTCAAAATAACCAAAAGAGGAGATCAGTTGGTTGTTGAAAACTCCAAAAACACTGAAATCAATATGGACTTAAAAGGGGAATCTTGATATTTGAAATCATGACTTGTTAATAAAAGCAGAATTCAACACAAGCAGAATAGGACCCCACTGAGCATCCATGAAAACATTGAATCGCCTAGGATCTGTTTACTGCAATCCTACATTGATTTTAAAAAAAAGGAGGTTTAAAATAGTATAAATAACATTATAGAGAAAAAATACCAGCAGCAAGAGAGGTATGATACTATGGACCAAATTTATAATGGGAAACACAATTCACATGATTTAAAGTATGGGCTGAATAGCCTAGGAGACAAATAGTCATTATAGGGCAAGTTAGTTTGTGAGCAGACAACATGACTCTACGCAATAGAGTCCTTTCATAGAAAAGACAAATCATATAATATAAGAACCTCTTAGTTCCAACATTCTGGTTATCAAACCTTCCACCAATCCTCGGATCAAGAGGATTCTCCTCAAGGATACCCGACTCTTTCTCCACCCACGTTTCTAACTTCATGTTCTATAAGTCAAAATACCCATCAAGGGTCAACTTCCAACCACGCAATCCTCGAACCCTGATACACACAGGCTGTTCATTCCACTTCAACTGTGCCGGTGCACCTTACGCCAACTAGTCCATCCAAGATACTTTCACAGTTACCCAATCATCCAAGATACTTTCACAATTACCCAAGGCTAATATATGGCGTACATTAGACCATATGTTCCAAAAATATTACGCAGTATGCAGGCAATCAGTTTGACATATATGCAGAGAAAGCAGTTTCATAATTTTTCAAATCAAAAGATGAAGCAAACAATCCATTAGTTATGAACAGGTTTGGAATTGGCAACACTTCCGTTTCACGTGATGTGAAGATCAATAATGTACAGCATACACCATGACCAAATTAAGACGTATCAACTAAGAACCAAATTAAGAAAAAATAGTATTGACTTAACCGCAGCCAGAGGAGTGAAGTGATGGGCCAAACATAACAAAAAAATCATCGAATAGAGGAGAAAATTTATGAGAAAAATCGCAGCCGTAATTAAGTAGGGAGCAGCAGGAATGTTAATTACTCAAGAAACATGACTTAGGGAAATAAGGAGTCGACCATACCACGAGGTAGAGCGAGAGGGATGAGTAGAGATAGGTGGAGATGGAGATGAGCAAACTCACATCAGCGGACGTATCTGGTCGCCGTTCACCGAAACCCTAGATGTCACGAGCGACCTCTCCTCTGCTGCTGCTGCTGCTGCTGCTGCCAACGACCGGGGAAGAAGGTGGGACGACGAGGGTGGAACCGGACCTGTATTCGGACCTAGTTACGCTTTTTACACGCACGCCATAAAAAGACTGATGTAACAAAAGAACGATAATAATAAGGATAAATTACAAAAAAAGACTAATATTTACATGGAATTCCAAATTATGGATTGATCTTTAGTTTGTAACAAATAAGGTATCAAAGTTTAACTTATTGTTCTAGTCCTCAACGTAGTGAATGGGCGGCTCAGTTCATGGTTTCACTTGACGAAATTATCCCTGACCAACACGGTTTACTTTTTCAATTTTCCCCCTTCGAGCCTCAACCAAATAGAGCCGAAGATCTTGCACCTCCCCTCTACGATGGCTACTCCGACCATCGCCGGCTCCAGACCACGACACGGCTTGCCGGACATCTTCCTCTTGGGTGGCAACCTCCCCTGAAGCTCGACCACACCGGGTATGTCGATTTTCCTTTCTCCATCTTGCTGCATTTTTCAGGCATTTAGGTTCGAGAGAGGGTTTTGTGTGCGTGGTCGAGAAAGGGGATTGTGTGTGTGGTTGCGCTGGTCAGAGGGGGCGGGCCGAGCGGAGGAGTTTTTGCTCATTTGCCCTCGGCCTTGTGCACAAGATCTGCTCATTTGCCCTGAGCCTGTGTGTCTCTACATGTTGGTTCTACATGAGAGAATAGTGTGAAGGGTTGTTTAGTTACTACCTATATCTACTCGTTATATAGTCGAGAGAGGGGGTTGTGTATGTTGATTGTTATATAGTCATGCCTTTTGATAGGGGAGGGGGAGGATATGTCCTATGTTGACGGAATCCTCTTTCGAAGGTCAATATACTAATGAAGATGCCGTGAAGTTGGTCGAGCTTGCATCAAAATCTTTAGGGGGTGTATGGATAGTGGGTTTAGGTGGGTTAAACTGGTTGCAGGTAACCCATTTTTGGGTTTTAGTGTTTGGATAGAGGGTTAAACTGAGGGTGGGTTAGAAGTGGGTTTGGGGTGATGTGATTGTATTGGAGTTTGAAAAAGTGAGTAGTTATTGTGATGTGATTGTATTGGAGTTTGAAAAAGTGAGTAGAAGTGGAGTAGTTTATATTTTTTATATGATATGATGGTATAATATATTATTTTTTGATAGGATTGATGATGTAAAATTTATTTTTTAAAAAAGGAATAAAGTGGGGCCCACGTGGAGGGAGAAAATAAGGGGTGGGGGAGTTAAACCACCCCGTCCCGATATCCGAACATACCCTTAGGCCCTGTTTGGTAGGAGAATAAGCCATGGAATAAGGGGCCAATTCTCCTCCCGATACGGTTCCCAGTGGTACGATTATTCCCCATTATTCCATCTTATTTCACTCTTATTCCTATCTTTATCCCACCTTACCTACCTTTATTTCACCTTATTCTCCTTATTCCTATCCTCCAACCGAACAAAGAATAGACCCTTATTCTCCTTATTCCCCATCCTTATTCCTGCTTATTCCCGAACCGAACGGGCCCTTAGAATTTGAGCCTTGAGATAGGCCAAATTCTAAATTATTGAAAAAACTGTGCTAGATCCGATAACTAATTCTCCTGGAGAAACTTGTTGACAACCTACTGGAAAAGCATGTGCTGGGTACTGAGGAAAGCTGGAAGAATTTCTTCTGACTATCAACAAATTTCTCCAAAAGAGTGGTTGAGTCCCAAAATAAGATTTGAGAGAACATCTAGATTATGTGATTCCAACCATCTTGGCATGTCATGAAGGCGACAGATTATGGAGCATATACCACCACACATATGTAGATGTTACGTTCACATTCATTAGATGTTTGTTTTCATTCTTTAATTATTTTAGAATGCTAAGGAGCACACATCATTCAGGTTGTTCTATTACATTTAACGTGAAAGAGTAAAAAAGATTGATGTGAGCATTAGTTTGTGCTGCCAACTATTTCTCAACTTGAAAAACATGTGCTAGATCTCCTAACTTTGCTCGGTGTTGGTTTTTCTCATCTTATGTTTGCTAATAGTATGTGCAATATTCATACATCTGTCTTTTCCTTTTAATTTCAGGAAATGATGTCATCAGTGTCATCATCAGGACAGATACTGTCGATGCTTCATCGTAATGAAATGAAAGAGTGCAAGATCCGTGAAAAGTATAAATGTGAGTCAAAGTTGCACTACGAACTTCTTGGACTGAAAAAAATCCAGGTCGAAGATTTTATGGATGATATCAATATGATGATGTTGGTTTCGATTACTTTTGTTGGTTAGATCCGTCAATTTACTATCGAGGGAATGATGTCATATATGAACTTTTACTGGAAAATAGAATGCTTCAGTCCGAGTTGATGAAGTCGAAAAGAGATCAAGGCCACGTTCAAAGTAATTATTGTCACAAGATTAAGCTAGCCTATTACTGTGTTGTTTCATGGTTGTACTCATGTGGATATTTTTATAAGAATGGAATGTTGTAGAACCTAATGACATGTTATGAACGAAGCTTTGTGATGATCTGTTCTTTGATTTTACATCAATGGTCACTGGATTCACATAAATAGTCCTAATGGATTTTACACCAATAGGTCACATGTCATCGTCTCTTGTCTATGATTGACCCACATATGTGATAATGCACTTAACCACATATGGATGGTTGTAACTCCAAGCCGATATGGGTGAATTAGTGGGGCGGGACAATGGAAGTTGTTGGATGTTGCATTTAAATTCGATGCTACAAGTATATTATCCTTCATGCTAGCGTCCATATTCAGCAATGTTTTAATAAAAGAGTCATGGTGATATATGCAAAAGAACTGATGTCAGATTTAGAATACCATACAAAAGAATTGATGTTAGATTTAGAATAGCGCACACATACAAGTCTCTTTGCATCCACCAATTAAGTGGTTATTTAAGAAATTAACTTCTCGGATCCTTGTTCAGATATCTTAACCGCGTGTCAAAAATTAGAAAACCATAGATAATGTTCACTAATGGTTGTTGAACGTGTGTTTTGCGAGGGTCTAAAATTACTCTCACTGAAGAAGCGAAGATAGATAGTCGATGAGGCGACCACTCACAAGATCACATGTTCAAACAACAAGTACCCACACTATATAATGAATCAATGAATAACAAAAATGTGGAGCACAATTTATTATACTCTACAAACAAAGATGTATAACATGCAAGTATGTAGAGGACGAACTATAGAGAGCATACAATGGTAACCTAATGATTATTGCTAATCAAAACGAATTATGTACATAAATGTCTCTTTTTATGTGGATTTTTTATTTTTAACTTTTTATTTGATTTTTTCATAAGTATTTTTATTATTTTTTTATTTTCGTGCAGTAAGGTATGAGATCAAGTCCCAGAAAGACGGATTGAGAGACAAAGCCCGCTTTAATACGGGTATTTGTAGATATGTATATATGAGGATATATATGTACATATATTATGTATATAAGATATAAGCTATATGCCTAGTAATAAATGAGATGAATATATATAAAAATCAAACAATATTAATAAGTATATCCCTTGGTTATAATATGCATATACATTTTTTTTATATTTATAAGATATATATAATAATGAATAATAATAGTACTATATATAGGTATATAATACAATGTGGGGTATTCTAATTATAAACATAGCTATATTCAATTTTTCAAAATAAAATGTTTTTTTTATTTTTCATTTTTTACTATTTTTGTGATTTTCCATATATGTTTGCTAATTTTTAAGTATTTTTAAAGCCAACAATATCTCATAATAGGGATTAATAAATAAGATGAATTGCTTTGAGATTTAAAAATACTAAATATGCTCAAAATTTTCTCAAAACTTTGATAGAGACACACACTCTATCTTAACATTGATTGAGTACCATCCTGGTCCATGATCAGGATTTACGAAGGTACATTCATATCCATCTCTCATTGATTGAGTGCTTCTTTGGCTTCTCGTGACTAGATTCTAGCTCCATTGATATTACAATGACTTATTAGACAATAGTTATAAGTAGTGTTGATCATGCAAGTTTGTGATTATAGTCACCTTAGGTGTGAAAAAGGGGGGCACCCATAGTCGAGTAGATATTAACAAGGAATTCATATGAGGAGATGGGCATTTATACAATCATTGATTATTAGCAGGTTTGTCAATATAATTAGTGTATATATAACTTGGCGGTAGAGTAATGAATTTCAATCTGGCTAAGATAGTTGAATGAATTTTGTGTCATTATCAAGTGTGTGCAAACTCATTTAAGGTTTTATCTTGTCTTCATTTTGTGGTGTGTGTTATGAAACTTTTGACCTATAATCATTTATTTTTCCTTTTTCTAACCATCGCTCTTGGCATTCTAGAAGACGATGGGTTGGAAATCCATTCCCGATAATCATCAACCTGTTAGAATGTACTCCACCCCATAACTCAACCTGATTTATAGGAAGCCTTACCTTTGAGGCATAAACTTATCCCTTTTGATTCAAAGATGGATTCACTTTAGACCACTTTCGGGATTTTCGTGAGATGGGAAATTCTGGACCACTAGATTCTGTCTTCTCTCTCATAATTTTCTCTATCCTGGTTGAAACTAGTGGTCCAGAATTTCCCATCTCACCATCTCACAGGATCAGTCATATATATATATATAGAGAGAGAGAGAGAGGGCCCTTTCAGTGAGGTGGGTCTTTCCTGAAATTCAGAAAGCCACCACCTAATTTGTAGATTACGTAATAATTTTATAAAATATAAATTATAAATTCTAAAATAATGATGATCATATTGTTTAGTTAAATATAGCATCCATATTGTAACTATCATTTTTTGTCAAATATATTAATATTTTCATAAATCTTTCATGATATACATATTATGTTAATATCTATTAAATTGACATGGCTTTCCACGCATCTAGGAAAGGTCCGCCTTATACATACATACATACATATATATATATATATATTATAGGGGGGGACTCCAATGAGGTGGGCCTTTCCTGGATGTATGAAAAGCCAACCATCTCGTCCGTTAGATCTCAGTCTAATGGCTCTTTATCCAAAAGAGTATTTTAGTCCATGTGTTTTCATTTTGAATTTGAATTTTGTTTTGAATTTGAATTTCATTAAATCCTTTTATTTTACCATTTTTTAGCCCGCTTGAATTGGCATTTTTTGTTGCTATTTATGCGTGAAGTTTTGCCAATGTGGTAGCATTTTCGCACCATGCATAATGGATGAACTCTTTGTAAAATACTCGTTGCTATTGTAAGATTGTAACATGCTTTGTAAAATAAAATCAAAGTTAGTAATACGTTTATTGTTGAAATTGTAATTTAGGTAATGCTTTTGTAAACATGCGTGCTTGTTTGTAATAATCATGGAGATCTACAAAAATAGATAGTTAATAACTCATCAAATATCAAGCAGAAAGATAAAAATGTAAAAAAAATTGAGGTTTGTTGTTAGAAACTTCATCTTGAGTTTTGAATATCTAAGTCTGATTTGTCTTATTTCGAATTTAAAATATCAATTACTATTTTAAAGCTTATATAAATAATATTATATGAAAAATATTGTAACTTTTAAATTGTATGGTCTAATTTTAATTTTGAATATAGATTCCTATAATAAGTTGAAAAAAACTATATAATCAAGGAAAATATCAAACCAATAGAATACAATGGATAAAAGTACCTAATTTTCACAATTACTATGCCTTTTAAAATTTAAATATACTCTTTTCTATATGAAGAAGAAATATGTAAATACAAAGTTGTGCCCTTTCCGAGATATCGCAATATCAGTTATGCCCCTATCTTTTTGATAATATCCGTTGTGCCCCCGACTTCTTGCAAATATTTCACTTGTGCCCCTCAGAGGGGCAGAATTGATAAAAGATTTTTATCAATTCTGCCCCTCTGAGGGGCACAAGTGAAATATTGGCAAGAAGTTGGGGGCATAACTGATATTATCAAAAAGATAGGGGCATAACTGATATTGCGATATCTCGGAGGGGGACAACTGATAAAATCCCTAAAATTATATGAGTATAACAAAGAGATATAATATCATTGATGAAAAAATTGAACACATTATAATTACCATTGCATGTTAAAGAAGACAAGATCAAGTCTATGTAGAAAGTTGATCCAAATTAATATTATCATTTGAAATACTGAGAATGCTAAAAAAATAACGAAGCAAGATAAAACATCTCTATTTAGTACGAGGATCTTCAATATCAAAAACTAAAGACATGAAAATGATAACATTGGTATAGATGTGGATATGGTACCTTTTTCATTTTTTCCGGATTTGAAAACGAATATGATTATATATTTTTTCCGCTATATAAATATATGGATATATGTATCACCCAACTTATATGTATGCATTGTATTGACATATATCAATTTGTGTAGACATATATCTAAATATGGTGCATGGTTACACATGGTATATATTGTGTTTTGGACTTACTCTCAAATGCAAAAAGAAAATACATGTCTTTAACATCCTTCATTATTTATTTTATAATATATATTGAATTAGCATTTATTTTTATTTTTTATTTTATTTACAGCTGATGCCATTTTACCCATTATTGGTTAATTTATTTTTTAAAAAAAGCTTTCTGAATAAATGCTAGGTTATATTTATTATATGTATGATAATTTATATCCCTTTGTTGCATAATCATATACGAATTATGATTATCAATTTCCAGGTCGTATCCACATTTAAGAGTGTAGTTGATAATTTTTAATATTCATAATATATTCGTTTCCTTATGTATTTAGATTTTAAAAAGAGACAAGAATATGGCATGTAAAATTTATATTTACTAGCGCATGGCCCGTGCTTCGTACGGGAGAGAAAACCATACTACCGATCACACATATATTAATCAAGATACTGCACAATATTGAAAGTATTTTATATCTAATATTCGTTTTTTTTTAAAACTGAAAGGGTGACATCCCATCTAGGGAACCACCTCAGAATATATTTATATTAAATTATAGGTTATAAAAATTTGCATCCTGCTACATCTGCTATGAAGCGCACAACGCCCTACAATGCTCGATCACATTATCAGAATAGAATATTTGGCCTCGAAAGATGAGTTCATTCCTAGCTCGCCAGATGGACCAGACAATAATAAACGGAAATGAGTTGTCTTCATGCCCAACACCACTAACCAATATCATACTCCTCCAAAAAGTAGCGCAATCTCGAATTTCCAGCCACGCAACATTGGCCCTGTCCCACATCTCCGCTGAATATTGGCAAGTAAAAACAAGTGGTCCGTATCCTCCACTTCCGCACCCCATCGGCCGCAAGAAACATCCTCCATGCCCAGCAATATACCTCGACGGTCTTTCGAGAGAACCCTCCCCAGTCTGAACAACCAAAGGAACACCTTAATCCGATTCGGCACCTTGCATCTCCAAATCATCCCCATGTCGACCCCCACCTCATCCAGCTCCTCCATTCCGTTGTCTACCAAAAATTGGTATGCTTTCTTGATCGAAATTCTTCCATCTCCCCAAGCCAAGTGATCTCTGCCAGTGGACGGTCCCATGGTATGCAACAAGTCCGTCTGAAGCGCCAAGAAATCTACCACCCTCTGATCCGATAAAGCTGAAGTGAAAATCGGAGACCATGTCCCATTGTCCCAAATCTGCTTCACTGTGACAGCACTGTCGCGCGCCAGTCTCAGCAGGCATGGGTACCTCTCTCCCAATATACCATCCCTGTCCAGTCATCCAACAAAAAACTGAATCCCGCACTGTCCCCGAGCACAGGACATAACTTGGACGAAATCTCAGGCACTACCGCAGTAATCCCCTTCCACAACGACGATAGCAACCGGCTCAAATCTACCTCCAGCGATAACTTCACCCCATAAATCTTCCTCAACAATCGACAAACTAAGTCCTCTGACTTACCCCATAGCTGAATCACCCACTTTACCATAAAAGCTTTATTCATCTCCCCCATCCGCAACACCCCCAATCCACCCTTCTTTTTCGAGCTCGTCACCTTGACCGAGTCTACGAGGTGAATACCTTTCTTGCTTTATCGACCGTCTGACCAAAAGAATCTTCTCATCAAGATCTCCATCTTATTTCGGACCCCCGCCGGTAGTGCTCTCGTAGAGCAAAAAAAATCGGGATTGTCGAGAGAACATGCTTCAATAGAATCAACTCCCCCCCCCCCCCCTCGAGAGCAGAGTCTCCTTCCAACCCACTAGCCTTGCTTCTAACCTCCCCAACAAAATCCTCTAGTCCCCCACCTTTGGCTTCCCCGCAACAAGAGGAAGCCCCAAGTATGTAATCGGCAGAGACGAAATCGGGCACCCCAATAGCTCTGACACGCTCCGCTGCTCCGTTTCTGAGAGACCGAAAGGAACCACCACCGCCTTGTCTTTGTTTACTTGAAGGACAGATACATCTCCAAAAATGTCCATGATGAGAGAAGCCTGTCCAATCTTCTCCGGTTCAGCCCCCATGAATAGTACTGTATCATCGGCATATTGAAGCAGAGGGATGGAAAGCTCCTCCTTTGAGAACCCGGAACACCAGTTTCCACCCACCGCTAACCTCATAAGAACAACAAGAGCATTAGATAACAACACGAAGAGTAGTGGAGCCAACGGGCAGCCCTGCCTGATTCCCCGTTGCGGCTGAAAGAATCCTCCCTCCGATCTACCATTGACCAATACCACATGAGATACAACAGTAAGACATCTTTTGATCCATGCAACCCACATCTCAAGGAATACCCTCTTCTCCAATGATGCCCACAAAAATCTCCAATCCAGACAATCACATGCCTTGGAAAAATCTACCTTCCAAAGTACCCCTTTATCCCCCCTTCTTTTCCACTCTGATACCACCTCCGAGGCCATAACCAACCCATCTGCCATAGCTCTACCAGGTATAAATGCAGCCTGTTCTGGCGAAATGATCCCATGCAGCACCAGCCTCAACCGATTTGCCAAAATCTTAGAAATCAAAAGATAAATTGCATTAGACAGTGCAATAAGTCTGAAATCTTCCACCCTGATCGGTACACTTTTCTTGGATAGAAGAAAAATCAGTGCCTTATTAAGTCTATCAAATCCTCTATTCCCTCCCTGGAATTCTGCCAAACCTCCATCACATCGTTCTTAACCACTTCCCAGAATTCCCTGTAAAAGCAAACCGGGAATCCGTCAGGCCCTGGTGCCCCATCCGCATTAAGTTGGAAAAGCGCACACTTAACTTCCTCCTCAGAAATCACACGTATCAACGACTCTGTCTCCGCGTCTGATATCTGCAAGACACTTTTTCCCTGCCATCCCCAACCCAAACATGTCTGTTGCCTGCCTAAATCCTGAAAATGCGACCGCAACGCATTGCCCATCTCCCGATCTCCCTCCACCACCACCCCATTCACTGAAACCGAATGTATGAAGTTACTGCGCTGCCTCCCATAGCCATGGTATGAAAGAACTTTGTATTTTGTGTCTCCCTCTTTCAACCATTTCTGCATCGATTTTTGCTTCCAAGCCACCTCCTCCTTCTTATCTTCAGACAAGATCTCACCCAAGTGATTACCTCTCGCCAGCATCTCCTCCACTATCAAGGCCCTCTCATCCTCCAGTCTATCCAACCTACACATCTCTTCCTAATATTCGTAACAAAGATTAAATCCATTGGTAAAAATTCATGTAAGAAGGACTACTCATCGAACTTTGTAATTTTAACATTAGAATATATAACATCGATACATCTAATGTTTTATATGGTAATAATTATATGTTAAATTTTTTCCCCATCACAAGAAAAAGATAACAATGAATTGTCAAATTTCTCGTTCATATAGTTTATTGTGTCAAAATTTTGAAGATTATAAATTTGATATGTATCTTGAACTCATGCTTCATATAGTAAATATACAAACTATATTGGAATACATATATTTGATGATGTAAATATGTTTAACTATATTTATATATATTTGATTTACAATCGTATTCCTCATACATATGTTGTTGTCGATATTCACATTTGTTTTTGAATTTATACTCATATATTGTCACTTCATATTTGTAAATATTAGTATTCAAATTCATACGGTCATTATATCATATACATGTAATTATGAATTCAATTGTAACTATATGCAACATAATTCAGTATAATTTTCTATAATATTAAATATTTCTTTCATGGGAAAGTTATAAAATACAGATATATTCAAAGTAATATATAAAATAATATTCCTTTTATTCAAGTTACATCCAATGTTCATTTTAAATATGCATATGCTTGTATGAATTAATACATTTTTTAACATCCTCAATATCTCTGAATTCTGTATTCGAAGTAATATATTTGAAATTATAACGAAAAGGTTACATTAAAATCTTTTCGTGAGAATTTGCGGCTTTAGGATATAAGCTAACAAATCGATATTAGGATCTTGTACGACTCGAGTGGATAACTGTGATGAAATCTTAGCAATCTAAAAAGAGAAAACCACAATTGCAATTGATATATGAGTCATCTTAATAGATAAAGACTTGCAAACCCTACTACTGGTAATGATATCTACCAGATAGAAGGAGATTATAGTGTATTATTTATAGTAGAGGGTTGTATATATAATTTTATAAAGCTATAATAGGTGCACCGTGCACGTCAAATATCAGATCGTGCAGGTGTATAATGCACAAAATAACATTGGTCACGTGTTGGACCACACGAACTCTCAGTACGGAACCTTTATGTGAATATAAGAATGTCAAGGTTCGTCTGCAAGTTTTCAACTATCTCATGCTATGCATGTGAATCTCAAAGGGCGGTGTGTGGTCCGATTGTTACCTATTTACCTTTGATCTTAGGGTCAAGATGCATGGTATATAATACAACATCTCTATGGTGCGTCCGATGATATGATCGAATAGTGGTTGTACGATCTGGCACTAAACTGTGTTCAAGGCAATGGAGTCAAACTCTGGCGATGCTCTGCTCCAGTTAGTTGAGATCGATTGGAGATCTCGTGCTCCTTCCTTAGCTTCGATTATCTCCTCAAAACTGCATGTGAATAGATTTGTCTTTAATAAAGTTGAATCGAGATTGAGTTGAGAAGGGAGAGTGGATTCCGGGAGATATGCAGTCAGAATCCAAGCAAACTGTTGTTGATGGTGGAGGAAGCTTTTGACGGTAAGGTCTAGCGATGGTTCCGGCCGCTGGCGTGATCATAGGAGAAGGGGATTGTAGGGCCATGTAAACAGAAGAGGCCGCCTATATCCGAGTCGGCCTGAGTCGGCGTTGGGTAGAAGGGTGGGGGGTGGGATTTCGGTGAAGGTGAAGGGGCAAAAGTGAAATGATGGGACATGATAGAATTGGAATGTACGACTGAAGCTATGGGCAAAAATGGAATTCAAGTGTCAAAAATTAATGAGTGGGGGTACTGCGTCCCTGCTTAATATATAGTAATAGATATATGTATCAATATGTTTGCAATCCTATTTGTATGTGTATCTATTTTCGGAATAGATCAGATACACATGTCAAAATATGCATAATATATATGGTAAGGTAATGATGCACACACATATTGCATAAAAAAACATTGTATAATATTATTTATTTGAAAATACTAAATTTATTGTTATTACTTAATATCATACTATTGACTGTGTATTTAAGAGAAATGAATAGTTTTGTAAGGATCTTTTTGTCAATACCATGTTTGTTAATGTGACATTATAAGTTTACATGGATATTTTTGAAAAATACTTTCTAATTATTAGTGTAAATCAATTATGGAACTATTTACTCTCGACAAATATTAACAAATAAAATGACAAAGTAATTTAGATAAATAATCTGGCCTCTCAAGTAGAAATTCCTGGCTTCGTCCCTGATAGGAAGGATCTCAGTGGACATGCATAAGCCAATGTGGAGATTATGAACATCGCATATTAGTCCTTCAAGATAGAATCATTTTAATGGGATGATAGTAAGCTATGATAGCCACATATATTCAATGTGAGTGTAGACAAGAATATGATGTTTAATTACAATATAGAATCGAAATATATTTTAAGTATAATGGCCATGTATATCTTGAAGGCCTAGAAAGAAGCAACAAGCATCTTTAACATCATTGGAGAGCATGATTAGATTTAATCTCTTATTTGGGTATTGCAGCTGAAACTTCTCTATATACAATGGGATGTGAGATTGACACTGTAGCTGATATTGTAGCTATCGCAACATTAGATATTTGTGGTTGTAACAGCGCGGATCCTCGGTGGCCAGTGGAAACATAATGAATGCCATGTCGGATACGAGTGTTACTCTCGAACATCAATGATATCACAATTAACGGTCAAAAATCATCAGTACATTTTTCTACCCATAAAAATATGCATATCTAATACAAAACCAAGATCCTTCGTTCCAGTAGGCAAATGATATTCTTTCCTGTAGACCTCGCAACAAGTCTCCAACTGCTACAAAATTTCTTCCCACATTTACCTGCAATAAAAACACAAAAATATATGGTATGAGCCTAACACTCAGTATGTGTCGAGATAAGGTCAAACCGGCTAGCGAAAAATCAAGTCTTCACTAATATACCTTAAACACTTCATTCATAATATAAATAATCACAACATGAGAACATGCTATTTATCTTCTTTTTCCCTTTATGAATAATATTCACCTATAATGTCCATGAGTACAATTAGCAACATTCGCAATTGATCGTAAAGAAGAAGTTCATGATTTTCCCTAATCATTATCATGTAAATGTTTCATCTGAGTTACTTTGAAATACCAAATCTCATATGCGTAAAGGTGTCATCTCCATATGCCTATCATTAACATATTCACAATATCATTAACTCGATATATGAAAAGGAATTCACAACCCTCATATAATTTACTCATAATTATTCTCATTTATAAGGGTATTCATTTAACATAACATACAATATTTCACATGTACCCTCACATATGTGGCATTTCATATCCACATATACACACGTGCAACATATTTACTTTAATTTTCACATATACACTTAGCTTTCACGTAATTGCACATATACACTTGGCATTTCACATAATTGCGCATATGCACTTTGTATTTCATATAATTGCACTTATACACTTGGCATTTCACATCATTGCACATATGCACTTAACATTTCATATAATTGCACATATACACTTAACTTTCAATTAAGCACTTGGCTTCCTCATATGCACTTAACTTATTCCTTACGGATTTATCTCATCTCAGGATTTATTGGGCGGATTTGGTGGCTTTACCGCTGGCACAAGCGGTCACTCAATCATTACATAAAACATGATGATATCAGTGCTGAGTCAATGGTGGACTTTCCACATGGTTCTACTGAATCAGACACCCCCGGAAGGTGTTGCCCTTTAGGCCATCGATAAACGGACTCTAGAGGTGGCTCCCACCGTAGGTGTAGCACTTATCTCCGATTACCGTTTAAGTGACGATAATCATCTTCTATTCAATACATTAATGAATCTTTTAGTTTCATTAATCAAAGGGGCTTCATTATCAAGAACACCTAATCAATACAAACAACTATTCATTATATAATATCAGATTAGGTATTTAGATACTATATATTTATTTCCATTTTCATTTCATTTACAATTAGGTATTGTTTTCACAACCATCCTCATTATACTATTAACACACTTTACCATCTATAATAGTATTCGTATGCAATACAATCGATCAAAAACTGTATACATTTATAGGCATCAATAAGTGTTCTCTAATTACAATTATTTCCCAAATATCAGAAATGATGCAGAAACAATTCGGCGTCGACAAAAAATAAAAATATTTAACGGTGGAATTTGGGAGGAGAAATAGAGAGGGGTTGAGAAGAAGAACACGCTTGTAGCGCGGGGTTGAAGAAGAAGAACGCGGCGATCGCGGGAGGAGAGAGGAGAGAGAGAGGGTAGAGAATAATTCTCAACTTTTCATTAATATGAACTTCCTAAAAACAATGGACCCTCATCCCTTTATATAGGAGGGATGACATTACAAAAATAGAAATTAATTTAAATAGACAATCAATTATCCTAAACTGACTCTAACTAATTAACCGACCAAATTTAAAAATCAAATCTATGACTAATTGTCGGAGATCACAAGCGATCTCATTTATTTAATTAAAGATACGATAATTTAAATAAACGTAAATAACATTGACCACTAAAATTAATTAAAAAATTCAGCCCTATATTTGGGCCCGACGCTGCATCAACTCTCCTCCGCTTTTAAAAATTCGTCTCCTGACGAATTGCTGAATCTGCAGGCTTGGAGGTCGAATCTGCGTGCTCAGTCATCTTATGGAAGAATTGGTGTGGAGCGAACGACGGAGTCCATACACGGGCATGGGTGACGCGGCCTTCGTGGTTTAAGAACATGTGTGGCGCGAACGGCAGCGTCTTCTTGATTGTTGTCTCCTCCTTGTGATGATCGAAGAATTGATGAGGCATGAACAACATTGCCTTTGGAGAATCTATAGTGAAGTAATGATACAAGGAGAGGAGGGGAGGAGATATGTCCAAGTAATGAAGCCATGGGGTCCTTATATAGGTGAAGCCCAAAGCCCTAGTCCTATTTGGATAAGGGGGATCCCCAGATTTCTGATTTGCAGCCTCCCTTTTTAAATATTTTTACCGTTGGGGGCTTGGGTGCAATTTTCGCGCCCCTTCACTCTTCTTTATTTTCCTATTCCTTTTGTCCCTTCTGCAAATAGGGGGTTCATAGGATTTTATTTTGTAATTTTTCCCACTTACTTTCCAATCCCACATTATGTGGGACTCAAATTGCGTAACCAGCGGGATCCCCATTAGGGTATGCCCACATTCCTCGCGTATATGGCGCGGCCTGGGGCGGCGGCTTCTCGATTGCGGGCGGGGCCTGTGCGGCTCTGCGGGGAGGCAGGGGTCGACCGGGGCTTTGCGCAGGAGGGTACGACACTATGGGGCACTGAAGAGGGCGCGACCAGAGAAGGCGATGACGCGGGGTGCTGAAGGGGGCGACAGGGTGAGGGAATCCGGGAGGGAGATGCGCTGGTGGGGGGAGAAAGGGGATGGCGATGGTTTCGGAGGGGAGTTGGGATGGCGTTGCGGGTGTTTTGGGAACGATGGCAGGGGGTCGTGGGAGGAAGGGGTGGCGGGGAAGAGGGAGCGGATGGGTGCGGGGGAGTAGTGGGAGGAGGGGGTCGTGGGTGGTGCTGGTAGGGCGCCGGTGGAAGGAATGGGGGAGGGCGATGGCGGCGGGGCACTGGGCACGGGATGGGGGAGGGCGATGGCAGCGGGGTGGGTCGGACCGGGGAGGCGAGGCACTGGTGGGGGAGTGGGAGGACAACGAGGGGGCCGTGGGGATGAAGGTGCAGCGGGAGGGGGTACCTGTAGTGGCGTGGGTGGTGTCGGAATAGTCGGAGGGGCCGATGGGATCGATTCCGGTGGCAGAATCATATCTGGGAGGTGCTGGATAGCGGGCAAATCGTCCTCCACAGCGAGGTTTTTGTCGCCAAAACCTGGGATAACGGCTTCGGTGATTGGGGCCTTCGATTTGACGCGTAGGTACTCGAGGTCAGCCCTAAGATCTCAAAACATGGACTCGAAGTTGGCTTGTATCTCAAGTAGCATGTTCCTCATCTTCTCGTTATGGGCATCGTCGGCTCGCCGTTGTCGTTCCGACGAACGACGGTGTTTCGTCACGTGTCGGCTCACATATCGGTACGGATCGTCAGATTGTAAGGACGATCTGTGGGTCATGCTCTGATACCAATTGATGTAGAAACGATTCAGCATCGACAAAAAAATAAAAATATTTGACGGTGGAATTTGGGAGGAGAAATAGAGAGGGGTTGAGAAGAAGAACACGCTTGTAGCGCGGGGTTGAAGAAGAAGAACGTTGAGATCGCGGGAGGAGAGAGGAGAGAGAGAGGGGTAGAGAATAATTCTCAACTTTTCATTAATCTGAACTTCCTAAAAACAATGGACCCTCATCCCTTTATATAGGAGGGATGACATTACAAAAATAGAAATTAATTTAAATAGACAACCAATTATCCTAAACTGACTCTAACTAATTAACCGACCAAATTTGAAAATCAAATCTATAACTAATTGTCGGAGATCACAGGCGATCTCATTTATTTAATTAGAGATACAATAATTTAAATAAACGTAAATAACATTGACCACTAAAATAAATTAAAAAATTCGGCCCTATATTTGGGCCCGATGCTGCATCAAGAAAATATCCATCCGATATATATAACAATGGCTAATAAGTGCTTCTTAAACAGATGTTTATAAATCTATTTCTATCTTTGCATCTCTCCTATTATAAAATTAGACTTCTATGACTCACATCATGTAATGGCTATGGCAAATACTACATTAGCCCCTTCCTGTTTATGCGACTACACAGATATTATCGTGCGTATAATTCCGCATCTACTTCAATATATATGTAAACCACTATGAGTTTCCCCCCTTTTTTGGCAAGAAGAACATGACATTATTATACGAATAAAGATACGAGATGCCCTTAAGGCCGTTGATAACAAGAGATGTTACGTGTGGACAACAGCAACAATAATCAAAGGGAGAATAAAATAGAACATGAATTTTCATATCCAACAATGGTGGGATGATTTAGAATAAAAATTAATTCGGTATATGTGTATAATTATCAACGCGCACTGATTAACAATTATTGGAGCCGAAAAATAAAATCAAATGATCATGGAATACTTGTTGCTTATAGATTTATGTAACAATAGATACAAATTGAAAAGTAACGCACACGTATCCGAGAGGGAAAAGTAGTTGATACGAACAACGGAATGACACATACAATTTCTTAGTTCTTGAAGAAGAATATACAATATTATTCTATTTATTCGTTTGCTTGTGTATCTAACTAATAAATTAACTTGATATAAATTCCCATCAATAATGCATGCAGTCATAGCTAAATCGTAATCTTCATCATAACATGATATCGTATAGAGTCTATGGGTTCGACACATACCTCAATGTATGGAAACATGAAGGCGGTTTGATTACGCGGATCCAGATCATCCCTGACCACGTTGATGTACCTCGGTTCTTGTCGGATCCAAATTGTCTAACCACGTCGGCACTCCTCTAATTTCATCGGAATTGATAAAACTTGGCATCGATGAGGAGGGTTGCCGTTGTTGGATTTTGAAGCAGTGTTGAAGGAATAATATCGTTGGTGACTCTCTCTCCCATCTTCCCATTCTTTCTTCTCTCTCTATCTCACTCATTGACTCTTTCTCTCACATATTCCTTCCCAATTCCCTTCCTCTTCTCTCTCTTTATCTCACTCGTTATCTCTCTATATATATCTCTCTTGCTCAATTTAGTAGCTACAATGGAGCTATTAATTAGTCTCATTCTATTTTTAGCAAATCAAAAGGAAGCTCGTGGAGAGGTTTCTACGGGTTTAAGGCTTCCCAAAATCCCAACAATTATCTTATACATTTATATACACACTCCTCTATTTTTTTACACCCAATCCTTCCATGTTGAATGTTGTAACCGCTCCATTTATTAATATTAATATTATCTTATGCATATTCTAATTTATATCAATAGAGTAAATGTCGTTACAATCTACCCCACTTAAAAAGAATTTCTTCTCGAAATTAACTGGTCAAGTGACTTACCAAAAGCTCATGATAGTTAACTCAAATATCATTCTTCTGTTTGCTCCACATTTTTATGTAACCAACTTCTTTCTGTCATACTTCAGAGTCCTCCGTTGTATCTAAGAATTTTCTGACAGTATGGTAATTGTCTTCTTCAAGGTCTTGATTACAAGATAAACGAATACACAAAAATATCTCTTCACCTAAGAGTCAAGAGTAATCAACCCAACTAAACGTTGATAGGAATCTGTAAGGGTCAATTTGTAGGTTGTCACTCGCAGGACAATTGTAAATCTAGATGCAAAACTATGGTATATATCAAGGAAGACATTTCTACTCAAGTTGAGATAGACAATATGTAAAAAGGATTGTGTCTATAACTAGCAAATAACCTATCGAAAATTCAATGTACATCAAATCATGTATTTTGCATTAGGTATAATTAAAAGAGGATCTTGACCAACACTAATATCTTAGCCAACAAATTAGTTTGATCTAATAACGATAATCTTGTATCACAGATAACTTAAGTGGTCTCATGTTCTAAAATCCAAACCTAATCACACATGCAATATCCGAAGTGAGTTTAACAAAATCGAGTTGACTAATAACTATATCAATAAACTCACACATAGTGAGAAATGTATTCGAGATATCATTAACAAGGACCATCACTACTTTTCTAGGTAACCTCAAAATACCATACTTGTCAAGTTTATAATCTAGTTGGTACCTTTGTGAGCTCAAAAGCTTTAAATAACATTGATACATCTACATTTTTGATAGCAAACTAATGGTAGACTCCCTGGAGGTCAATCTTGAAGAAGACAATTTCTCGTTGTAATGGATCATCTATGAAGGGATGGATATTAATCTTCATGGTAACCTTAATCAATAATTGGTCGAGTCTAAGTGATGAAAGCATTCTAAAGAAACACCGAGCCTCACGAATCCCTTATCTAATTGTCCTTTCCATTCATTTTTCAGCTCATCTAACTCATATGGGTGTACTATCATGTATGTCATCAATAATGAAGTCAACAACTCTTTCAAATCCCCAAGTCACACAAGAGAAACTTTTCTTTAGCCAAATAAGTCGCGCAACGGATGACCTTGTTTATAATGAAATAATTATCTGACTCTCTTTCTTTTGTCCCCATAATAATCAATTTCGTATATCTGATATACTAAATCAATTTCTACTCCTTAGGGCAATCTGTAATCTTCAATACTAGTTCTATCTCCCTATTGGTCAGACTCCTAATACTCATATTATCTTCTAAAGAGATCAAGGTCATGCTAAATTTTTGGTCTCCTACTTTTTTTTTCTATACTAAAGGTCTCATGCCATCTATGATGGATATCTCATGTCCAGAGGAACTACTGCTCTGATACCACCTGTAACATCCCGGATCCTCGGTGGCCAGCGGAAACATAATGAATGCCATGTCGGATCCGAGTGTTACTCTCGAACATCAATGATATCATAATTAACGGTCAAGAATCATCTGTACATTTTTCTATCCATAAAAATATGCATATCTAATACAAAACCAAGATCCTTCGTTTCAGTGGGCACAGTGATATCCTTTCCTTCAGACCTCGCAACAAGTCTCCAAATTGCTACTAAATTTCTTCCCATATTTGCCTGCAATAAAAATACAAAAATATATGGTATGAGCCTAACAGTCAGTATGTGTCGAGATAAGGTCAAACCGGCTAGCGAAAAATCAAGTCTTCACTAATATACCTTAAACACTTCATTCACAATTCAAATAATCACATCATGAGAACATGCTATTTATCTTCTTTTTCCCTTTACGAATAATTCACCTACAATGTCCATGAGTACAATTAGAAACATTCGCAATTGATTGTAAAGAAGAAGTTCATGATTTTCACTAATCATTATCATGTAAATATTTCATCTGAGTTACTTTAAAATACCAAATCTCATATGCGTAAAGGTGTCATGTCCATATGCCTATCATTAACAATATTCACAATATCATTAACTCGATATATGAAAAAGAATTCAGAACCGTCATATAATTTACTCATAATTATTCTCATTTATAAGGGTATTCATTTTTAACATAACATATAATATTTCACATATACCCTCACATATGTGGCATTTCATATTCACATATACACACGTGCAACATATTTACTTTAATGTTCTCATATACACTTAGCTTTCACGTAATTGCACATATACACTTGGCATTTCACATAATTATGCATGTGCACTTTATATTTCATATAATTGCACTTGTACACTTGGCATTTCACATCATTGCACATATGCACTTAACATTTCACATAATTGCACATATACACTTAACTTTCAATTAAGCACTTGGCTTCCTCATAAGCACTTAACTTATTCCTTACAGATTTATCTCATCTCAGAATTTATTGGACGGCTTTGGTGTCTTTACCGCTGGCACAAACGGTCACTCAATCATTACATAGACACATGATGATATCAACGCTGAGTCAATGGTGGACTTTCCACGTGGTTCTACTGAACCAGACACCCCCGGAAGGTGTTGCCCTTTAGGCCAACGATAAACGGACTCTAGAGGTGGCTCCTACCTTAGGTGCAACACTTAGCTCCGATTACCGTTTAAGTGCCGATAATCATCTTCTATTCAATACATTAACGAATCTTTTAGTTTCATTATCAAAGCGGCTTCATTATCAAAAACACCTAATCAATACAAACAACTATTCATTATATAATATCAGATTAGATCTTTAGATACTATATTTACAATTAGGTATTGTTTTGACAACCATCCTCATTATACTATTAACACACTTTACCATCTATAATAGTATTCGTATGCAATACAATCGATCAAAAATTGTATACATTTATAGGCATCAATAAGTGTTCTCTAACTACAAATATTTCCCAGATATCAGAAAATATCCATCCGATATACACACACACACGACAACAATGGCTAATAAGTGCTCCGTAAACAAATGCTTATAAATCCATTTCTATCTTTGCATCTCGCCTATTATAAAATCAGACATCTATGACTCACATCATGTAATGGCTATGGCAAATACTACATTAGCTCCTCCTGTTTATGCGATTGCACATATATTATCATGCGTATAATTCCGCATCTACTTTAATATATATATATATATATATGTAAACCACTATGAGTTTCTCCTTTTTTTTGGCAAGAAGAACATGACGTTATTATGCGAATAAAGATACGAGATGCCCTTAAGGCCGTTGACCACAAGAGATGTTACGTGTGGACAATAACATCAACACTAATCAAAGGGAGAATAAAATAGAACATGAATTTCCATATCCAACAATGGTGGGATGATTTAGAATAAAAATCAATTCGGTATATGCGTACAATTATCAACGCGCACTGGTTAACAATTATTGGAGCCAAAAAATAAAATCAAATGATCACGGAATACTTGTTACTTATGGATTTATATAACAATTGATACAAATTGAAAAGTAACACACATGTATATGGGAGGGAAAAGTAGTCAATACGAACAACGGAATGACACATACAATTTCTTATTTCTTGAAGAAGAATATACAATATTATTCTATTTATTCGTTTGCTTGTGTATCTAACTGATAAGTTAACTTGATATAAATTCCCATCAATAATCCATGCAGTCATAGCTAAAATGTAATCTTTATCATAATATGATATCGTATAGAGTCTATGGGTTCGACAAATACCTCAATGTACGGAAACATGAAGATGGTTTGATTACGCGGATCCAGATCATCCCCGACCACGTTGATGTACCTCGGTTCTTGTCGGATCCAAATTGTCTAACCACGTCGGCGCTCCTCTAATTTTATCGGAATCGATAAAACTTGACATCGATGAGGACGGTTGTCGTTGTTGGATTATGAAGCAGTGTTGAAGGAATAATATCGTCGCCGACTCTCTCTCCCACCTTCTCATTCTTTCTTCTCTCTCTATCTCACTCGTTAACTCTTTCTCTCTCATATTCCTTCCCGATTCCCTTCCTCTTCTCTCTCTTTATCTCACTCGTTATCTCTCTCTATATATCTCTCTCGCTCAATTTAGTAGCTACAATGGAGCTCTTAATTAGTCTTATTATATTTTTGAGCAAATCAAAAGGAAGCACGTGGGGAGGTTTCTACGGTTGAAGGCTTCCCAAAATCCCAACAGTTATCTTATACATTTTATATACACACCCCTCTATTTTTTTATACCCAATCCTTCCATGTTAAATGTTGTAACCGCTCCATTTATTAACATTAATATTATCTTATGCATATTCTAATTTATATCAATAGAGTACATGTCGTTACAATCTACCCCACTTAAAAAGAATTTAGTCCCGAAATTAACTGGTCAAGTGACTTACCAAAAGCTCATGATATTTAACTCAAATATCATTCCTAAGTTCTTCTGTTTGCTCCACATTTTTATGTAACCAACTTCTTTCTGTCATACTTCAGAGTCCTCCGTTGTATCTAAGAATTTTCTGACAATATGGTCATTGTCTCCTTCAAGGTCTTGATTACAAGATAAACGAATACACAAAATATATCTTCACCTAAGAGTCAAGAGTAATCAACCCAATTAAATGTTGATAGGAATCTGTAAGGGTCAATTTGTAGGTTGTCACTCGTAGAACAATTGTAAATCTAGATGCAAAACTATGGTATATATCAAGGAAGACATTTCTACTCAAGTTGAGATAGACAATATGTAAAAAGGATTGTGTCTATAACTAGCAAATAACCTATCGAAAATTCAATGTACATCAAATCATGTATTTTGCATTAGGTATAATTAAAAGAGGATCTTGACCAACACTAATATCTTAACCAACAAATTAGTTTGATCTAATAACCACAATCTTGTATCACTGATAACTTAAGTGGTCTCATGTTCTAAAATCCAAACCTACTCACACATGCAATATCCGAAGTGAGTTTAACAAAATCGAGTTGACTAATAACTATATCAATAAACTCACAGATAGTGAGAAATGTATTCAAGATATCATTAACAAGGACCATCACTACTTTTCTAGGTAACCTCGAAATACCAGACTTGTCAAGTTTATAATCTAGTTGGCACCTTTGTGAGCTCAAAAGCTTTAAATAATATTGATACATCTACATTCTTGATAGCAAACTAATGGTAGACTCCCTGGAGGTCAATCTTGAAGAAGACAGTTTCTCGTTGTAATGGATCATCAATGAAGGGATGGATATTAATCTTTATGATAACCTTAATCAATAATTGGTCGAGTCTAAGTGATGAAAGCATTCTAAAGAAACACCGAGCCTCACCAATCCCTTATCTAATTGTTTTTTTATATTCATTTTTCAGCTAATCCAACTCATATGGGTGTACTATCATGTATGGCATCAATAATGAAGTCAGCAACTCTTTCAAATCCCCAAGTCACACAAGAGAAACTTTTCTTTAGCCAAATAAGTCGTGCAACTGATGACCTTGTTTATAATGAAATAAGGATCTGACTCTCTTTCTTTTGTCCCCATAATAATCAATTTAGTATATGTGATCTATTAAAACAATTTCTACTCCTTAGGACAATCTGTAATCTTCAATACTAGTTCTATCTCCCTATTGGTCAGACTCCTAATACTCATATTATCTTCTAAAGAGATGAAGGTCATGCTAAATTTTTGGTCTCCTACTTTTTTTTCTATACTAAAGGTCTCATGCTATCTATGATGGATATCTCATGTCCAGAGGAACTACTGCTCTGATGCCACCTGTAACATTCCGGATCCTCGGTGGCCAGCGGAAACATAATGAATGCCATGTCGGATTCGAGTGTTACTCTCGAACATCAATGATATCACAATTAACGGTCAAGAATCATCTGTACATTTTTCTATCCATAAAAATATGCATATCTAATACAAAACCAAGATCCTTCGTTTCAGTGGGCACAATGATATCCTTTCCTTCAGACCTCGCAACAAGTCTCCAAACCGCTACTAAATTTCTTCCCACATTTACCTGCAATAAAAACACAAAAATATATGGTATGAGCCTAACGCTCAGTATGTGTCGAGATAAGGTCAAACCGGCTAGCGAAAAATCAAGTCTTCACTAATATACCTTAAACACTTCATTTATAATATAAATAACCACAACATGAGAACATGCTATTTATCTTCTTTTTCCCTTTATGAATAATATTCACCTATAATGTCCATGAGTACAATTAGCAACATTCGCAATTGATTGTAAAGAAGAAGTTCATGATTTTCCCTAATCATTATCATGTAAATGTTTCATCTGAGTTACTTTAAAATACCAAATCTCATATGCGTAAAGGTGTCATCTCCATATGCCTATCATTATCATATTCACAATATCATTAACTCGATATATGAAAAAGAATTCACAACCGTCATATAATTTACTCATAATTATTCTCATTTATAAGGGTATTCATTTAACATAACATACAATATTTCACATATACCCTCACATATGTGGCATTTCATATCCACATATACACATGTGCAACATATTTACTTTAATTTTAACATATACACTTAGCTTTCACGTAATTGCATATATACACATGGCACTTCACATAATTGCACATATGCACTTTGTATTTCATATAATTGCACTTATACACTTGACATTTCACATCATTGCACATATGCACTTAACATTTCACATAATTGCACATATACACTTAACTTTCAATTAAGCACTTGGCTTCCTCATAAGCACTTAACTTATTCCTTACGGATTTATCTCATCTCAGAATTTATTGGACGGTTTTGGTGGCTTTACCGCTGGCACAAGCGGCCACTCAATCATTACATAGAACATGATGATATCAACGCTGAGTCAATAGTGGACTTTCCACATGGTTCTACTGAACCAGACACCCTCGGAAGGTGTTGCCCTTTAGGCCATCGATAAATGAACTCTAGAGGTGGATCCCACCTTAGGTGTAGCACTTAGCTCCAGTTACCGTTTAAGTGCCGATAATCATCTTCTATTCAATACATTAATGAATCTTTTATTTTCATTAATCAAAGGGGCTTCATTATCAAAAACACCTAATTAATACAAACAACTATTCATTATATAATATCAGATTAGGTCTTTAGATACTATATATTTATTTCCATTTTCATTTCATTTACAATTAGGTATTGTTTTCACAACCATCCTCATTATACTATTTACACACTTTACCATTTATAATAGTATTCGTATGCAATACAATCGATCAAAAAGTGTATACATTTATAGGCATCAATAAGTGTTCTCTAACTACAATTATTTCCCAAATATCAGAAAATATCCATCCGACACACACACACACGACAACAATGGCTAATAAATGCTCCGTAAACAGATGCTTATAAATCCATTTCTATCTTTGCATCTCGCCTATTATAAAATCAGACATCTATGACTCACATCAAGTAATGGCTATGTCAAATACTACATTAGCTCCTTCCTGTTTATGCGATTGCACAGATATTATCATGCGTATAATTCCGCATCTACTTTAATATATATGTAAATCACTATGAGTTTCTCCTTTTTTTGGCAAGAAGAACATGACATTATTATGCGAATAAAGATACGAGATGCCCTTAAGGCCGTTGACCACAAGATATGTTACGTGTGGACAATAACATCAACACTAATCAAAGGGAGAATAAAATAGAACATGAATTTTCATATCTAACAATGGTGGGATGATTTAGAATAAAAATCAATTCGGTATATGTGTATAATTATCAACGCGCACTGATTAACAATTATTGGAGCCGAAAAATAAAATCAAATGATCACGGAATACTTGTTGCTTATGGATCTATATAACAATAGATATAAATTGAAAAGTAACACACACGTATCCGAGAGGGAAAAGTAGTCAATACGAACAACGGAATGACACATACAATTTCTTAGTTCTTGAAGAAGAATATACAATATTATTCTATTTATTCGTTTGCTTGTGTATCTAACTGATAAGTTAACTTGATATAAATTCCCATCAATAATCCATGCAGTCATAGCTAAATCGTAATCTTAATCATAACATGATATCGTATAAAGTCTATGGGTTCGACACATACCTCAATGTACGAAAACATGAAGACGGTTTGATTACGCGGATCCAGATCATCCCTGACCATGTTGATGTACCTCGGTTCTTGTTGGATCCAAATTGTCTAACCACGTCGGCGCTCCTCTAATTTCATCGGAATCGATAAAACTTGACATAGATGAGGAGGGTTGTCGTTGTTGGATTCTGAAGCAGTGTTGAAGGAATAATATCGTCGCTGACTCTCTCTCTCCTACCTTCTCATTCTTTCTTCTCTCTCTATCTCACTCGTTAACTCTTTCTCTCTCATATTCCTTCCCAATTCCCTTCCTCTTCTCTCTCTTTATCTCACTCGTTATCTCTCTCTCTCTCTATATATATATATCTCTCTCGCTCAATTTAGTAGCTACAATGGAGCTCTTAATTAGTCTCATTATATTTTTAGCAAATCAAAAGAAAGCACGTGGGGAGGTTTCTACTGGTTGAAGGCTTCCCAAAATCCCAACAGTTATCTTATACATTTTATATACACACCCCTCTATTTTTTTTACACCCAATCCTTCCATGTTAAATGTTGTAACCGCTCAATTTATTAATATTAATATTAATATTATCTTATGCATATTCTAATTTATATCAATAGATACATGTCGTTACAGTGGCACAGAGGTTTGAGGTCATATTTTAGTTTACAAAGTACAATAGTTTTAGAATGTCTTTCAAACTAATACGGAAACTAACAAGGAAAACCGATTTAAATTCATATATTTTAGCAGAGGATAAGGAAATTTTAAAAATCTTTTCGTCTTGTTGCTAGCAACATCAAATCGAATACGCTTAGTTTTGCAAAGATGAAGAATCAGATTTGATTTTACTGTGAATTTATTGTTGTTATACATAGATATTAAAATATTAATATTCACAATGAATGTCGTATTCTTTACTAAATATTAACAACTTTGGTTATCCGTTCACTTTTTCATTAAAATTTATAAATTGTTGCTAAATTTACCGGCTTTTAGAAAAGATCGACAGAATACTGTTGTTATACAAGTCACTTGCTAAAAATATATCAACAACGATTTTTTATGTAAATTTACATAATCAAATATAATTTTACAATGAATAATATTCATTATTACATAATCAAATATAATTTTACAATGAATAATATTCATTACATTTATCTTAAAAGGATGCTGCAATGAATATTAAATCATTCGTTGTCATAAATCAAACTTGTAGCAATGATGCCTACATTAAAAATTTTATAGCGCGTTCATGTTTGCTAAAGTTTCATCGTAGAATTATAAAACATATCTAATCAACTAATATGACACCGAAATATTAATATCAAGCATATATAAGAAGACATGCACTATGTCTAAAACATCGTAAAATCTGCTCTTTATCTATGTAGAATTTTGAAATATTAAATAATACGAAATATTTATGACTACATTTTTTAAGCATAATATTCTGATATTTAAACATGCTATTGATAACACGGGTTTGGCAAGGATCTAAATATCTCACACAAGACGGAGACAAGAGTCGTTGCGACGACCACTCACTAAACACGTATTAGTCAACAATGAACCCACAATATAAATCAAGCAATGAGAAACAAATGTGGAGTCAAATTTATTATAACTCTACAAAAGTGTGTATAGTGTGCAAGTGTGTATAGTGTCAAACACAGGGAGCAAGCAAGATAGATCAAGCAAAATTGTGCAAAATGTGTGATATGTGATCAAGTGTCTACAAGTGTACAAAATTTTGTGGGTTTTTAACTTTATATTTTTTTATTTTATTTTAAATTTTTATATTTTTTATATTTTGATTTTAATTTTCTGATTTTATTTTTTCTTTTTATATTTTATATTTTTATACTCTCTTTTTTAATAATAGAATATATATAATATAAGAGAGAGGAATAAGAATTTTTAAAAGTAGGTAAAAATACTCAAAAATTAGGAAATAAAATATTTTTAGGCTTTTTACATGTTTTTGTGATTTTTCTAGTTTTTTCTTATTTTTTGGTATTTTTAAAGTAAAAAATACTAGAAAACATTGAATTAAGTTGCTGGCCGAAATTACAATGAGGGTTAAAAATAGCAAAAAGTATCCAAAATTCCTCAAATTAATTTTAAATCAGAGACAATAAAATAGGGAAAATTCAGAAAGTGAAATTGTATTTTTAGAATTTTTGGGGAATTTTTAAGATTTTAATGAAGATTTTTAGGGTTTTCTAATTTCTAAGGTTTTGGTTTTGAAATTTTTAATGATTTTTGGACTGACACTAAAAGACATTAAAATAGACCTAAGGTAATTTTTTGGGAATTTTTAAAGAGTTTTGATATTTTTTTGTATTTTCTAATGCAAACAACAACAAAAATGCATGTTTTTGAATTTTTATAAAGATGAAAATGCAATAAAAATGCAATACAAAAATATGGCGTGAATGAGAAAGCAAACATGAGCCTATGATATTTTTTTGGGGATTTTTCGAGTTAAAATGATGCGTGAAATAAATTGGGAAAGCGTATAAAAACACAAGGCCTAGCAGGGGTATAAGTGTAAATAGACAAACATCCAAGGGCCAAAGTGCAATTTTCACGCAAATTATATAACTAATAAATTACTTTCCAGGACCAAATACAAATATTCAAAGCCGCAAGGGCACACCTACAAAATAGCCACCCTAGCGAGTGATTGGCACGCGCCTGGGAAGGACCTAAGTGCAAAATACAAAACTTCCAGGGGCTATAATGTAATTTAACCAAAAATAATACACGTGATATAAAAGTTCTTGGATTAAATCTAAATAACTAAACCAGCGAGGGGTCCAGTGCAAAATCACCACCACCCCACGTGCACAGATCACATGAGGTGACGTGGACTGGACTTAAATGCAAATAACCAAAGTTCAGGGGCCTAGATGCAAATATTACAAAAATATTTAAACTACAAATTAAAGTTTATGGACTAAAACTAAAATACAAAATAGGCGAGGGTGTAGGTGCAAAATACCCAACGCCTGGCGATCCGACGACGATGAAGAGGCCACTTGACACGTGGCACGTTCTGGATGGCCGATGACGCTTCGCGGATGGACGGTGGCGATTAGATCCTTCAGCTCGATCTGACGATGGCTATGCGGGGGGATCCAACAGTCGACGTGCGTCTGGAGCCTCGACCTCGATCCGACGGCGCAGAGGGGCGGAGCAAGAACAGAGGAGGAGCGCCGGCGAGGCAAACTTCCCCGAGCTCCAACTCCGAACTCCGACGATCTCGGGGCTTCAAAAATGGCCTGGAGGCTCCTGGCGGCTTCCTCTAGATGCTGGGGGGGGGGGGTCCAAAATGCTCCGATGATGGTCGGAGCTCGCTGGAGATGACGGCGGAGCTGGGGAGCTTCGGGGGTCTCCGGTGAGGGTCAAAACGACCTCCCAAGCGCTCGTTGAAGTCCAAATACCTGCAGAAAATAGTGAGAGGGTCCAGGGAAAAATGCTTGGACCCCGCGTACTGGGAGTGGCGGCGTGAAGCGGCGAGAAGGGGAATTGGCCGGAAGTGCACTCCGACGAGGTGATCGATTGAGTGATTGAATGGATAAAACACAAAATTTCTTTGGGGTTTTTACTCCGAAGGATATGGCGAATGAAATGCAAGAAATATAAATGGATGAAAGTGCTGCCTCGATGGCCGAAGCCAGAGGGGGAGAGTACCTCAACACCGGCGAAAGGCGGAGGTGGTGGAGCCGCCTCAATGCTCGCTCGACCCGCCTGTAGGTCTCCAAGGAGAGCTGTCACCTTCCTTGGTCGATTAGGCACGAAGAGGGGAGCAGAGCTCGTGGAAGAGGGGTTCAAAATTCAAATGGAAGTCGGGGGTACAGTATATGGGGTTGATGAGTGTGGGAGGAAGAACGAGGCGCAGCGGCTGGCACAACGACCCATCGATCGAGATTGCACAAGGGTGGGTACGCCCGTTGATCGAGGGTCAAAAGTCAAGAAGACGATAACACGAAAGGGTGCAAGAACAAGCCTCGAAAAAATCGAGAAGGAGGGGTCAAACGAAGTTCTGACGAGGCTACAGGGCTAGGGTTCAGAGAGTTGACCCGCGGGTCAACTTTCCAACCCACCTGGTTGGTACACGTGGACCAACTAGGAAAAATCCCTGGAAAAACATTTATTAAATCATTTAAAAATAGAAAATGAGTTTATTGATTTTAGGTTATAAAATAAATAATGTTTGTTAATTTCTAAATTATTTTATGGTGATTTTTAATTATTTTTATGAGGTATAATTTTACAAGATACCCTTTTAGGCTATATAGGTATATATATCTATATATTTATTATTTTATTTTTATTTTGTAAATTTAATTTTATTTAATTTTATTTATTATTTTATAAATTTATAGAATACTTTTATAAACTTAATTATATTTTTATTTTATTTTTTTGATGTAATTTGTATACTTAATAAAATAAAAGTATTAGTACTATAGGTATGTATATAGGTATTATACATATGTATGCTATATACAAATATTTTATTTTGTATTTCTTTTGAGTTTTTATTCTGATTTTAATATAAAAATATATTATAAGTAATATTTACAAAATTATAAAAATATAAAATTATAAAAATAAAGAATAATAAATAAATTGAATATTTTAGTCTGTACATGTATACAATAGGGGTCCAAAACTCAACTTTCAAACCGTATCTCCGCCAAATGCGAAACCACCACCATTAAATAGCCTATTTTAAATTATATATAATTAAAGTGAGTTTGATGCATTTGGAGTTTTTATTTGGGAGATACATGTCTGGGAATTTGGGATTATGGAATTTTATTCAGACCATAACTTTTTATCTGTGCATTATTTTTGAGTGAAATCAATTTTTTATTTTTCTTTATTTAGTTATCTACAAATTTCATGTACGAAGTTTTTTTATTTGAGGTATAAAAAGTGGAACTAAAAATAGGTCCCAAAATGAATAAAGAATGAATGAAATGAATAGGTATCCGGCCCTTATCTCCCCCTACTTTATTCCTTGTCGACCTAGTCATCGCGATGCCTAGGTCTCGGGGTTTCGGGTCATGAAATATTTACAATATTTAATTATTTTTCTTTTATTTTATTTATTCTATAATTTTGGCTTTAAATACGGTATTTTATACACTATTTATATGCACATGCATGACTGCTAAGATGTTGGAATTAAGGGTATTTACATGCATTTGCTGGGGTTTTTGAGGCCAAAATGATAGAATAAAGATGATGAAATATGGATTCATCATCCCCCTATACTTTGCCTTTGCTAGTCCCTAGAAAACACTTATGCAATAAGTGCAGAAAAGAAAAAGAAGAGCTGTGGATTAAATTTAATTATCAAACTTGTCTTCACAAAATCAAAGTTTGGAGCTTAAGTCGGACCTTTGGAATTTTAGTGCGGGCAGAACCTTAATGAGAACCAGATTTAAAATCCAACAGTCCCTGAGAATCCCAAAACTCTAGTCAAGTCTCCTCAATAGCCAGTTTAGAAATATTTCAACTCATACGCAAACCCTTACGACTATGAATCTGACTCGTACAATGTAAGTGGTAGTGGCTCTCCCCAACTAGAATGACAAAGAGACTGACTTCTCCAGTATGACAACCCAATGATTCCCCAATCCAATGACTCCATCCACGAGGAGCGGGGTATTCCCTTCTAAGTTCAAGTGGCAACCAGCTCAAGAGGAGCGGGTGAAGAGAAGAATGGACGGTAGCCAGTGTAGCTACCTGTCCTAGGATGTAAGACTAGTGTAGTCAAGTCATCCAGCTGCAGGCTCACATATTTGACTTTGGAACTCAAGCTTGCTTATTGACTTTACAACACATGTACATACTTTTGCAGGCATTTTATTTTTGTATAAGCCTGACCATTTTTTTGAAATACTATTTACAACAGCATTTACATAGGGAGTTTTTCCTCTTGAGCCAGTAGACTATCCCTCTTTTGAAGCTTTATCGCAACCCACATTCACCTATCTTTAGAATTCCTCATCACTGGACGGGTTGGGTGCACCTCCCTCCCTAGAGGAGGACAAGTGTTTCCACTTGTGTGTGTCTCATACCGGCAAATCCAATCCCCTCACCACTCCAACTGAGTTGAGCCATGTGAAAGGTGCAGGTGTCCAAGTTAGGTTATTATCAACAAGAGTCGTGCGTGTGCTCCGAAATACTCTACTTAGGCAGTCAAGAATCCATTGAACCAAGTCCCGTAATCCTCAAAGAATTAAGTCAACTAGACGTGAAGTACCTCAAACCCAATTCCTATAAGGTTCCTGTTATTAGGTAGATTTTAAGGTCCAATCAAGCTCCAATCTCCAGATTTTATTTAGACTCGTTTAAATATCAAACTCAATCCGAAACATGCTAACGCTATGCAAATGCGATGCATAAAATATATTTGTGATGCAATTTTCAAAAATTTTGAACTTTTTATGGATTTTTGAAAAGATGATGATGCATATGCAATTTTTTTCAAAGAGATTTTTCAAATGTTTTTGATCTTTTTAATTTTGCAAATGTTTTTTTTTGGATTTTTGAAAATAAAAGGATTTTTGGATAAAAACTAGGTTAAAATATTTATACGGGAGTGCTTCTTATATATATACAAGAAGTGGATTTTAAGAATTTATAGGGGTAAGTGATCAATTTTATAGCTATATATCCTGGATTTTAGTGCGATGTATATATTCCTCAAACTTATTTGACACGGGTTTTCCAAACAATTTTGAAAACTAGTCCAAAATAATTTTTACAAACAGTTTTTACAAACATGTACACACATTTAAAAATCATTTTGCAAAGTTTTTCAAACAGTATAGATAGATTTTTCAAAATATTTTTGCAACCATTTTTCAAACCATTTCCAAATTATTTTTCAAATATTTTTATTTCACACAAAGAAAATAAATTTTGCAAACAAAGTATTTTTACAAAGGTTGAAAACATGTAACAAAACGTTTTCAAAATAGTTTTCAAAAGATTTTTCACAAGGAGTTTCAAACTATTTTTCAAACATTTTGCAAAAAATATTTTCACCTGATTTATTAATCAGTACATACAAAAAGAATTTGAGGAATAATAGCATCTTTTTATTAAGGTTTTTAATGAATTTTAAAGAATTATTAGCCATATTATTAAGAAGATACGAAAGTACGAGTTATGGCTAAAGTATATACGTAGTATATACGACCCCCCTATACTTAGCTTGAGCTATGTCCTCATAGATCAGAGAGAAAAGAAAAGACATAACTCGTACTGAGTACAGGAAAATCTAAAGAATAAATGAATAAATGAATGAATGAATCAATGAGAAGTTGACCGTCCCCCCTATACTTAGGAGCAAATAATCCTAAGTATAGCAGACTGTACACAAAGCATTGAGGGTCAAGGGTGGGAATGAACAGATCGTACTCAGATTGTCTCCCCCTATACTTAAGGTAAGATATCCCTAAGTATAGACAAGAAGAGGGGACAATGGAGAGGATCGAAAAGAATGAGAAACTCGGGGTCTACACCCCCCTATACTTAGGACAAAGTACGTCCTAAGTGTAGAAGACTGACAAAAAGGGGCGGCACCTTTTTGATAGATAGAGAGAATGGAAAAGGAAAAGAAGAAAAGATGAAAAGATGAAAAGATATCAACAGATGAAAGAATGATATGGACAGATGGATCTTTACAGTGGAAGATGGAAGTGATAACCATGTAAGAGATGCAAATGATGTGAGTCAAAGAACACATCTCATACCAGAAGAATGGGGGCAAAATCAACGGTCGGCGGATCATGATCTAGATATAGCTTCAGGCGCTGACCGTTAACACGAAAGGTAGAGGAAGATGACGGCTCAGATATATCAATACTACCATTGTCATGTACCTTCCTGACCACATACGGACTTTTCCACTTGCTCTGCAATTTTCCTGGAAATAATTTCAGCCTGGAATCAAACAACCATACGCGCTGATCTGGCTCAAACTATTTATGGCTGATATGAGAATCGTGCCATGTCTTCACTTTTTCCTTATACTGTAGGCTGCTGGAAAAGGTTGTATCTCTCAACTACTCCAGGGCTGCCAACTCTGCTTTCCTCTGTTCTCCTATACTCTCAGGATCCAATAATAACTTAGTAACTGCCCAAAGTGACTTGTGCTTGATCTCCACTGGTAGATGGCACGGCTTGCCATAGACAAGACGAAAGAAGAATAAATGCTTGAATTGTAGTTCCAGTTTCCCATTCATTTCTTTGGCCACTTCTTCGAACCCAACCTGCTAAGCAAAAAAGGCTTAGACTGGACTAACGTCCCCAGGGAAAAGGTTTGACCTTCATCATGTCCCTAATGGATTTTTGAAGGAAGTCCGATAGGCCCACAAGATCGAGTCCAAAAGCTGTGACCAATCCTTTCGGTCTGGGCGGACAACCTTCTGTAGGATAGTCTTGATCTCCCTATTCGATACTCCGGCAAGACCGTTAGTCTGAGGGTGATACGGTGTGGCAACCTGATCGTCAATGCCGAACTCATCTGCAAGGGCCCTAACCTTGTCATTGATAAAATGAGACCCCCCGTCTGAAATCAAGACTCTAGGTACCCCAAACCGTGAAATGATATTTTTTCCTCAAAAATTGACATACAGTCTTAGCATCTGCGGCTCGGGCGGGAATGGCCTCAACCCATCGGCTGACATAATCTACAGCGAGCAAAATGTGCTCAAACCCCTGACTCTTAGGAAATGGGCCCATAAAATCAACCCCCCATGCGTCAAAAACCTCACAAAAGTGAATGGGTTGCATGGCCATCATGTCTCTCTGTCCGCAAGTACCCATCTTCTGACAGTCAGTACATCTCTTCACGAACTCATCCGAATCCTTGAAGAGAGTAGGCCACCAAAGGCCGGATTGGAGCACTTTTTGTGCTGTCCGTCTCCCAGAATGATGTCATCCTGCCTCAAGCTTGTGGCAGTATGTGAGGACGATATGCTGCTCTTCTTGAGGAATGCACCTCCTCCAGATGCTATCCCCTCCTTCATGATAAAGGACAGGATCCTCCTAATGGTAAAACTTGGCCTTCGCTAGGAAGGTCTCAAGTTTCTGCCTGGGCCAACCTTGTGGAACCGTCTTGGCAACAAGATAGTTCACAATGTCAGCGTACCATGGAAGCGAGGTGATAGCCAAGATTACCTCATCTGGGAATGTCTCATTAATAGGTGCGCTGGGCTCAGATTCCTCAAGGTTCTCTAAGCGGGAGAGGTGATCCGCCACCACATTCTTAACTCCAGGCTTATCTCGATATCAAACTCCTGGAGCATAAGGATCCATCTGGTAAGGCGTGCTTTGGCATACTTCTTGGCCATTAGGTACCAGATGGCGGTGTGATCGGTAAAGATAGTCACTCTAGATCCGAGAATATACGATCGATACTTATCCAAAGCAAAGACTACGACCAACATCTCTTTCTCTGTCACAATATAATTCCACTGGGCGGCATCCAAAGTCCGGTTGGCGTAGTGAATGGCATACGACAATCCATTCCTCCTCTGTCCAAGCACAACCCTAATGGCAAAATCGGAAGCATCCATCATGATCTCGAACGGGAGAAACCAATCGAGTGGCTGAAGGACAGGAGCCGTGACAACCATATTCTTGAGAGTCTCAAAGGATGCCAGACACTTATCATCGACAATGAACTAGGTGTCTTTTGTCAGTAAATCAGTAAGCGGTCGGGAAATACGATTGAAGTCCCGAATGAACCCTCAGTAGAAACTGACATGCCCCAGAAAAGACCGTAATTGACACAGATTGGACGGCGGATTGAGTTTTCTAATGATATCCACCTTGGCCGGATCGACCTCCATGCCCCTGTTGAAGATGATATGACCAAGGACCGTCCCTTGAGTCACCATAAAGTGAATCTTCTCCCAAGACAATACAAGGTTGACCTTAATGCAGCGCTGAAGCACACGATCTAGGCAGTCAAGACAAGCATCAAACCCATCACCATAGACCGATAAGTCATCCATGAAGACCTCTAAACAGTAACCCACCATGTCCGAAAAAATGGACATCATGCACCTTTGGAATGTCGCGGGGGCGTTACATAGACCAAAGGGCATCCGTCTGAAAGCATAAGTCCCAAACGGACATGTGAATGTCGTTTTCTCCTGGTCTTCGGGTGCAATGGTCAATTGATTGTAACCGGAGTACTCGTCAAGAAAATAATAGTGACTCTTCCCAGCTAGCCTTTCGATAATATGATCAATGAATGGCAGTGGGAAATGATCCTTCTTGGTGGCATGATTCAATCATCTGTAGTCCACACATACCCTCCAAGAAGTGGGTACTCGGGTAGCTATCTCCTCTCCAGACTCACTCACAATTGTAGTGATACCCTTCTTCTTGGGTACCACATGTAATGGACTAACCCACTTGGAGTCGGAGATGGGGTAGATAAAATCGGCGCTCCACTACTTCGATATTTCTTTCACGACCACATCTCGAAGATTCGGGTTCAGCCATCGATGGAACTCACGTGAAGGCCTAACGTCCTCCTCAAGATAGATGTGGTGGAGCACAGAGCCGGACTAATACCCTGGAGATCAGCTATACTCCATCCTATTGCCTTGCGATTTCTTTCAAGAACCTCCATCAGACGAGATTCTTGCTCTCCAATCAAACCTGCTGAGATAATGACTAGGTGCATATCTGGCTCACCCGCAAGGAATCTATACTTCAGCGATAGCGGCAAGGGTTTCAATTCTGGACAACTGGGAGGTGGCAGATCTGGCTTCTGATAAGTCTGTATGAAAGCTACCAGGTCTGCATGTGAGAACTCTCGCTGCGCATGAACATTTGATGAAGGGAACCCCGCTGAATCATCTATGAACTGTACTGGCTCGCACTCCGTCCTAGCTGTCGGCTCAGAAGAAGTCAGACACGACAAATAGTCATCAAAATCATCCCAATCAATGTCTGAATCCGAGGGATCTGAACTAGATGAACAAGAATGAAAATCTGCCTCACCACTCGTCCCACAACTGTCAGCCTCAAATGTATCCTCGTCCAGGGGTGTGCTCTCCAAGCTCTCAACTGCCATAAGCTGTAAATATGGTGAATCTGTAGGTAGGGCGAGGGCTTGTGCTACTGGATCTGTCCAATTGGATTCATCATCTGCCATCACAAAATCACACTCCGGGTGGATGTCTAGCTCGGCCTCTGCCATCTACTCAATATCACTGGACTACTCTGAGCATGCTAATTCTCTCACTCTGGTCTCGTCAGTCGTCTTTATTTGTATGGTCTCGCCCTCTACGCGAAAGCATACCTTCCCACTGTCATGGTCAGATACCACAATGACAGTGGCCAAGAATGGGCGTCCAAGTATGATGGGGGCATTGGTTACCGACTCAGAGATCTCCATGTCCAATACAACAAAGTTCACGGGGAATTTCAGGCATTGAATGGTAACGACCACGTCTCTCAACATCCCCTTCGGCCTCTTAGTCGATCTATCAACAAACTGAAGGGCTGTCCTGCTCCGAAGAAGAGGACCAAACTCGAATCGGTCGAGTAAGGCTGTCAGAAGAAGGTTAATAGAAGAGCGGTTGTCTAATAGAGTACGGTCGAAACGCTGCTCCTTAATCTCGCATCTGACATAGGGAGCTCATGCATCGGGTCTCTTGGTTGACAATTTGTTCTGAATGATGCAACAAGTAGAATGAGTGAGCACATGGATCTGATCTCTGTGGTTCCTCCTCTTCCTGCGGATTGTAGTTTTCTCTTTCAAGCTCTTTTGGAAGAGAGGGATGTGCTCAAGTGCTTCCTGTAGAGTCAGCTGAATATGGAATCTATCAATCATCTGGTTGTTGAACTCTACTTGTTAAGTCTTTTCGGGATTTTCTCTTTTATTCCCCTTCACCAAGCAGAGTGCTTGAGGGAAGGGGACGATAGGGGCCTCCTCAGATGGAGGACTAGGATGAGGTTCCTGTGCCTGTGAAGGAATAGAATCCATACAATGATCATCATGCAACACATATGGATCTGAAGTGTAAACAGAAACTTTTCCTTTATTCATTTTTTGTTCTTTTTGTTACCACAGTCCTGAGATACAAAAAGTGGCAACACAACATGTGGGAGCTCAACAAAAAGTAGAAGTAGTGGCCTCAGTACCACCAACGGTATCTAACTTCGTGGCATCAGCACCGCGCTCTGGCTCTGCATCAAAAATGATGGCTTCAGCACCACCGTCTACATCAAGTGTCTTGACGGCCTCAGTACCATCATCTGGATCTCCATCATTGGTGGCTTCAACACCACTATCATCAACATCATCATCAGTGGCATCAACACTGCTTCTCTGCTCATCTGGCGCTCTTGATTCTTCGTGTGGCTGTCGCTCAGATGAGGCGCCGCCGGCTGGCATTCTACCGCTCCTAGTAGTCACAAATTCAACATCATACAAAGAAGACATGTCACTCAAGTAATCACTAGGAGAAGTATACTCTGTGAACTGTACCTGCTCAGACTTCCTCTTCAGATTGTTCGGATTAAGCTCGATCTGTGTAGGTATGGCGGCCTTGCCCTTGATGATATCACTCATCTCCTGCCGGAACTCATCCATTTCTCGCCGGAAGGGTGCCTGCTGGTCAGAAAGCAAGCGGGCGAGGTCATCTAGAGCTGGGTTCTCAAAGGCAGGTGCCTGAGAACCGGAAGTGTTCCCATGTTGGAAATGAGGCTGCTGCTGCTGCTGGTAGTGGGGAGGATGGGAGTATGACTGGTGAGCTGTTGACGCTGCCTCCACCGTTGTCCCTGATAGCCGGGACGAGGACCCTGCTGGTATTGCTGGTGGGCATACTGGGGCTGGTGCTGCTGTTGGCTGTTATGCTGTCCCTGAGCTGAAGACTGCTGTTGGGATGAGGTGCCACCAGTGGTCCAACGGAATCCGGGGTGATCACGTCGAATCCCGACTGGCTGAGGGTACCGGTCGTACCATATCCCATTGACTTCCATCAATGGCTCCTGCTCGAAGGATGGTGGGGGTAGAACTGTCAGTGGCTAATCAGGCTGATAGACCACCATCTGAGTGTCCTGAGATGGTGGCTGTGACGGGTAATACTGTAGCTGCTGGACCGGCTCTTCCTGAATGTGGTTGACCTGGCGGTGTGAGGCCGAGGGCTGGTTTGAGCTGCTATTGCTGGGATCATACCGTGATCTGGGGGGCTGCGTGGACGTCTGTGCTTCCTGAATACACAAGATCTGTGTCTTCAGGTCACTCATGGTCTTCGACAACTGGTCCATCTGGACCAGCCCCTGACTCTGCTTCTTCTCGAGGATCTCGATGCGGTCCAACTTCTCGTTAATAATTCCCATGTCGGCTGCTGCAGATTCGGCTTGGGTTGCAGTTGTCGATGGAGTATGGGAACCGACATCGATGCGGGCGATCCTCTGAAATGATCTCTTTCTTAGGGGGGCTTCTGCTGTGTGTAGACTCGAGCTTGGGCCATGACTGTCGAGTTCTCTGCCATCCCTTCATAGATGGCCCAAACGTCGTCTTCACCCTTGGAGAAATAGGACCCACCGCAAGAGGCATTTACAAGCCCCTGCAGCTCCTGTGTTATCCCACAAAAGAAACTCTGAACCAAATTGGGCTTTGATATGTCATGATGTGGACACCGGTCGATGAGCTCTCTAAAGCGATCCCAAGCCTCGTGGAACTGTTCATTTGGGATCATTGTGAAGTTGCTGATCATAGCTCACAATGCATTGGTCCGACCGAGAGGATAATACTTAGTCAAGTATGCGGTCCAGAGTTGTGCCCATGATGTGACGTACCTCCCAAGGTGTTTCAGCCAGTAGGCTGCTCTGTCAGCTAATGAGAATGGGAAGGCAATCATTTTGATAGTGTCCTCGTCCACTAATCTGTCGTGGACAGTGCTGCAAATCATCTCAAACTCCTACAGATGGAGATGAGGCTCTTCGGTGGATAGCCCGTGAAACTTGGGCAATAACTGTATGGTCTGCGGGCGAAGCTCAAAGTTCCCAACAATGGGAGGAAGCTGAATCCATCAGTGAGTAAGGGTTGTGGCTGGGTTATGCAACTGCCTCATGGTCATCGGCGGCGACCTCTCCTGATTAGGTTCTCCTCCCTCACCTGCTACTTCTGGTATATCACCACAACCCCCCCAGTTCTGTCTTCTCGTCCTTCTCGCATCTGCGTGATCTCCCTCATGAGGTCACCCATGAAAACTCCCCGGTCTCTGATCTGTCTCTGCATGGTCTCTAGGGATGCTAATAATGAGTTGTTGATGGCAGCTTGGTCGTATACAAATGGAGGGTGTTCCTACTCATCTGAGTGTTCTCCTCTGTCTGCCATTTCTGGATTCTCTGAAAAGGAAAAAGAACCCATCTCAGGTGCCTTCAAATGTTCCGAGCTCTGTGTTGCACTAAACTCTGAAACTCTTGGACTAATGGAAGGAGAAGGGTGGCCGAGGGGGAACAGGGTGGAAGTGAACTCAGGCTCGGAGAGTGGGTCTGGACTCCCCGAGGTCATCCTAGATGAATACGGAGGAGTGCTGGATAGCGGTTCCGCCAAAGACGGCCTAAGAGATCTCCTTCCCATCATCGTGATTATCGAGAAGAGCGAGGTTGAGAAACGAAGAGGAGGGAGGGCAAAATTGTGCACAATTGTGCGGTGTTTTTGATCTTGACCTTAATGCAACTATATAATCAAACACAATACAAGGGGCTCACCAACTCAACGTGTGAAGCCGTGAAGGTTCAGCTTTTATCTTTGTAGTTTTTAGATTGAATTCAGGCAATTATTTTGAACGAGTCCTTAGAGCGCTACGCTTATAGGAGAGAGAGTATCGCCGGAAAAGAATCCCGTACTTGTACTCCTCCTGTGTAACATGTAGTCTGCGCTTTTTAAGGTCCTTGTAACCCTTCCTGGATTCCTACTCAGCCAAAGAAAAGAGGGAGGAAGCCGATAGGCAAAACCGATACTTCAGATCTCGCTCGCAACGGAATCACCCGTGAGCGTGCAAGATCCTACTCGGACGTAAGACGATGAGACAGCCACCCCCGTGAAGGCGTGGCCTATGCTCGATACTTCGGACAAGGTCAATGCTCTACACAATAGAGAGTCATCAATGGCGACCAAGCCCTACTCGTCTACGTACGATAGTAGCGCCAATACTTCGAAAATCCAGGCGATACACAGCCACAGACTGGGTTTTGGGTTCTAATCCTTACGAAGCCGCTCTGCTCACTTGGAAGGAGACCTTCTCATGCAACCTGAATACAAATGAGGGCTTTGCTCACCCCAAACAATGAGTCTAATTATCCAATTTTATTAGGTCAAGTTTTCTTTAACAATCCCTTTTAAAATTTTTGTGGTGCTATCACTTACTTTGAGTCAATTCAATACAAGCGCCTAACGTTTTTGTGTTTTTCTTTGATCCCTATTTGATCCAAAAACAGAGGGAGAAAAGTCGGAAAAGCAATGCAAGGCGGCACCAAGATGGAAATCTCACCTTTGTGCCTAAATGATGAATGCAAAGATAGAAGACTTACATCGCCTCCCAGCTCTCTCCATGCGGGATGCAAAATAGGAATTTATAAACCTAATCTATATGTCGATATGCACTCGGAAATCGTCCTAAGCAGGCAATTGCTAGCGTCAAGCACCACAAGTCGGTCACCGATCTTCAATTTAGGAGACCGGTCTAGGCTCACCCCGCCTCCTCTCGACACACCGAGTTCAGGAGCAGTGCTTGGCAGGGTGGGCTCGCGGCACGAAGGCTTGAAGATGATGAGGCGACTGTTTTAGAGTTTAAACTAAGTCCAAAGCGCACTATAGGTACATGCAAGATATTAAGGTGTTAGGACCTAATTTACTCGATCAAGCAAGCCTAAAGACTAAGGGCTCATTCCACAAAAGAAAAGAAAAATAAAACAAAACCAGAAAATGACAAGCGGGAAAACACGATGAAAACCACGGTGAGCTCCCAAGTATACAAACACTTGGAAATTAGGCCCGAGTGTCCAAGTCCAAATGTACCTGTATTATTACAAATTAATAATGTCTCTCTCACAAAAATAAATCACTGACTATCCTCTCTCTCTCAAATCCTCCTGCTCTCTCCTTCCGGCTAGGGTAGAATAGCCGACTCTGCCTCCCAAGGATGCACCGGATCCCCTAGGCGATCCTCCTCGATCCGCGGTCCCTCGCAAGAAGACAAGAAAGAAAGTGGTCAGATAGCTTAATAAATTATATCACAAATGGAGAGATCAAATAAAATAATAATGTAGACAATCACAATCACGTAAAAATACGATCTATACGTTGTTGCTCCCCGGCAACAACACCATTTGATAACACGGGTTTGACAAGGGTCTAAATATCTCACACAAGGCGGAGACAAGAGTCGCTGTGGCGACCACTCACTAAACCCGTATTAGTCAACAATGAACCTACAATATAAATCAAGCAATGAGAAATAAATGTGGAGTCAAATTTATTATAACTCTACAAAAGTGTGTATAGTGTGCAAGTATGTAGAGTGTCGAACACAGGGAGCAAGCAAGACATATTAAGCAAAATTGTGCAAAATGTGTGATATGTGATCAAGTGTCTACAAGTATACACAATTTTGTAGGTTTTTAACTTTATATTTTTTTATTTTTTATTTTATTTTTAATTTTTATATTTTTTTATATTTTGATTTTAATTTTGTAATTTTATTTTTTCTTTTTATATTTTATATTTTTATACTCTCTTTTTCAATAATAGAATATATATAATATAAGAGGGAGGAATAAGGATTTATAAAAGTAGGTAAAAATACTCAAAAATTAGGAAATAAAATATTTTTAGGCTTTTTATATTTACAATGTTTTTATGATTTTTCTAGATTTTTCCTTTTTTTGCTATTTTTAAAGTCAAAAATACTAGAAAACAGTGAGTGAAGTTGCTGTCCGAAATTAAAATGAGGATTAAAATAGAAAAAAGTATCCAAAATTCCTCAAATTAATTGTAAATCAGAGACAATAAAATAGGGAAAATTCAAAAAGTGAAATTGTATTTTTAGGATTTTTGGGGAATTTTTAAATTTTTTATGAAGATTTTTAGGGTTTTCTAATTTCTAAGGTTTTGGTTTTGAAATTTTTAATGATTTTTGGATTAACACTAAAGGACACTAAAATAGACCTAAGGTAATTTTTTGGAAATTTTCAAGGAGTTTTGATATTTTTTTGTATTTTCTAATGCAAACAGTAGCAAAAATGCATGTTTTTGAATTTTTATAAAGATGAAAATGCAATAAAAATGCAATACAAAAATATGGCGTGAATGAGCAAGCAAACATGAGCCTATGATATTTTTTTGGGGATTTTTTGAGTTAAAATAATACGTGAAATAAATAGGGAAAGCATACGAAAACACAAGGCCTGGCAGGGGTATAAGTGTATATAGACAAACATCCAAGGGCCAAAGTACAATTTTCACGCAAAATACATAACTAATAAATTACTTTCTAGGATCAAATACAAATATTCAAAGCCGCAAGGGCACACCTGTAAAATAGCCACCCTAGTGCGTGACTGGCACGTGCCTAGGAAGGACCTAAGTGCAAAATACAAAACTTCCAGGGGCTATAATGCAATTAACCCAAAAATAATACACGTGATATAAAAGTTCCTGGACTAAATCTAAATAATTAAACCCACGAGGGGTCCAGTGCAAAATCACCACCACCCCACGTGCACAGATCACGTGAGGTGACGTGGACTGGACTTAAATGCAAATAACCAAAGTTCAGGGGCCTAGATGCAAATGTTACAAAATATTTAAACTACAACTTAAAGTTTATGGACTAAAATTAAAATACAAAATAGGCGAGGGTGTAGGTGCAAAATACCCAACGCCTGACGATCCGACGGCGATGAAGAGGCCACTTGACACGTGGCACGTTCTGGATGGCCGATGACGCTTCACGGATGGACGGTGGCGATTAGATCCTTCGGCTCGATCTGACGATGGCCGTGCGAGGGGATCCAACGGTCGACGTACGCCTGGAGCCTCGACCTCGATCCGACGGCGCGGAGGGGCGGAGCAAGAACAGGAGAGGAGTGCCGGCGAGGCGAACTTCCCCGAGCTCCAACTCCGACCTCCGACGATCTCGGGTCTTCAAAAATGGCCTGGAGGCTCCTGGCGGCTTCCTCTAGATGCTGGGGTGTCCAAAATGCTCCGATGATGGTCGGAGCTCGCTGGAGACGACGGCGGAGCTGGGGAGCTTCGGGGATCTCCGGCGAGGGTCAAAACGACCTCCCAGGTGCTCGTTGAAGTTCAAATACCTGCAGAAAAGAGTGAGAGGGTCCAGGGCAAAATGCCTGGACCTCGCGTACTGGGAGTGGCGGCGTGAAGCGGCGAGAAGGGGACTCGGCTGGAGGTGCACTCCGGTGAGGTGATCGATTGAGTGATTGAATGGATGAAACACAAAATTTCTTTGGGGATTTTACTCCTAAGGATATGGCGAATGAAATGCAAGAAAAATAAATGGATGAAAGTGCTGCCTCGATGGCCGGAGCCAGAGGGGGAGAGTAACTCAATGCCGGCGAAAGGCGGAGGTGGTGGAGCCGCCTCAATGCTCGCTCGGCCCGCCTGTAGGTCTCCAAGGGGAGTTGTCAGCTTCCTTGGTCGATTAGGCACGAAGAGGGGAGCAGAGCTCGTGGAAGAGGGGTTCAAAATTCAAATGGAAGTCGGGGGTACAGTATATGGGGTTGATGAGTGGGGGAGGAAGAACGAGGCGCAGCGGTTGGCACATCGACCCATCAATCGAGATTGCACATGGGCGGGTATGCCCGTTGATCGAGGGTCAAAAGTCAAGAAGACGATAACACGAAAGGGTGCAAGAACAAGCCTCGAAAAAATCGAGGAGGGGTCAAACGAAGTTCTGATGAGGCTACAGGGCTAGGGTTCAGAGAGTTGACCCGCGGGTCAACTTTCCAACCCACCTGGTTGGTCCACGTGGACCAACCGGGAAAAATCCCTAGAAAAACATTTATTAAATCATTTAAAAATAGAAAATGAGTTTATTAATTTTAGATTATAAAATAAATAATGTTTGTTATTTTCTAAATTATTTTATGGTGATTTTTAATTATTTTTATGAGGCATAATTTTACAAGATACCCTTTTAGGCTATATAGGTATATATATCTATATATTTTATTATTTTATTTTTATTTTGTGAATTTTATTTTATTTATTTTTGTTTATTATTTTATAAATTTATAGAATACTTTTATACACTTAATTATATTTTTATTTTATTTTTCTGATGTAATTTGTATACTTAATAAAATAAAAGTATTAGTACTATAGGTATGTATATAGGTATTATACCTATATATGCTATATACAAATATTTTAATTTGTATTTCTTTTGAGTTTTTATTCTGATTTTAATATACAAATATATTATAAGTAATATTTTGAAAATTATAAAAATATAAAATTATAAAAATATAAAATTATAAAAACAAAGAATAATAAATAAATTGAATATTTTAGTCTGTACAAGTATACAATTGGGGTCCAAAACTCAACTTTCAAACCGTAGCTCCGCCAAATGCGAAACCACCGCCATTAAATAACTTATTTTAATTTATATACAATTAAAGGTGAGTTTGATGCATTTGGAGTTTTTATTTGGGAGATACAGGTCTGGAAAGTTGAGATTCTGGAATTTTATTCAGACCATAACTTTTTATCTGTGCATTATTTTTGAGTGAAGTCAATTTTGTATTTTTCTTTATTTAATTATCTACAACTTTCATGTACAAAGTTTCTTTATTTGAGGTATAAAAAGTGGAACCAAAAATAGGTCCCAAAATGAATAAAGAATGAATGAAATGAATATGTATCTGGCCCTTATCTCCCCCTACTTTATTCCTTGTCGACCTAGTCATCGCGATGCTTAGGTTTCGGGGTTTCAGGTCATAAAATATTTACAATATTTTATTCTTTTTCTTTTCTTTTATTTATTCTATAATTTTGGCTTTAAATACAGTATTTTATACACTATTTATATGCACATGCATGACTGCTAAGATGCTGGAATTAAGGGTATTTACATGCATTTGCTGGGGTTTTTGAGGTCAAAATGATAGAATAAAGATGATGAAATATGGATTCAACAGCTATCTTTATATATGAACGTATAGTACGTTTATATAAAGATAGATACATGTCAAAATATCTACTGATGTAACAATATGATATGAAGATTTGTATTGTATATACTCTACATGATGCTTCAATATATAACATAAGCAATTTTTTCTTCAATCTTTATATGAAAAATGTAGCAAACATTTGGTTTCTCGATCTGGTCACATGATAATAACCATATGTTATTTTTGAGAAAATAATATCTCAGTCCAAGTGTGACACAAATCAGACATGAGTTAGATAAAAGTCGATGAGGTAAAAGAAGAAGAATGTGCGGTGAGCTAGATATAGACATATCACCTTCGTAGGTAGATCTTCCGTCTACTTAGCTCGTCGATGAATCTTGTCCCGGGCCTAGCATTGTGTTATGATCATGTATACTTTAGTTAGTTAATTGCAAATAACCTCAAAGATAACTTAGTTGGCTTCCTATGATCCTGTGATACATGCCACCTTGACTAAAGATGCTTGCTGATAAGTGCAGGTAGCAAAAATTGTGATGAAATTCTCCACCATCTCATCAAAGATAGAAGCATGAACCTCAAAAAGGATATTGGATAGTCCCCGTACTTATACGATGAAACCTTCATTAAAATTGTGCATAAGATTTAGCTTGATAATCTCGTGGTGGGAACACTTCTCGAGATCTTTTCAATCTTTCTCTCCTCATACATCAACATGTAGACAACCGGGGAATTTATTTATTTGTGATCGCATCACAATGGTATTACCTAAAAGAAAATCTTTCGTTAAAACTCGAAATGCAACTACTATCAAATCATAACCACCTATCCTATCTGAATTTAAGTCAACAAATTAGATTATAATTCGATTCGAGTTCGGATTCGAAACTTTTATAATGAATTGAATCGGAATCTTGGTGGATTTGAAGATATTCGATTCAATTAGCACCCCTAAATCTAATTAAACATATATACAACCATCCAAAATGCTTAAGCTCAATTTATCAAGTAGTAATCCCTATCACTTATAACACAAACTCACATTTCGTTAGTATCCGACGTAGGACTACGTTGTAATTTAAAATTGCATATTTGCACATAAACCACACACAAAAACACATGAAATGTAATGTTGTTCAAATATTCGGAATTACTACAAATGATGAACTTTTGTCCGTACAGCTCTATATATTATCGGATAAATTACAATTTGGGTCCTTATCTATGGGTCCGATCCCAGAATGGATCCTCATCTTTAAATTGTAACGATTCCGGTCCCAGGACCATTAAATATAGTGAACTTTTTTGGCCTGATGACGAGTATGCCCTTGTTTAAAAGTTGGAATCCAACCCCCATTCCCTTCCCAACAAGGGCATATTCGTCATGAACCTCAAAATTTCTATTTCTTAAATGGCCCTGGGACCCGAATTATTACAATTTAAAGATAGGGACCCATTCTAGGATCGGACACATAGATGAGGACCCAAATTATAATTTACCCTATATTATCTTAGTCAAGTATTAGTAAGTCAGTACGATAGCCTATTTGAACGATTTAATGGTTAAACACACACGTGTGTATATATATCTCAAGATATATATTCGTAACTAAGACTTTTAGAGTACTAATTCAAAGAAATAAAAAATGTATGTATGTATATATATATACATGTATGCATGTATGTGTACGTGTATGTATATGTGTGTGTATATATAGGGGAAAATGGAGTTGCCCCCTAGGGGAACCACCCTATTTTCCGCAAAATTTTTTTATTTTTTTTGGAAAAATATCACCATGTATATTCATCCCTATATCCCTCCTAAATGCCATTTGAATTTCGTCAGAAACAGAGACTCCTACGGCCTCCATCCAGACGTTATTTTTTTAACGGTCGCAGGATTTTTTAAATCAACCCTGTCCGGATGGAGGCAGTAGGAGTCTCTGTTTCTGACAAAACTCGAATGACATAGGAATGATATAGGGATGAATATAAATGGCGATATTTTTCAAAAAAAATAAAAAATTTGACAAAAAATGGGGCGGGGCAGCCCCATTGACATCATATATATATATGGATTTAATGGGGCTACCCCTTGGGGCAGCCAACATGGCTGCCCCGCCCCCAATTTTCAGCGTTTTTTAAAAGAACACCGTGTATATTCATCCCTATATCCCTCCTATATGTCATTCGAATTTCGTCAGAAACAGAGACTTCTACGGCCTCCATCGACATAGTGTCGATTTAACAAATCCTGTTACCATTAAAAAATGATTGTCTGGATGGATGTCGTAGGAGTCTCTGTTTCTGACGAAATTCGAATGGCATATAGAAGGGATATAGGGATGAATAACATGACGATATTTTTCAAAAAAATAAAAAATATCGAAAACGGCAAGGGGGCAGCCCCATTAACCTCTCTCTCTCTCTCTCTATATATATATATAGAGAGAGAGAGAGGGGGGGGGGGAGTTAGCCCACATCATGATGTAGGTAACTTATCTACATCATACTTATTTTTCCCCCATTTTTTTTATTTTTTTTTGAAAAATACTTCCGTGGATTTTCATAACTACATCCCTCTAATATGTCATTCAAATTTCATCAGAAACATATACTCATATATCCTCCATCCATAACAGGTAATTTTAACGGTCTTAAATTTGCTGTAAATTACATATTCTGGATGGAGGGCATAAGAGTCTCTGTTTCTGACGAAATTTGAATGACATATTCGTCAAAAACATAGACTCCTACGGCTTCCATCCAGACAGTTATTTTTTAACGGTATCAGGATTTGTTAAATCGACACTATCTCGATGGAGGCCGTAGGAGTCTCTGTTTCTGACGAAATTCGAATGACATATAGGAGGGATATATGGATGAATATAAATAATGATATTTTTCAAAAAAAATAAAAAAAAATCGAAAAAGGGGGCGGGACAGCCTTGTTGGTTGTGTATATATATATGTGAGATAAATGGGGCTGACGAAGATCCCCTGCCCTATTTTCTCTATTTTTTGTTTTTTGAAAATTTTTTCCGTGAATATTGATCACTATATCCCTATATTATGTCATTCAAATTTCGTGTGAAACAGAAACTCCTACGGCCTCCATTCAAACATATATTTTTTAATGTTCCCAAGCTTTTTTAAATGGTTCTATCTGGATGGAGGTCGTAAGAGTCTCTGTTTTGAATGACATAATATAGGGATATAATAATGAATTTACACGGTTTTTATTTAAAAAAAAGTAAAAAAACATGTGCAAAGTGGAGCGGGGGGAGCTAAGTTAGCTCCCCCTAGGGGCATACACATTTTCCCTATATATATAGGGTTTGATGAGGCTGCCTCTAGGGGAAAATCAAGGGGTTGTCCCTACGCCATTTTTTTCCGTATTTTTGTGAAAAATAACACCATATATATCCGCCTATATATCCTTCCAATATGTCATTCGAATTCGTCAGAAACAGAGACTCTTATGTCCTCCATATAGAACATGTCTGTTTATACCATTAGAATTACATATTCTAGATGGAGGGTATATGATCTCTATTTTTGACGAAATTCGAGTGACATATTAGAGGGATATATAGATGAATATACATGATGATATTTTGCAAAATAATAAAAAAATACAGAAAAAAAGATGCGAAGACAACCCCATTTTTCTATATATGTCGTGCCCTGTAAAAGCAGAAACTACAACATAAGAATAATAAATTAGAGGCATGAAATGTCAACTCTAGTTTGTGGAATTAAATCTTGAGGCTTTGACCTATAAAAGATGCACCCCGATTATCAATACACGACAACTTTGAGTGCATTTCAAGACATTTTTGAGTGCATTATAAAGCACGTAATTGTTGAGGATTAAAATGGAGGCAACCTTAGAGAGAGAGAGAGCGCACACAGTTATTTCCACATTTGCATCTATCTGGCAAGACTATAACCTTGTAGCAAATAAATAGAACAATACTTTGATTATTTTCATAAAGAATCCTATAATGAAGAACTTACATGTAACTTAAAATATTTACATAATATTATATGTAAAGAAGCATGTTTCTATGGGAATGTACTTAATTTTGAATCTTGATATTTGACAGGGATATGTATGTAAAACTCTTATTAAGGAGCTTGCATGTAAGATAAACAATATTTATGATCATCTATCTAAAATTCAGCCATGGTCGGTCCCAAGTTCGGGTAAATTGAAGAGCGTTGCATTAGGTAGCTGATAGCTAGTGCAAAACACGCAGAGACAAATTTCTAAATAGTATTAAAAAATTAATTAGGTGTTTGCTTCAAGATAGTTGGATCTTTTCAACATGGATTCAATCAAACATTTAGATTTAGTTAGGGTATTCTTTACTAGCGACGTGTTGCATTGCCCGAAAACGATGATATATTTGCAAGAACTGCTATATTGCTGCCCCGATGTAGCTCAAATTTTGCAAGGGTTTTCGCATGAGGAATGTATGCGAGTAAATAAACTAGTTCTGTTGCATCGTCGTTCGGAATCAATTCAAAATTTTATAAGACTTCTCAGATGATGGACGCATGCAAGTAAAGAAGCTAGGCTGAAAGAGGTTGCAAAAGAAGTCGAGAATATATAGCTGGAATTGATTGGCAAATTGATGGAGATAGTAGACATGATGGAAACAAGGAAGATTCATATACTATGTCTCCAAGCGGCAAAATGGGTTGGAGAGAAAGCAAGATAGATCGAGAAGACGTGTCTTAAATCTAGTTCTGAATATAATCTCATTTTATGCATCACAAGTTGGTTTATAGGAAAGGATTAAACAAGCTATTTGGGAGATTTGGATAAGATTATGCAACAAATCTCACAAAGAGAGATGATTTGCCTAGGTGTAGATCTAAATGAACATGTGGAAAAGGATGCTTTAGGGTATGCTAGTGTTCATGGAGGCCATGACTTGGGGATAGAAATGAAGAGGGAAAAGTCATCTTGGATTTTGCAAAAGCTTATGACACTTTCATAGTAAACACTCTCTTTAAGAAGAGTGAAGGAGCATTTAATTACTTATAATAATGGCCTGACTAAAACTCATATATGTTACTTTGCAATGAGGATAAGACGTAGGTTGTATATATAGACTGCAAAGTAATCTTAGGAGAGAGCTTTATATCTCAACATTGCTTGCTAGTCATGGATGTGCAAATAAAAGGGCACACAAAGAATAGGATGGTTCCAAGATCATTAGAATTAAATGATGGAATCTTTAATTAAAACAATCAAGTTTTAATGAGTAGGTTTTAGTAAACTTATCTTGCGATTGTAACGGAAGTGCAAACAAGAAGGATTTGCACTGATATATGGATCGTCCCTAAAATATATATAACAAGGGATGTGAATTTGTCCTAGATTTCGAGTATAAAAAATGATTTCACAACAAGCAATATCATCACTATATATTTAACTATAGACGGTATGTTGATCATGTTGTAATTTAACTGCAAAGATTATATGTATATCATTCTTGTATCGGACAAGTTTTTGCAAGGGCCAATGTGTAAAATTCTTTTTTTTTGAACAAAGGGTTTATATCAACCAACTTTGAAGTGGATCAGTAATGCCTTATAGAGCCCCATTTTTCAAACTTAAATTCAAACATCACTTAATTTTGTGGGGGCTAACATTAAAAATTTGTGGAACCCATCAGCTTTAGACATTAAATGGTCATTGACATCCAAGTTCACAGCCAAGTCCTCTCAATTTATTATATATACATTCCATCTGCTATGGATGATTTTTTTTTCTTTACATATTTTTCAGTTGATAAACAACACATTATTCAAGATGATAATTACCCTCGAACCCCCTTACTTTTAGAGAAAATTATTTCATAAAAGTAGGCATACTTTCTTAAAAAGGAGATCCACAATAACATATAAGAGTGCATTACATAGAGAGAAATGAGAAAATACAAATTCGAAGTTCATATTTAGTTCATTTAGAGATGAACCGATATCTTTTGAGAAATTATTGAACGAACTCTGAACCGATATCTTTTGAGAAATTATTGAACGAACTCTGATTGAAGACTACCAATACAAACTTTCAGACCAATACATTATCCAATTGCGACAAATTATGTCAATGGAAAATTTTAGTTACATATTTCTTCTTTTGCAATGAATTTTTGGTTGTCAAAAAGTAAGAGATGTTTTAGTTACTGATATCATTAAGCAATATGTACAACACAAATTTCGACACAAGAATACTAGCGTGAAAGGCATTGTTATTACCATTCTTTGACTACTCTTCTTTTGGCATCAAATTCTATATAACAGTCAAACCATCACAAGACAAAGTTTTTGTTACCACAATTATAACATCCTATGTTATAGATCTTCAATATAATTTTTTTTTGAAAATATTTGTATGATTCTTTGCGTGATCTTAGTACGATATTTTTTGTTGATTTGTTCATTACATACTGAGCTTACTTTTAAAAAAAGTTTATCATACGTTTGTGTAGCTTTAGTTATTTTGTATGTTTATTTTAGAGTGTTGGTATCATTTTGTCCTTTACTAAATCTTATCTCGAGCATCATAATAAGATATTTATTGAAGGAAATAATAAATATTGTTGTGATTAGAACTATGATTGGTATTGCATTGACTATGATGAATCCTATACCTAACATGGGGAGAAGGTAGAGCACACTTGCATTATTGCATATGTTTAATAATTCGTGCAAACTAAAATACTTTTGGCACACTTTAAATTGATTTATATTAATCATATCAGAAGAAAATAAGTAAGACAAATGCCTTGAACAAAAAATAGGTAGGTTATTCTCCGATATTTGATTAAATACTTAAAAAGAGGCAATTAATAAAGTGGAAATTTGTTGGACTTAAATTATTATGAACATTTTTTAAATTCCCTAATTATCGAATCTGATACATGATACAATACTGTAAAACACGATATTGAAATTGAGTTAAACACACACACACACACATGTAAATGTAAATGTATAGACACACACACGTATATATATGTATGTATATATATGCAACAACAAAATTGATCTATGACAATGAATAATTTTACTATCATGTCTCCTATGATTTAGTATTCATTTCAAAATTATATGTAGCTGTTTGGATTCACAAGGAATATCGTATTATTGCTATATTGCTACACTACAATAAAATTGAGCGATAGTGACGCTTTTTTCAAAATCTGCCACTAAATTAGCCGTTGTTAAATATATAATGACGATATTATTCATTGCGAAATGAGTTTTCGTACTCAAAATTAGCAACAAATATCATATATATATCGTTATATTATTAGCAACGGTCCATATAGCGATGCTTATCCGTTGCTATTTTCAAAATATTAACTAATCATCGCTATTTTTTTAGTTCAAAATTTAGTGATGATTAATTAGAAGTTTGAAAAATAGCAACGGATAAGCGTCGCTATGTGGACTATTGCTAATGATATAACACCATATATAATATTCATCGCTAACTTCGAGTATGAAAAATCATTTCGCAACAAATAATATCATCATTATATATTTAACAATGGCTAACTTAGTGACAGATTTTAAAAAAACCATCACTATAGTTCAATTTTTTGTAGTGCTAGCAACTGATTATATAACTAACAATGATTTACCTATGACTTTTACTTGTTATAATCGTTGCTATATCAATAATGATTAATACAAAATTTAATAAAAGGTCAATAGTTCATCGTCATTATATGACTTTTTAGCAATGACCATAATGTATATAATTTTCTTTGCGAACTACATAAATAAAAGATAATTTTCCGATGACTAATATTCGTTGTCATAAATTTAACATCATATAATATGATGTATGTGTGTAATTCCAAGCAAAATACGTATTCACTCTGTAAAATTTGTACGATGTTCCAAAAAAAGAAGTGTTATTAATATTTTATCGATTATTTTCAAGAATGTAATATATAAAAATAAAAATGCAAATATGTAAAACTAGCTAACCATGTAATATATTTGTTCTACTCATTTATGCTAAAAATATTATAAATTTTGATTGCAGCTAGGTGACATGGTGATGACTTCCCTCTCCATCTCTCTTATATTCGTCCGTTGACCTCCACCACTCGTCGACCTCCATCTTTGACATGACCCTTGTCGCCTCTCTACCTACGAGATGCCCTTCAACCTTCCCTACGTTGCCCCTCTGCCCATGAGCTGCATTTCGACCTTCCTTCTGCGCATCTCTGCCTCCTTTCGACCTTCCTTCCACACACCTCTGCCTCCATCTCCATCTCCTATGCACCCTCTGTTGCCCCTCCACCCATGAGCCACCATGCATTGATAGTGGTTGACTGGTCTTCTCTGCCTTCGTGCCATCATTGGCAATGCCATTGATCTCCTCCTTTTCCACGTGCCATCTGCACCCATCCTCCATTACCTACTGGATTGCCTTTAAATTGTAAAAATGAAAAAATAAGCGAGATAACTATGATATATATATATATATAATTGTTGCATTTTATATTTCTGATGTGCTGATGACAAAAAAAAAGGATGTTCAATTAATGTATTTATACATTATTTTACTATTCTTTTCTTTATTCTTTTATTTTGGATTTAAATATATGTATTTATACATTATTTATACACAATGTCAGAGTGTTAATTTGTGCAAGTTAGCTGTATTTACATGTATTTAACTATGTTTTTAAAGACAAAATAAATGAATAAAGGTAGATGAATGGCTACTCATCAATAAGTGCATGTGTACCATGAGGGCTTTATGAACCTGTAATACAAATGTTCATTTTATTCCAAGTTGATTAAATTAGCTTGCTTAATTCAGTCCCAATTTTAGAGTTATGGTTATCACTGATTAATGTGAATACATCAACGTGAACACCAAACTTGCATTCTCGATTCATTTTATCCTTAAGTTATAATTCAAGATCAGGAGTCAAGAAAACTGAATGCAAATGAGAAATCAATGATTCACAGACGCTAAGTTATAGGTACAAGCATAGTTAAAAAGAAAAGAGAGGGCACAAGTGTAGTTTGTTATTATCCTTCTCCTTTCTTGTGACATTGAAGAAGGATGGTCATTTGAGTCATTTTAATTAGTCCACCATGGTCAAACCACCATGTGGCATTTAACCGTTGGACCATTGACCTCTTCCCCTCTCCATCCTTCCTTCTTCTACTTCTCCTTCTTCTTCTTTTCTCTTTTTCTTCATTACATGAGAATCAAACCTATTCCACTTGAGAGCATAACATCACTCGTCCCTCCCTCTTCGACTTCCTCCTCTCGCAACACCCCTCCCCTTGCCAGCTCCTCTGTGTGCAACCTCACTTCCCCAACGTCCTTAGCCTACAACAACCCCCTCCTCCGTTGGCTCCTTTGTGCGTAATCATCCTCCCCCGACCTCCTTCGTCTGCAGAATTCACCTCCCATTGCCGACTCCTCTGTGCGAACCTCTTCCTTGGTCTATTCCATCCGAAAAAACTCTCTTCCCCCATCGTCTCCTCTACACACAACCCTCTTCTCCAATCTCCTATGCCTACACCAGCCATTCTCCCCCTATTGACTCCAATGAGTGTAGCCCTCTTCCCTGACCTCATCGACATGCAATAAACTCCCCTCATCAGCTCCTCTACTCTTCCCCCATCCCCTGCTGGCTCCTCCACATGCAACCCCCTTTTTCTACCTCCTCTGCCTGTAGCACCCTCCCCAGTTGGCTCTTTCACGAGCATCCACCTCCGTGACCACCTCCCACAACGACCCTCCGACCATCCTCTACGTGGCTGCCACTCTCCAGCATTCTCTGTGTACAAGCTCCCCTCTCCCCATCTTCTCTGCATGCAGCTACATGAAGGAAGAAAACGACGATGAAGGAGGGTCACACATGTAGTAAAATATTTCCGAACCAGACATTGGGTTGAATAAATAATGGTTTGATTCATCTAATAAATGATCAAAACAACAAAGGAGCACAACTGTAAATGGTGGAAGAACACAAGGGTACACGTGTCATTGCAAAAAAAAGGTAAGTGTATCTGTAAAAACTTGAGAGACACAAGTGTAAATATCCGTGATCATATATACACAGACACACACACACGCACGCAAACACATGTATGTATGTACGTACATATGTGTGGATGGGTATATATACATATATGCAAACAAAAGCACACACATACACATATCAATACTTAGGGAACATATCAATACTTAGGGGGGCATAATCATTTTTGTTGGTTCAAAACATAGTATCTATTTGCTCAAGAGAACATAACTGATCTTTTTTCCGGAAAAAGAAGTTAAGTATATTTACATCAATACTCGTCGTATACGTGTAAACTTCGTTAAGATCCTTTACATATATACCTTTGTAAACTTATAATGTTACATTAATACACCTGTCAAGTTTGTATTTGGGAAAAAAACTCTGCACACTTATCCTTTTTTTAAGAATACCACTCTATCAATGTGTCATCAGGGCTATTCTAGTAGGGGTAGTTTTGTAAAATGTGTCATTAGGGCTCATTATTGTCGAAGTAGTTTTGTAAAATGGGTCATTCATATTATTAGAGGAAAGGGAGCTTACTTTGTGAAGTAGGTAACCTTACCTACTTCACATCCATTTTTCGTAAATTTATTTCTTTTTTTTGAAAAATGTCACCGTGGATTTTCATAATTATATCCATATAATGTCATTCAAATTTCATCAGAAACAGAGACTCCTACGACATCTATCCAGAACATGTAAAATACAACAAATCTGTGACCGTTAAAAAATGACTGTCTGGATGGAGGCCGTAGGAGTCGCTGTTTCTGACGAAATTTAAATAACATATTAAAGGGATATAGTTATGAAAATCCACGGTGGTATTTAAAAAAAATAAACAAATTTGCGAAAAATGGATGTGAAGTAGGTAAGTTACCTACTTCACAAAGTAGGCTCCCTTTCCTCTTCATATTATATAGTTATGTAAAGTGGTAAGTTGACAGTGTTGGAGATTTTTGAAGTAGTAAGTTAAGCTTATTGATGAATTTATATAAAATTTTGTTACACTTTAATCGTTTAACGTTAATGTAGATAGAATATGTAACACCACAAAACATAGTCACTCGTCTAATATTCACAAAGTGCAGGAAGGAGTTAGAACAATAAGCCCTCTATTAACGAGTAATTTAAATATTCATTGATATATCTTCCAATGTTAAACATAAAATTACCTTTTGCTCTTGTAGTTTGCAACTAATCTAGATCAAAGCCTACATACAACCCACAAGCAATCACATGGAGAGGACACCGCTTTTATACGAAAATCCCCACCGGTCTAGCAAGAAAAAATATCAAATCACGCAAAGAGATATCCGACCATATAAAAACTGGAGTACATGATATAAAAAAAATCTAGGAGGCAATGCTCTACTAGATTAGGCTTTCAGATAACCCATACCTTACCTAATATACATGTATGTATTTATGGTACACCATAAAAGGATCCTAATGAGATCATGAAAATCCATACCAAGATCCATTTACGGAATGTTTGGATCACGAAAAGGTTGTCTTTAAGCATATCTCAGTAGTGTAGAAGTGAGACGTTACTGCTTGACAATTTGAACTTAAATGGTTGTCAATAGGTCCAAAAGGCTGTCAAGGTCTGTTACTCTCAATAACAACTCCAATCTAAACTTGGGATGTTGCAGCTTGTGACTTGCAGAAGTTGACGAAAAGGTTCTCTTTGTAATTATAAAATATGAAAGGAGCACAGTTATTGATGGCAAAACTCAGAGAGGCATAAGTGTAAAATCCCATTTTCCGTATTTGTTTTATTTAGGCATATTTATTTATTTCTATCAAACGAGAGAGACCCCATATGTTCATCGGACGTTTACGTTCTCAGAAGGCAGAACATGGCAACAGCGGGGACTGCAAGTTCTGCTGTCAGATCTTAGAAATTTCGTCGTTGCCAACACAACAATCCCTCTCTTCCTCTCCCATTGGGATTTGGGAAAAAAGTTTTAACAACAACACAAGCCATCCTCCCCAACCCACCATTTAAACCCCACCGCTTTTTCGTCTCAGCACTCGTGTGTGTGTATCTTCGATTCTTGGACGCTTTCGCCGGCGATTCTTGCTGAAGCTGCGATTTTGCGAGTTGGGTATTCGATTTCTCGATGTGGTTTGGCTTCTTGACGATCTCGACTGCCGTCCAGCGTCCGTTACTCTGTTTTTTTTCTCTCTGTTCGTGCGTTTCGTGCGAAGACTGATGGCGAGTGGTCGTGTTCGCTTCTGACGTGTCAACGAGGCGTTACTTGTTGATTTCTTTGTCGTTGATTTTGTGCGTGAATTGGGTTTTTATTTTGGGTATTGCATTTGTTGGATGTTTGTGTTCTTGGTGGCAAAACGTTGCCTTTGTCTCGGGTATTGCATTTGCCTGGAATTGCATTTGCTGGGTGTTTGTGTTGGGTTATTGCATTTGTTGGGTGTTTTAGTTCTTGGGAGGCAAAAGGCTGTCTTTGTCGTGTGGAGGCTATATTTAATAGAAGGTCGTTTTTTTTGTTATTGTTTTTGGTTGTTTCGACCTCATATTATATGCCAAACTTCTGTGAGGTTGATCTCACGAAGTTTGAATTTCACTACAGTAAATCCTGACAATGATTGCAAAATTTACAGCTTATGTCTGGAATGATTTTCCCCCCCGAGAATGATCTGTCTTTTTCGAATTTAAATTGGATTTTTTGTTATTTATAGTGCTGTTATTGACAGATTTTTTCTGCCTTTGTTTTTTTTTCATTTTTTCTATAGAGGCATCATCTGAATTTGGCTTCTGTCATGCTTCCTCTCAACAGGAATAGAAATCATACCAACGCTATTGGGATCAGTTTTCATCCAGGTTGCTTGTTTGTTTGACTGTTGATGTCTCGTTGATGTATAGTTCTATTTCAATTCATGCTTTGATAACTTAATCTGCAATTGACTAATTTAAGCACTTTCTTGCATGCTACGATCTATGCAGTGAAGTCGGGATTATTTTTTTTTGTTACCGTTTTTTCGTTCCATGAAAATGCATGAAATATGAGGGGCACCTTTAGGTTTTGTTTGACTCAAAATGGAAGTAGATATTTCAATCAATTTAGTTGGACATCTGTTGCAATTATTGCGATAACCATGTTTTCTGATTTTCTCTGGGTTGGCGTGATTGTGCTACTTCTTAATGTTGCTAATGTTTCAGTTTTTTTTAACTTATACGTATGGATTACGGAGATCTGCTTTAGGTTTCCTTGACTTGAAATGGAAGTAGCTATTTCAGTCAATTTAGTTGGACATCTGCTGCTTTCCTTGCCATAAACCCTTTTTTCCTGCTTTTGACCAGGGTGATGTGATTGTTTTACATCTTGATGTTGTTAATGTTTCCGTTTTTTTAACTTCCAGGAATGGATTATGGAGATTCCAAACACAAGCCTAGTTACTTTGGTAAATTTCTCATGATTGCTGTTCTTGCTACCTTATGCATACTTGTATTGAAGCATTCAGCAAGTCACAGAGGAGCAAGTGTGGTAAGTATGCCCTTTTTCCCAATGTTCTATAGTTTTATTTAATGCACACAATCATTTTATATTACATTATACAGAACTATAGATATTTCTTTAATCTTGAGCTAGTTCTGTTATGTGGGATTGTCCTTTGCAGGCTGTGATGTTTATAGTTTGTTGACTATTAGCCTATAGCCCAACTCTTCTGTGTTTCCTATATATATAGATTGAGTATCAGGACAGATCTCTTGGTAGAGCCACTTGCATTCGGATGTAACCTATCTGATTAGGTTCGAAATTGACAGAAATTAATTCAAACCAGTAACTTATCTTCTCAGTTCCTATTCTACTCTCCTGACCATCAACCTCATTTTCCTATTAAATTTTCCGCCAAGGGGCAATCCTACAGGTTGTGGATACAATTTCCTTGTTTGGCATATTTTTCTGCAATGCGATCCATTTCTCTGAATGTGTATTGTGTCCTCTTTGGGTCCCATAATGCGATGTCAATGCTTTCCCTTGGATTGCGTGCACGGAGTTGGTACATTTCTCCCTATTTTTGTCAATACGAACCTATGCAATAAAAAAATTCCATGGTGTCATTCAGGCTTTAATTTAATAAATGGGCCATTGATTGACATGGATCTCCTAACATTATGAAGTTTGAAAAATGGTTGTTCAGTTAAATGCGGAAAGAGTCGATGTATTGAAACCTACAAGGGAATATGTGTCAGTAGCAAACAGAAGATAACATGTCCATCTGGCACGAAACATAACTAGCTGATTTGCTCATATGTTTGAAAAAGGAATACTGGCTCAATTGAATTTATCACCATTTCTTTTAATAGGCAATCCCAAGTTTGATAACTTGAATCGACTTTGTTTCACACAATCCAACTCCAAGCAGGATCAGGCAAGGGTACAACTGGCTTTGGTACTGTGGAATTGTAGTCTTATTGGCTTGAGGGGTGCTGTGTTCAGAGATTTGTGGTTTGAAGGACTGTAGAACTTCTGATTTCTCGATGAATTTACCGGTTCCTAATCTCTAGTAGTCATAAGTTCTCCATTTTTTTAGGTTTATCTTATATTCATGCTTAATAGCCAGCCAAAAAGAGCCAAATTTTATTTATATATGGATGCATAACATAGGTTTTAAATACAAATTTATGTGAAATGATCTGTTAGATCAAATAAAGACCCAATCAGGTGGGCACCCTATACATGCATGTCGCAGTTGTGCGTAAAAAAAGGTATGTTGCCTCGGGGTTCTAGTAGTCGACTTGTACCTTCTCCTTTCTCATATATTTGAATCACTTTCTTTTTTCCCATAATTTTCCCCGTTACAGTCTGGAAGAGGTTATTAACATGTCTCAGTGTTTCGTTCTTGATTGCTTTGTGGAATGCTTGTTCTTGTGGTTGTTCCCCAACATAATTACCAAAAAAATTACAAGTACCACCCTATAAATTAAATTTACATAAATGGTACAATATGTAGTCCTTTTTTTAAGATCCCTAGTTGTGTTCATCAAACTATTGAATGTGATATTCGTATTTGCATTCATACTTGGTGGATTGTAGACTTTGAATGTCCATATCAATGTCCATATTTAACATACTCCAAAAAAAGACATCCATATCCTAATAGAGTTCCAAATGTCAGTGAATATGGATATATCTTCTCATGTTTGCATTCCTATATTTTGGGTAATTGTATACTTTTTCTTGTGACTAGCAAGATGTGTAGAAACGACTTTTGTGAGGATTTCTAATCGCAGTTATGTGCTGGCCGGCCTTAAGGTCGATCTCCCATGTAATCGAACCATGTTCTCTGTCTTAACAAGCGATTCTAACCCTCAAAGTGAAGAAGATAAAATACGGGAGGGTGTGGAAATGTAAGGCTAATTGTGTTGGCATTCGTGAGAACAAAATCTATTGCAATGTCTTAAAGGGTTTATTGAGGAAAAAAAGACAAATATATTTTCCACTCCTATATGTATCAAAGAATATTGTATACTCACTTCTAAATCTTTATATATTTAGCCTACATGGTGAAAAAGACTCGGTTATCTAGAATTTCTCACCTCTTGGAACATGCTTTCATTCACTTCCATAAAAGCTCATTTTTTAAATCCTTGTAGGAAATGCCCGTGATCTTGCCTAAGTTTATCTTATGCTGCAAAAGAGGAATTTTGAGCATTTTCTGAACTAACTCGACTTCTTCCTTTCTCATTACTTGTTTTAGTTTTCCGTCCATTCTCCGGGAGTGATGCACATACTTGTAACTGGAGGTGCTGGTTATATAGGCTCTCATGCGGCACTTCGACTCCTAAGGGACTCTTATCGAGTGACCATAGTGGTCTGTAACTAGCACATGTTTTTCTTTCTATTATTCAGCCCTTCCATTTACAGCAAAATTGCACTCTTTTTTTTTCTGAATAAAAAGATCTTGTATGGCTCCGTAAACCGTTCATTTTCTCATAGGACAATCTTTCCAGGGGAAATCTTGGGGCAATAAGGGTCCTACAAGAGCAGTTTCCAGAACCTGGATGGCTCCAATTCATTATTGCAGATCTAGGAGATGCAAAGGCTGTATCCTAGTGAAATCTGCTTATGATCATATATATCTGCAGAGACTTTATTTATTATACATAATGTTTCTGGTTAAATCTTTAACCACACACAGATCAACCGAATATTTTCAGAGAATGCATTTGATGCTGTAATGCACTTTGCTGCAGTTGCTTATGTTGGTGAAAGCACACTGGAACCATTGAGGTATGGCATAGATAAGACACATCTTTCTAACCTATATCTTGAAAACATGTCATGTTTAACATGATCCTTGTGCCTCTCACTTTTCACTCTAGTTTGATTCCTAAATGACATGGTGAAGTGTTAGCCTTGTATATAAGGGCCTGTAGAAGGCTAGACACGACTTATGTTTGCTTGCATTTATTGGACATCGCAAACGCCTCAGCTGTCTAAACGGCTTTGGCTCTGAAAAATCAGAGTCCAAGACATTGCCACTTTTATTTTATGGCATTTTCAAATGAGATTATTTATTTTCATAATATTATGCTTTCAAGGATTATAGAAGCTATGCACATACATGGAAATCTAGTTGGTAAGGCAAGACATTAGCGTTTGTCCTTTGTCGCAGGTATTGAATCTAATTAGTTAGTGCCACAAATCACAAGTCATGATGATCCGCAACTAACTATTATGAGGATCACTTGCATCCTTTCTCCACAACTTAATTAAGAAACCTTGGCAGCTGCCAATGAAGGAACCCTTACCCTTTTCCTTGAGCACATTTTCTTGCGTTTTAACCTACCATCCTTAGGGTTATATATTTATGTTAAATATATCTGTGTTTTTTTTTCTCAGAAAATATGTTTATGTTAAATGCTAAAATTCCAGCATTTATGCACCTCGGTTTATTGAAAAATCATACAAGCTTCCTTGTTTAAGGTATTACCACAATATTACTTCAAATACATTGGTTTTGCTCGAGGCAATGGCCACACACGGTGTTAAAACATTGATTTACTCAAGCACCTGCGCAACATATGGAGAGCCCGAGAAGTTTCCAATAACAGAGAAGACTCCACAGGCAAGCTTGGTCTTGCTGCATTTATCAGTTTATTCTAAATTATGCATCACCTTGACCATCTTTCATGAACTATTAGCTCCCGATTAATCCTTATGGAAAGGCCAAGAAGATGGCAGAAGACATAATATTGGATTTTGCCAAAACATCAGATATGGCTGTTATGATCCTAAGGTTCGTTTATTAGTACTCAATGCACACTGTTAACTTGATCCATCTCCTATCACCTGTCCATGTCTTGATGCAAACCTTGGACTGTTTTCTAGATACTTTAATGTCATAGGGTCGGACCCCGAAGGAAGATTAGGAGAGGCTCCCAGACCGGAACTTCGTGAGCATGGTCGTATATCCGGAGCATGTTTTGATGCTGCGTTGGGAAATATTAAAGGCCTCAAGGTTTGTAGTTGTAGGTTAGAGCAACTACCATATTGTTGATATTCTGAATCCGGTGTCCCTGGTTACTCGCAGGTCAAAGGGATAGACTATGCCACACCTGATGGAACTTGCATCCGGGACTACATAGACGTTACCGACCTGGTTGATGCTCATGTCAAGGCTCTTGCGAAGGCAATGCCAAACCAAGTTGGAATATATAATGTTGGGACAGGAGAAGGTCAGTGAGCATGCCTTCCATCTTTGGTATCTTTGCTAAGAACCGAATGCCATTTTGTGTACCAAATATCTTTGAATGTTCTTAACTTGGTAGTTATTATATCGTGACCAGGAAGGTCGGTAAAACAGTTCATTGAAGCATGCAAGAAAGCAACCGGTGTTGACATCAAAGTTGACTACCTAAGCCGCCGGCCTGGTGATTATGCTAAAGTCTATAGCGATCCATCCAAGATTCAACATGAGCTGAACTGGACCGCCAGGTACACGGATCTTGAGGAAAGCCTCCGTAATGCGTGGAAGTGGCAGAAGGCTCACCCAAACGGATATGGGTCGGTTTCCTGAGGCATTGAACAGGCGCCAATCCATCCGTCATTGTGCATTTTTTCTACTGACATACGTGAACAGCCGTTTCATTGGATCTCCAGAGGAAAGGAAAGGTAACTTACATCACACAAGGTACCATGCTTAGAATGAGGTCTTTATTTCTCACTTTACACTTATCATGTAATTTCTTTAATTCAATTTATACGTGTAATATTTCAATAGATGTATTACCTTGAAGTGCAATTTCTATCACATAATTAAGACTCGGTTTTTCGATCGTCTGTTTACTTAATGTAATATATTTCCTGGTTGCTGCAGTTCTTCATTTTGTAAGTATTTTTTTGAGGAGGTGGCCCATTTTAAAATGAAGATTGTATTGGCATAAATTTCTGTAACAATCAACCTTGCCGATATATTGGTAATTCAACATATCCGTCCGTGTAGTCCTAACGCTAACCCTAGCATTTTGGTACAAAAGTACCCTTATGGGTAGATGCTCATTCTCATGAAAGAAGAAGAGAGCTTGGTGTGAGCAGTGGATGTAGTTACATTACCGAGCCACTATAAATCTGGTCATGCGTGATTGCTTGTGTTTCTCTTGTTTGATCATTTCTCTACTTGTGTGTTACTGCTTGTGTTCCCATGTATCAATTTCAGAACAAGAATTAAGTAAGCCTGCTCGAATAAAATCGTAACCTGCTTGAACTCGCTCGAAACAAATCCAGAATCAACCATCAGATCTACAGGATTGTATTGAAACAGTAAGCATGGTAATCATATGTAAGTTTCTGCAATCATACCCCTGTACCTGACATTTCATAGAAATGGGGGAAATGCAAAGACACACCGAGACAGGTTTAAATTAAGATAAAACTCATAAAAGATGCAAAGAGTTCATAGATTACAGACTGGTAGCAGTGGTCATGAGAGCACCCTTCTCCATTGTGTTCATCTAATAGAAATTCTAAAACTTTTACACCAGATTAAATGATGCTATACTTTTATAGATCTCAAGAAATTGAAACTAACGGAATTTTTTATTTTCGACCTTTGTAGTTTTTCTTTACACGATTTTGAATGCGTTTGGACATCGGAAATTTGAACGAACGCTATAACTTTACATTTTAGCCATTGAATTCTTATTCAATCAATGCATATGTGATGAGAGTTGTATTTTGTTAATTTGTATCAGTGAAATTTATTTTATGTATAATTATCTTTCATAGTATCTTAAATAGAATTTGTATTTATTAAATCTAATATGTTCTTCAATGTAGTTAATTCGATCATTTGACTTACAAAAGCTAACATTTATGCTTCTTTAAAAATATAACCACCACCACCAACCATCAATTTAGAGGCAAGGATCTTTCTACATGTTATTTATTTTCTTTACAATATCGATAAGGTACAATACACAGTTTATCCCACCACTAGTCCCTCCTACCAATCAAAAATAAAAACATGGCAACCTTTTAGCTCAGTATTTATTTATTAAAATTCCAATCCCCTACCAAATTAGCCCCAACTGAAAAGACACCTCTAAAGTTCGCGATAGAAGACAAGAGTGCTAATCAAATCGAATATCTTCGAATCCACTAAGATACAGATTCAATTTATTTTAAAAGTTTTTAATCCCAACTCGAATCGAATTTTAAACAAAATTTCTTGTTGAATTCGAGATTGATTCATTTTATGTTTTGCGTGTTGAAATTCGATTCATTCTATTTCAAATTTGAAATTTTAGTTGTGATTTAAAGCTTATGTAAATTATTTTACATAAAAAATATTAGAATAAAATATTATCTTTTAACTCTATTCTTGAACATGAAAAACTAAAATAAGTAATAAATACATATTAGATAATATATACTGTATAAAATATAAATTTTGTACCATTACTATATATCTTTCACAATATAAATTTATTCCTTTTCCTGTATGAAATAAATATATAAATAAATAAATTATACTATGCCCATTGAAGAGAATATATTGACCAAAAATTGACTACATCATGTTGAATCAAGACACTACCAAACACCTAAGAAAAGTTGTATATTATTATCATTGTATGTTGAAGCAAGACAAGATAGAATTTCTAATAAAAAATATATATTGGAACAATATTAGTAGCAACAAATAACTTAGCATGATAAAATCACTTCATGCATCATGATGCGATTGAAATAAAAAAAAACTAAATCATGAATTACATGAGATTTTTAATATACAAAGGAGCAACAACCATGACTTTTCAGATCGAAGACCTGACTGAGCTCAAAATTCAATATGATTACTCTAAAGAAGCATCTCTCCGCTAGGATTCAAATACATCTAAAATTTTTCGAATTTTGACTTCGGAACGAGGGAGATATGGTTCTTTTACTGAATATTAATCCAATCCCAAAAGTTGGACGCAAATTTCAAGGTGCCTCGGATGTTGGGCTAAAGCTTCTTTAAGAAGGCACGAGTATGTACATACGACACATCACCCTCCCCCTTCCTCCCTTCGTACCCAACGTCCATAGCCATCACCTTGGCGATCGAAAACTCGTCGGAATGCTGGGTCGGTGCCATTCTTGCCGAGAGAGTGCGAGGATCTCTATTATTTTCTCGATTTTGAGTTTGGAGGTGGTTTCTCTCTCTATGTCAATTTTGTAGCATATGTTCTTGTAGACTTTGATCCCTTCTTCCCCCAAAACCATATGTATGTCTTTTGAATATGATTTTCTTGCTTGGATCGTCAAGGAGAGCACAAAACACGTTTTAGTGTGTGAGGTAGCCGAGTTTTCCCTCTTTCCCTCATTTTTGCATAAGGGTTTGATTCATGCTTGTTTTTTAGGGACTTGAAACCCCCTCCTTGCTGATTTGGGAATCCTCCCCTGCATGTATCTTTGTTTTTTTGCTGATGTTTGACAAATGCCTTATGTGTATGTCTTGTGATAAATAAAGATCTTGAGATGTGGAAGATGGTTATTGTATGGAAATAAAAATTCATAATACATAAAAAATGCATATGATTAAGAATGAAAAATGCCTTAGCAACATGTATTTTAGTTAAGAAAAGGATCATGTTATGCCTTGAGGAACCTCAGATTTTATGGGCAAATGTCGCATTATTGCAAATATGATATTACATGAACATCTTACTTTTAGTCACGAAAATGAGGCACAATAATCCTCGAGGACAAGAACTAATTAATTATACGCGTATGCATGCTTGGACTTGTATGTGGTGGTGTATGTAGAGAAAGATCATTTCAAAGCTTGTTTTAGATCAAAAAAGTCATCTTATATCATATATGGAGACATTCTACAAATTTTGCTCAAATTTTTTCTATTTAATAATGGTGAGATAGAACCGAGTGACTGGTTTGTTGATAGCGAGCGATGTCTACCACACGGGAGACCGAGGTTTGAATCTCAGGGGCGAGTCTTGGATGACTTCTATTGGAGGTTCATCCCATCTTTAAAAAAAATAATGGTGAGAGATCATACATCATTGGACAATCATAATCAAGCTAATCAATACGTCCAAAATCACTCGGGAGTTGTGTAGCCTCCAGAATCGATTAAACAAATTGTGTCGAAATCAAACTTTTAGGGTATGTTTGGTAACTGGGTTGGGTTGGATTGAGGTGGAGGGCTGAGAGGATTGCAATAATAATTGTGATGTGACATTGATTATGTGTTATATTAACTTTTTTAATTATTATAATATATTTTTTATGTTAATAATTTTATTTGAACATAGTTAAAATACCAGTATTCCCAACCCATGTTGGGAGGGTTAGAACGAGCCCATGACAGGTCACTCTTACTCTCATGGTTGGCACCAACCGAGCCTACGATAGGTTACTGGCGAGCCACCGTTGAGACTCATGTCAAGACTTCATCGTACGAGAATATATCATGGGTTTATGGGATTGTTGTAAGGATTAGAACATTGGCATGATAACAAAATTGGTTGATCATTGATGATGAGTATTGAGATGAGAAAATAATGCAAAGAACTTGACGAATCAAGTGATGATTTAATCAAGGAAATACGATCATAATATACCATAGAGTAGTTAATATGGTGTAAAAGGATATGAATGGTATATATTGAGAATGTTCCTGGAGTGAGGCTTTAATTGAAAGCATTATATATCACCGTGATCCACCCATAAGATGTGCAGGGATACATCATATTGATCATCTGTGGTTGATGTGACAATCTTAAGAACTACACTTTCAGTCTACTAGTTCAATTAAATAAGATCAGTTAAAACTCCCTTGAATTGTGAGTAGTTGGATCAAGGTGGGAGAGAACCTCTCGCGTGACAAACGATATATGAGATCGTACTAAGTGTATATTATGGAAATGATCCCAAGGTTTGGATGGGATTAAAGCATAAGACTCGATGTTGTGACATTTGTCCTTCACCGCATTTCAAAGCTTGTATGCCAATTTAGATCTCGAAGATCCTTATCAAATTCAATTCCGTATGCTAACATAGAACTCTGGAACTTATTATCAATTTTCTCTCATTGGTCATGGGATCTGATTTTCCTCCATTAGATTTCCAACCAAAGTAGGGATATATTCAATGTTTAGGAAGGCGCTATGTGGTATTCAGTCGAAGGGGTCACTACATAGAGAGTATGTGGTATGCAGGAGAGTATGCGGTTTTATGTGATTTTATGTTATTATGCGGGTGGGATTATTTGGATTTAGGTTAAATAAAAAAAATTATTAGAAAAACGATCGAGTAAGCGACCACATAGGGGATATATTCGACCGAGTATACTTGTCAACCTAAATATTTGACCGTTTCATCATACTCGGAGCGGTAAGGCTACCGAGTACGAGTATGCGGTCGAGTATACGGTTTACTCAACCACTTTCCTGAACACTAAACATATTCGCCTATGACTAAGTGGACGTTGCCATGTAACAAGCTAAAGTGGATTTTTCGGTTCCATGGGTCATAATTTGCATCATCAAGATATACAATTTTTCTTATCTCGGTGGTAATTATCTTACTTGTCATTTTTATTTAATAAAAAAATGAATCGAATATAAAGACTATGCGGGTATGGATGAGAAAGCAACGGTCCATGATTGTTGTTTTTTAAGTAAATAATAATTCTTGATTAATAAAAAACGTTTACTTTAATCAATATTAAGAACGAACAGTCAACCTTTTTTTGAAAAATAATGAGCAAGCAATAAACAATGGTGGAATTAACTAAATACGAGGTTTAATACGCAAGTATACAAAACAAAACCTAGGTTTTTCTTTTTAAGATCAATTCAACATTAGATTAACCATTTAAAATTAACTTCTAAAAAACGGGCCTTCATTTAACTTTAAGGAACTATTTTTACATAACTCGTTTACACAAATGATAAGCGTTATAAGCACAAGAAGTTAGTGATCAATACGAAAACAAGTTATTATCAAGCTCTTTTTTAAAGATTGATTCAAGTTTAGAAAAAAAATTGTTACTAATTATAATGGACCTTAAAACATCAAGATGTTGAGTCTTCCCCTTTTTAATTTTAAACTTAATAAAAAAAGATATATCAAGGTAGCAGTGATCAACCACCTTTGTAAAAAAATAGAAGGTTTTTTAAAGTCCTCATTTCTTAATCTAAAGAATAATAAGACTTTTTCCTTTCACATTTTTTTTTGTAAAAAAACTACAAAAGCAAATGAGATGAACAGATAAGATTTGTTCCATTCCCTTCTACTTTTTTATGTAATAAGCAAAAGATTTACGGTAAAAAAATCCATTAAGATAGAATCTAAAAAACAAATAAATAAAATTCAGCCCACGTGATTTGAGCTTTTCGATTAAAAATGAACCAGGGATGCACTCAATAACCAAACAAGCAAAAAAATCCAAAACAAGGCAAGGCGCCGATTTGTAGGGCACAGACAGAAAAAAAACCTTCACCATTGCTGTCTTCCTCGAGACCCGACCCTCACGTAACCGCCTTGATCATGAGTTCACTCATGAACCATTTACCACTAATGGCTACTTTGCTCGGAGTAGGATTTTGGGGATATCTTTGTTGTTCGAGGTTAGCTCTTACTCTTGTCTGGTTGATCTGTGTGTGAAGGGTAGATAAAGGGCTAAGCTAGACATGTTACTTTTTTTCGTCTAACTAAAAGCAGGTGCAAGTGATGTGTTGAATTGGGTTTTCAACTTTTTGCCCTTGCAGTAAAAGGGTGTTAATAGTTATGCAAACAATTGATTTGTAGGAAAATGTAAATTTTATTTGTTTGATTTTTCACTAAAATCACATCTTCGATGGCCTCCTCTGAAAATTGAGATACAGTTTTCCTATTCTGTACATATATACATGTTACAACAATTTCCCTAACGAACTTGAAAGAAAAGGAAAGACCATTTCACAGTAGTGGAATTTACATGTCTGCTGCCACTGAGATCCATATGATATTAAAATGAAGAAACAATCTTGATAGATGGGGAAATGAGGCTAATTGCCTACCTCGTGATCCTCCAGAGAGTGCGCCACATGTACCTTCCGCAGCATCTCAATCAATTCCTCTTCAAATTCCTCGAGTTCGCCTGAATCATGCAACCAAATGTATGATGGTGCCAACTGCTTCATAGCAACCTTCAATATTTCTTCTTCTCTCAAGTTATAAGCCACCTGAACAATCTTGATGGGGAAATTCTTGTTCAACTTTATGCATGACATGATGATCTGGATGCTTTTTTCCCCAACTTCGTCTAAGCACCACAATTTCGCGAGCTCAGAAATCTCAAAATATACCAGAAGTTCGTGTAGTTGGGTGTCGTCGTTTAAGTGCATCCATGCACAAGTAAATTTGATTCCTGGTAGCTCGCCAGAGTAGAACCAATGGAGCAACTTGACGAGTGCGTTCCACGAGAGAGGGACTTTAATTATCTCTGAAGAGCTGAAATCATAAGACAAATATTAAGCTTCTCTAAAGGTGTGCTTGGGAGAAGTGGAGATTTCACTAGGCATTTGATCGATTTCATAAAATGTGACTAGAGGTAAGCAACTAAATAAGAATTCCATTATTCAGGCCATATTCTAGTAGTAGTCTTATGTTTTCTAAAAAATTTAACCAGGACGTGCTGAAAATATACGAGTATAAAATAAATAAAAAACATCCTCCTCTCCTTAGATTTTATGTGCATATGCCAGCCAGCATGTAATACGTTTTCATGCAAATTTATGGGGGCAAAGACAAGTCATGAAAATAACAGGTCCTTGTGACACGTCACGCACGACTTGTTAATTACATGACTGCTTTTTTGCAGCAACAAATTGCAGTAAATCACAGTCAAGCATAATCGTCTGATCCTATAGATGAGAAAAAAAATCACCTTTCTTGCATCCCTGACCGAAACAAAGCATGCAAGTATTCACTGTGCATGCATAAGATGATCTTGTGGGCATGGACATGTGGTATCAGCAACTGGCATGACTGGCAACTCCAATCTGAGTCGGTTTCTCTTGCTTCCAAAATAACATCACTGGGATTAAAAAAAGATATACTAGTAAGGGTACGTTAAACTTCCATTGATAGCAAACATTTCTGAATAATGTTAGTAATAAAATGTCATCTAGAATCATCTGGTGTATTGTTAAATGAACCATAGCATACTTTACCAACATTAAGTCGCCATGGACCCAGAGCACTCACAAGTTACAACACAGTTACATTCACCAAAGCTCTTGCTTACCCAAGCACATTTAGGCTCTTGCTCAAATGCAGACCACTTCAAACTTTCAAGCAGTTAAGTTGAATACATCTATCGACAACAAGAATCAATGTTTTCTTGACAAAGCCAGTATTGAAAAGAATTAAGAAATGAAAGGGGGGAATAAACAGAAATAAGAAGAAATATTTAAAGGTCATATAATGTTCTAGAAGGTATTGGAATATTCAATATTTGTAAGTACCAACGAAACACAGAATTTGGCTCTTAAAACAGGTGGATCAAGAAGAAATAACAAAAATAAAAACAAAAAAGCCTTACGAGAGTACACGCCCAAGTGGAGTCAGTGCTGAAGTCAAGTCACATGATGGAAGAGAGGAGGTGCACAAAGGTAATTTCTGTTGAAGCATACGGTGCAATGAGTCCAAACCACAGCTCTTTGCAAGAATTCTCAAGGGCCGGACATCATTTTCCTCTACCTTGAAAAAGCCTGTGTAGACAAATTCCAGGAGGTTCTCTAGCGTAGATCGTTTAACATGACTAGATAAACACTTGGTTGACAAAAGCTTCTCAGAAGAAGCATGAGTAGGGTTCCCATCTTTGATAGAATCAGCAGGAGACAATAAAGATGGACATCTAAACATAAGAATGATACGGTGAACTCCAACAACTTCTTTATTAGAAAGGGTCAGCTCTGAATCTTTGGATTCAGGGTCATCAAATGCTGCCTTCATTCTTCTCCCAAACCTGCTTGGGAATCCATAAAAGCCAAAAAAGCTTAAGCAGTAAGCAGCATACCATTTTACTGCATAGCTAAAGTTGTTATCTAGTATAAATAGAAGACTCTCATATAGAGATTTCCTATAATCACCATCATGTTTAGCATCAGAAACCATCGGACCAGATAGATGACTTAATTGGGAAAGTGTCTGAAGGATATAAAGCAAGAAGGTATGCTCAAACTCCCTATCATCACCAGCAGTAGAGCAGCAACTATACGTAGAAGAAGCAACTGTGGACTTGTTACCACTGATCTCCAAGCATGCCTTTAACATAGTAACAAGAGTAATTAATCCCCCATTTCTGAAAAAATCACTTTGGTACTCTGACAAACTAGAGTAACAAGCCAAACTTATCAACCTTAAAAGAATCCAATTATCATAACCTGGTGTATAATTTTCAACAGTATATGTACTGAAGAAGTCCAATGTAGACCGCAAATAATGTCTAAAATCATCATGTTTAAGCATTTCCGATAGAGAACATCGTGCTCGCGACGCAATATATCTACATGGGGAAAATACCATCCACAGTGTTGCTCTGACCACAGGAAGACACGTAGAATCACGAGAGTGCCTTTCCCTGAGTATCCAGTCGCCTGTGATAGAACTGTATAAAAAATATGCACGTCAATAGCAAAGGGGAATTCAAGAAAGAGGAGTTATAATTTGAAAAGATAAGAATTATCACAATATGCAAAAATATCTTGGATAGAAGGGCTCAGCTTGTTCTACCAGGCACATGATATAAGAACATTCAGGCAATGCAGATCAGTGGCATGGTTTGGATGAAGTTCTTCCTCGCAATTCATCGAAAGCCAACCTAATATGGTCCATATTGAGTTGTTTATCTCAGGAAATTTACGTTGCAGTTCTTCTCTCAACTCTTTGATTAGTGATGATCCTTTCAATATATCAATTTTGCCATCATGTCCAAGAAGAAGATCATACAGAACCTTGTCAATCCCATGTTTCCAAAAGTAACCATGATGTTTGCCAATCCAGCATGTCATATGTGCTGCATAGCATGCCTCTTTCACCAGTGATGATTGACTCAGAGAAATAGATGCTGGAGAAGCCAGCCTCCATCCACCCATTGCATCAACTATGCTTATAACAATTTCCTCGCCACATAGAGTTGTTAACAATAAGCAAACCTCCTCAGATCTCTTCAGAAAAGATAATTGTTCCTATCAACACTATGAGACATAGAAAGCACATATACCCCAAAAGTATGAAACAGGCACAATACCACTAATTGTTGACAAAGTCTGAAAGCTTCAACTCTTATAGCAAGAGGTACTGAGCTCGCCATCCATGAAAGAAGGTTGGATAGAAAAGGTTGCTGGCTTTCCATGAAACCTTTAGCCACATCACCACAATTTGCTGTAGCAAAGGTAACAACATTAGTTGCAGATTTGTCAACAAACAAGAAAAGAAAGACATAAATCAAGATGATACGATTTTTTTTGAAAAAGAATCCCACCTATAGCACAATATAGCTGTAAAATACCAGATGTTACAGAAGCATCTAGGGTTGTGGAAAGTTGTCCGAGTTTTTCCATCACTTTAGGACTACTCCAAACAGAATATCTAGCCACCGGCCATCTCCAGGCTATTTCTTTTAAGATCAAAACCAGCTCTACAATATGTTCAATAGGTCGTACTCCAGCATCATAGTCTTGTAATGAATGGATAATCCTTGCAATTGCATTTGTTTCTTCCAAGATGCACCAAACTTTCTTTTTCACGTGTCTTGAGCAATCAATACTCCTCAGGATATAATTCAAACTCTTCGCACTAGAAAATACTATTGCTGACGAATGGGAGGATAGAAGCTTCAATAGGTGAAAAACAACCCCAGAAAGTTGATATTGGGAGATGGAGCTCCCTAAACATTCTAACAATTTTGTTGTCGTCGTAACTGCGATTCCTAGTACTGTCTCATTTTTTATTTGCAGAATTCCTTCCAAGGCAACTAACATATCTACAACAGAGTCCTAGTATGCAATAAAAAACTTCAGATAACACGGATATCTACTCTATCCAAAGTCAATCTTATAGTAAATAGTAAACAAAACTATCTCCAAATAATAAAAAAAATATTTCAAAGACGATAGCTCGTCAAACAATAAAACTTCCTGGGGGAAATGATCATACAAGTATTTTTTTTGAAAGAAATGATCATACAAGTATTCGCTATGAGAGGGAAAAATATGAAAAATAGATGCCCCTGAGTCAATAAGACCAGATAACCCAGAGCACTTTTACCACTTAAACCTTCACCTCAAAAAGAAAAATCATACTTATTACAATATATAACCTTTCCTCTCTCTTTTTGATCCAAAAATGGGGAAACACCCTATGGTGTCCTCCCCAGGTATGCCCTTTCCTCATCATTGATGTTGCCAATGCTCCCAATAAGAAAGTGAGTTGAATAAGAACCTTCCGAATGCAAGGAGAGAATGAAAATAAAAAAGAGAAGAATGGTAGCGAAATAGTATATTGTAATTTCTAGTCCTTGTTATGTGGCACTAAAAATAGACCATCTCCATTGTCACCATAAAGTTGTCCAGTAACAGTGTCTGGGAGGAGGTTGTCGCATTTGCTGCCTCCTGCAGGGACATTTTTGGGGAGATGGCTCGGGAATATGCAGGATTTTAGATTCTGGTTGGACAGCTGGTCAAGGAAAGAGGTGCGGTGGAGATCTTCCCAGACTGGTTGTGATTCCAGAGGATAGGCAGGTGGTGGTGGTCCAGTGTCGGGACAGGATTTAGTTGCCTAACTAGGTTCATTGTGTCGTTATGAGATCCGAGGGTCATTGACTTTGCGTCCTTGGTCTTGGAGCTAGAGAGAGTGGCACCGATGGGACACAAACGTGACTCTCAAGAGTGGTTTGTATATGGCTTGGGAATATGCATGATTTTATATTCTGGTTGGACAGCTGGTCAAGGAAAGAGGTGCATGTGGAGATCTTCCAAGACTAGTTGCGATTCAAGAGAATAAGCAGGTGGTGGTGGTCCATCGTCAGGCGGGATTTAGTTGCCTAACTAGGTCCATCGCGTCGTTATCAGATTGGAGGGTCATTGACTTTCCATCATTGGTCTTGGCTCTAAAGGTAATGGCACCAATGGGCCACGAACGTGCCTCTTAAGAGTGGTTTGTATAGGAATTTATTGTATTCTGGGCATGTCATAGAGGGTGCAGCCATTAATCCCTGATCAAGATTTCTTGGACTACATGTTGTTGTGGAAGACCAAGACATCATTAAAGGGGAAGCTGCACAATGGGTTGGTGAGACACATAAGATTGATTACCATGTTGCTCAAGAGGAAGTGTGACGGGATTCAACAATACACGTCCAGTTTATGGGAATGATGATTATGTCGAATACATTTTCTCCACCTTTCTGGATACAGCTGTGATCTAGGAGAGCTCAGATCCAGTGGATAGATGCAAGGGAAAGAGACAATTACTTGGCGAGCTTCAGATCCAGGGTGGGAGGTGGAGAGTAGGTGCAAAGGAGGCGTACAGGAAGGAATACATGGGTCTATACCAACAAATGATTTAAATGGATATATGAAAGTTTCATCATTGGACGACACACAACCACTTAATCTTGACATTATCTTCGTGATTTTAAGTATGCTTAGATTGGAAGATGAACCTTTAATGTGAATACATATACACAACTGATAAGGATTGGGCAGAGATAGTAAGTTAGGAAAGACACATATATTGTTGCATGCATAGAATCATAAATTGATGCAACTATATTATTCAATGAAGTTCTTTGTCTTGGTGTTGAACATCTTAGCTTTAGCTCCTTGGGTTTGAGCATGAACCTCCATCTTAGTTTTGTTCACCGGACACGTATGTTTTTTTAATGTTTTTTTTAAATACGTACATTTTATTTATTTTTTAAATATAAAATGTCTAGTATTTGAATTTATTATTATATTACTAATTATTTTTAATTAAAATTATAGAAACCGCATAGTCCGCATATACTTCCGCATAAACTTCCGCCTGCCCGCTTACTCGCTTCAGACCGCCTGACCGAACGAATACCGCATACCGACTTTCTGAACCTTGGTGAAGAGAAGATACCGCGGTCTTTTTGAGCTGAGACGAAAGGATCAAGATCGAGCTGAGCGATTAAACACCGATGACCAGATGGATCTATAGTCTAGTTAAATCAGACATAGGTAGCGAAACAGAAAGCGAAAGGAAGAAAAAAAGGAAGAGCATATATAGTACTATGTGGTTAGAAGTCCGAAGGTAGGCTGGCTTCTAAATGAGATGGTAGAAGAGTAGTTATTTTATATAGTTTAGATTTGAAGTATGTGATGTGAGACTACTAAGCCCTAATGTGGGGCTCACTTTCGAATATAATTGAAAGGGAATTGCCTCTCCACTAAGGTATATAGACATGTGCAGAGAATGACAATAGCAGAAATAAAAATGCTAAAGTGGATGTATGATCATACATGAAAAGATCAAATATGGAATGATGCAATCCAGTGTTGTAAAAATCGCCCGACTGGCCTGACTAGTAGGTCTGACTAGTCTAGTCAGTGAGGAGGCCGACTGAGTATCGACTAAGCACACCAGTCAACCAATTTTTGCTTGATTTTTTTATGTTTTGCTTTTTTTAAAGTAAACTTATTATGATATGCTTAATGTTTTACTTAAATTCAATTAATTCTTTTATTTCATTATGATAGTATAAAAATGTACAAAATCTACGTAAATATATGTATACAAATGAGTTATATATTTAAAATAATCAAAAAAATCAAAGCCGATTAAAGTCTGACTAAATCTGATTAGTTGTCCGACTACCGATAAATCCTTAGTCAATGACCCGGTCGACCGAGTACCGACTACTGACTTTTGCAACCTTGATGCTATCAGAAGGAAAGTTGTTGTAGCTCCGATAGAGGATAAGATAAGAGTAAACCGCCTAAGATGGTTTGGCGGTTGCAAAGGAGGTCGGATGATGCACCAATTAGAAGATGCGAGATTTGGGATGTTGAGCCGGCTAAGAGAGGAAGAGGAAAGACCACAGAAGTGTTGGAATGAGACTATTCGAAGGGATCTTAGTTTTTTTAGATCTAAGCCCGAGAATGGCCCAAGATAGATCTGAATTGAGGTAAAAAAATCAATGTAGCCTAGATTTGAATTGAGGTAAAAAAATCAATGTAGCCGACCCTACTTAATGTAAGACAATGCTTTGTTATTGTTGTTGTTGCAAGGGCCACCATCTGACTTGGACATCACAAAAAATTTAAGCAATATACTCTTAAGAGAGAATATTTGGAGGGATATTAAATATTAGGATCTAAGCTCGAGAATGGCTCAGGATAGATCTGAATAGAGGCAAAGAATTCATGTAGCTTTGTTATTGTTGTTGTTGTGAATATACTTTTAAGAGAATTGAAACTTATATTTGTAAAAAAATCGTGGAAGTATTGTCCTAATTTTCTTAATATGGAGAACTATGACTTAGTAATCTTCCTAAGAAACATGTCAAAATCCTTGCAAGGTGGAACTTTGTGTTTACCATATTACCATGTAATGTAACTTTTCCCGTTGTTCCGTGGTGACCATTATTCGATAGCCCTTGAGCGTCAAGATTGGGCTTTGATAGAAAATAAGAATGCGAAAACGTGTCAGAAATAAATATAAAGAAATATGAAGAACTCGGAAGAACACGGGATTTTAACGTGGAACCCTACTCCTTAAGGAGCGGATGAAACCATGGGAGAATGCCTCAAATGGTTGATAGTCTATTGCTTTTCTCCTAGTATAAAGAGGGTGAGGGGCTTCTTATATAGCCCTCACTGAGTCTCCACATCCCATAGACGGTAGATGTGGGACTAAACAACTGGATGTGGAAAATGGATCCTGGAACGATCCATTTACCATCTCAAGTGACGCATAACCAAATACTCCAGCACTCCCCCTCAAGCTGGAGCATGCAATGCTCAGTCTGGACAAACAGAAAGAAATCTCAACTCACAATACAAGACACTAAAGACAATATCAACTCAGTGCGTACAACTGTCGGCTGTTGTCGAGGGCGTTGCTTCTCATGTCGTGCAGGTGAGGAGGACGAACGGGTTGGAGTGTGAGTCAGATTGAATCTCCTCGTCGGAGAGCATGTGCTCTGTACCGTACCTCTCAGAGTCACTGCAGCTGAAAATGAGTCTCTACATGGAGAACTCTGGCCCGCCACAACATGTGGAAAACTGTTTCATCTCTTTGAAGGGTCAAATAAAAAACGCTGCTAATTATCCATGCACAGATCTCTGAAGACGGGTCTCCCTCATATGACCTCAAAGTGGGTTCTCTCTCATAGGAACCACAAAAGGATCTCGTACTGGAGTTCACAAACAGTGGAGAATGGGGTCTGAAAGTCTCCTCGTCGAAGAACTACATCTCTCCTATACTTGTTCAGAGAATGGGATCTCTACTCTGGAGTCCTATGAAACCACATGAAAATCCTAGCTCACATGGCATAGAGAATGTGATCTCTACTCTGGAGTCCCTATGGATCACATGAAAATCCTAGCCGAAAAACAAAAGATGGGGACCACAAACAATGATGGCATATATGTGCACATCTGAAAAGACCGCATACATGTGCGTATCTGTGAAGACTCGGAACCAATCTAACGTCGAGTCTGAAAAATTGAGATGTCTCTGTATAGTCTGAACAAGTAGCTGGCCTGGAATATCTGAATATGGAATCTGGAGAATCTGTCAATGTGGCATGTAACTCTACACATACTCCCCAATTCTCCCAGATTGGTCGGAAAACAATGACGTCGACCAAGTTGGGGGAAGACATGAAAAATGGGGATACAAAACATCAATAAGCCATCACCCTCTTTTTTTACGACTTTTCTTCTCACATTTTTTTTTCGAATCATCATTTTTTTCGTATGGGTTTTTTGTACGATCCTTCCCTTTTTTTCGACCAATTTTTTTCTTTTTTTAGCTATCATCATCATCATTTTTTCCTTTTTTAGCAAATAATAATAAAAATCTCAGCCCAAATCGGGCCCAAAAATGCCTCAGCCCAATTGGGCTTAAAAAACATGGGCCTCTCCTCTCCTCCCCTCTTTCTTCTCTCCTTTTTTTATAAAATATTAGCGGGGTCCATTTGAACCCATAACAATAGACACATTTTTTAACCAACAGGCGCTAGGGTTTTCTTCTCACGATGGAGCATGCCCCCCTATGGGGCTTCTGCTTGGCAGCCCCCACCACATTGATGACCTCTCTGGGCAGAGGAGGGCTGGCAGCTTCGGGAAGCAAGATCGCCATCTCTGCTCCGATTGTCGGGATCCCTCGAGGGTGCGTGAAAAGATCGAATCTTTTGGCTGTGGGCATGCGTGAAGTAGAGCTGGAGCATGTCGCCTGCGACGTGGAGCTGGAGATGAGCGGGAGGCAGCCATGGTGGGCTGGAGCAGTCGCCGCTCGCGTGAAACCTCGCGTGAAGAGAAGAGGGTGGTGTCGCCGCCACAAGCATGGGAGAGGTGCCGATCTGGACGATCTTTGGAGGTCATCTCGCATCGCCTGCGCGAGACCTAGAGTGAAGAGAAGAGGGCGGTGCCAAGCTTCGAACTTGCATTGCCAGAGAAGGCAACGATCAAGACCGTCGACAGGATTTTAGATCGCAGACGTTGCCGAGGAAAGGGGAGCCACCGCTTGGGATGCTTCTTCGCGATTGAATTGCCTGTTGCCTCCGGCTACTTTTTCTTCTTCTCCGGTGCGAAGGAGGCGACGCCTAGCGATGGTCTGGGGTTGCATACAGAGCTACTGGAGCGCGTGAGAGAGAATCTGCTCATGATGGGAGAGAGCATGATCCTCCTCCTTGCCTGGAGGATTGCTGCGTAGGATGCCTGGCAGTGGATAGGTCGCTGCCTCCTAGAGATCATTGTGGGGCTCCGTTTCTTCTTCCTGGGAGATCTGGAGGCTGATGACGCACAATCTTGAAATAGGGTTTCAACAGAGAAACCCTAGAATGGAATCCCAAACTTAATTAGAACATATCTTCACGAATAAATCATAAAAAATCGAGTCTCGAACAATAATGAAAATCTCGAGAATCGAATCCGCTCTGATACCATGTTAGAAAATAAGAATGCGAAAGCATATCAGAAATAAAGATAAAGAAATATGAAGAACTCGGAAGAACACATGATTTTAACGTGGAACCCTACTCCTTAAGGAGCGGGATGAAACCACGAGAGAACGCCTCAAAGGTCTGATAGTCTATTGCTTTTCTCCCACGATACAGAGGGTACGGGGCTTCTCATATAACCCTCATTGAGTCTCTACATCCCACAGACGGTAGATGTAGGACTAAACAACTGGATGTGGTAAATGAATCATGGAGTGATCCATTTACCCATCTCCCACATAAGTGACGCAAAACCAAATACTCCAACAAACTTCATTATTGAAAGAACAAAAATATTTAATAGATTTTTTGTATCTAGGGGTGAGTGTAGTGGTACTTGATACAACATGATCCCCAAGATGATACAACATGAAGTATACTATTTTTGCAAGTATTTTGCGACACCGAGGCAAGGTGAAAAAGCGAGCTTAGAGTCGCTAATCTAGGTAGGTGCTTTGTCGAAAGCTCCATTTATAAATGCATTACAAGCAAGGTTTTAAAATATGTGGGTGTATCAAAGCGTTTTCCCAGTATTGCCTCGAGGCGTAAGCCTCAAGGCGTGTCGAGGCATAAGCCTGACTCGTAAAAGAAATTTTTTCATAAAACATAATAATTAATCGTAATTACAATTTTCAAGTTCTAGAAATTAAATAGTTATGATTAAATACATAATTACATGGCATTTCAAGGCTAACATCATGATTTAAACATACAAGTTGTTATATAACTCTCCTTTTTTGGACTCTAAATATGTAAGGAGTCAAGTAAATATGGATATGCAAGCACAATAATGGGTAACTCTCTGCAAAATTTAAAGTTTTGAATAAAATTTAACTAAAGGGACTAGATGTAACATATCATTTTCAAAATTAGGTGAGATATGTGTGTCAATCAATTGAGAATGATAAGAGAGTAAGCAGTGAATCAATGATCACTTTTTACTTTACCATAAGGATTGGGGGATAAAATACTTGAATATTGCATGTTATGACCATCTTTGTTCATACATGTTTTGATGTGTATTAATTTAGTCCCGATTGAATAGAAGAAAAGATGAGCCATGTTTTTTTTTTGAAACCAAAGCCTTTCGGGGGAAGCACGTCTTGGTGTTCGCCCCAAATTTTATTAAAAACAAGATGATCGAGAAGAGGGGGAGGAAGAAGAGAGGTACAGACACGAAGGATCGAGAGGATCCCGCATCACACGCAACAAAATTACAACAGCAACCAGTCCCTCAGAAGCATATCAATGTGGCCTATTACATTCTCCTTGTAAAACCTTTGTCCCCTGAAAACCTTAGCGTTCCTAGCGAGCCACAGCACCCAAATGCAAGCGAATGGACGAAGTAACTCCCTTCTAGGCCGATCAGCACCCGATCGCATGGAGTTCCAAAACGAATCAGCCGAGGAAGCGTTGAGCCACGAAACGTTGAGGACCTCCCAGATAGAACCAGATCTTGGGCAAAGGAAGAATAAGTGCTCCAGAGTCTCCACACTTTCGTCACACAGCACACAGTCCAAAGATTCAGACCCCGAGAGAAACCTGGCACATCTATCTCGGGTCAAAATCCTCCCACGCCTCAAGAGCCAAAGGAAGAAAATCACCCTCTCCGGAAGCTTTAGGCGCCACAGCCATCCAAGATCCTTGCATAGAAGGTTCCGGTCAGGAGACAGTTGTTGCGAGATGACGTTGAACGCCCTCCTTGACGAGAAAGTGCCGTCACGCCAAACCCAATGATCCCTGTTAGACGTTGGCTTTGGCGCAGTCGAAAGCAGATTCAGAAGCCTCAAATAATCATCAAATCGGTCGTCGGAAAGATGAGCCATGTTTACAAAAAATACTTTAAAAATTTAGGTCAAAGTAAGGGACTTGCATCCAAACATTTTAATAAAGAAAGCATTTATGCTTGATTCATACTAAAGAGTAGAGGCATTAGATTTAAGGACTCAAGATACAATTTTTCGTTCATATTGATTTATAAAGAACATGCATAACAAAGTAAAAATAAGCTTAATATTTTAATAAACTAAAAAAATGCATTTCAGTGTCGTGAGCTTAAGGACTTGAAAATACTTGTCTACGAAAGATGAAAAGTTCACAATAAAAAAAAGAAAAAATATTGTAGAAAAAATAAAAAAATCAGCTCATACATGAGGCAATGCCTCAAGGTGTACGCCTCAAGGCGCGCCTCATAAGCCTCGAGGGGCACGCCTCACTGAGGCTTCATGAGGCTATAGCCTCGAGGCATACGCCTCAACGCCTCGAGGCACACGCCTCAGCGCCTCGAGACACGTTTTTAAAAACAATGATTACAAGTAGGTCAAACGGAATTCATACAACAGATATGTGACCATATATGTTCAGCATAGTGCTTCTCTCGCTTGAAGACTACAGAATTTCTTGCATGCTAAACAGCCCAGCACATGGCAACGAATTTAATCCATTCTGCCCTAGATCAGTAAATTCTGGCCACAAAGCTTTTCCAAAATTGCTTGCCATGAAGCATCCAAAAAATTCAGCCTGGCAACCACCACAAACGGGGCCCAACGATTTTCAGAATAAACCGTGCAATGAACGCATGTGTCATCAACCTTCCTCCAGAACATCCATAGGATGATCTTCGCCTTCAAAGGGACATGTACCTTCCAAATTAAACTGCAGACTCTAGCCAACTCTACATGTATAACTGGGCTTCGGATGGACAGAACCTTGTATGCTTGCTTTACCCTGAAAGTCCAGTATACCGCATTGAAAGGTCTCACTACTTACTCGGACTGCCCCATTATCTTACCAAATTCAACCATACATTCTTTTGAGAGGTTTGTGAGGAGTGACAACCATGCACCCTTCTTTGTACCAAAGGTGGACCGGCAGTATGCGATCACGACTTCTTATCTGCTACAAGTGCAAAAAGTCCGGAAAAACTTTCTTTTAGCCCCCCCTCCCCCCAGCTCAGACCTATCATCCAACTAGAAGCGGAAAGACCTACCATCCCTTATCATTGAGCAGGAATCAGGCACAACATTACACACCTTCGTACAAATGCCCTTCTATAAGCTCCAGACCCCATTTGCCTGCACATCCAGATTAGTATATGCATCGTACAGACTTAAACATGTGCACCTCTTATGAGACAATTGAAATAAAAATAACTTGAGGATCGGAATCACTGATAAAACTGTCTTTAGCAATATCAACTGCACACCTCTTGTGAGACACCTAGCATTCCATCCAGACAACTTTCATTCTGCTTTTTTTCCACAAGCGGGATCCAATCCTCCACATGGAGTTTCCAGGTGTCAAAGGAACTCCTAAAAACTGCACTGGCAACTTTCCTTGGTGTCCCTGTGTTCTCTTCATATCTCGCCAACTCCTCATCAGATTAACAGAATGTGTAAGAGATGAATTCGCACCATTAATGCCCATGCCTGAGAATCAACAAACATCTTACCCACGCTGACAGAGCCTCTGCTTCTCGGATCACCCCCACCCCAATAAAGAAAAGAGTGTCATCTACATATTTGTAAAATAGGAGTGGAGAATCTGTCCTTGGAGAAACCTCTGAATAGTCATTCTGGACCATGAACTCAGTATGAGCCAACGTGTTTGCCGAAATAACAAAGAGAAGAGGCGACAAGAACCATGCATGACACCGCATTGTAGGTGAAAAGAAACCACCCCGAGACCACACATTCAACACTGAAACATCTCTGCATAATCCAAAGCTCGGGAAAGCCCCGCTTATGTAGAGAGCTCCATAAGAAGTTCCAATCCACACGGTTAAATACTTTAGAAAAGCCCACTTTCCACAACAACCCCATCACCATCCTCGGTTTCCAATCCGTGATCCAACTACAAAAGTTGCCTGTAATGGGATAGTAATCGATTCCAGATCACCTTTGAATACGTTAGCCAGCAACTTCACAATTATCAAGGTAATAGCATCAATCTTTGGCTTGAGAAAAAGTAGAGATTCGTTAATATAATCAAAACAGTTGTATGATGTCCATCTCACGGAAATCTTACTAGCTCCATAATGTCCTCTTTTACCACCTCCCAGAATTCTTTGAAAAAGAACACATGTAAGCCATCCGAGTCCCATATGTCGTTCTTATTCAGGTCCAAAACCGTTCTCCCAACGTCCCGCTTCTAGAAATCTCTGATTTGTCTTCAGCATGCTCCATGCTAATATTGCAAACTCATTTCCCCTACTACCTTGGGTGTGTAGCCCCTTCCCCTGTTTGTTGAAGTTGCGGAAGTGCTCTACCAATGCAGCAAGTCTTGGAAGTTCTCCACCGTTCCCCTTCACCTCTCTAGTATGGTTACTTCTTCTTCAATCATAGACTACAACTCGAAAAAGATATATTTGTGTCACCCTCTTTGATCCCTATGTGACCGTACACCATTGCCTCCATTCTCGAACCCGTTTCTTTTCTTCTTCCTCCTAAATCGTCCTATGCCTATGCCTGCAATCACACTCATGTGATGTAAGGGGCAAGAATTATATGTCTTAGTCAAGCACGTCAACTATCTCCTCTACTTCCGTATGCAAGTGATTTTGATGATGAACGTGTCCACAAAACCTTCAAGGCATCTCTAAGCAACCTTAGTTTCGAAGCCATATGCTTCAATGTCAAACCCTCCAAGCTTCCACCTCTCCACCATATAGTCCAATCCATGAATCCTGACTCCATGAACCAGACCAACTGAATTTGGAATTTGAGGACGCTCCTTGGTACTCTTCCAAACTCCATAAGATAGGTGTGTGATCAACTATGTTTTAGGTAGCCCAACCATGTCGGCAAGTTGGAAGGTATGTAACATCTCCAAGGGCACTAAAAATCCGCCACTCCTCAACCATGAGACAAGTTCCGCCATGGGAACTTGTGAATTCTAACGTCTAAATTTCAAGTCTAAGATCCCACATCTAGAAGTTGTCTTACCCGGACATGTTTGTCATGAGAAACGCGCAATTGAAGTCGCCTCCGACAAGGTCACAACAAGTGAAGAAACTGGAATCTGGCTATTTTCAATCTTAACAATTAAGTGTCTCACTCTTTTGATGTCGTCGAACTCTAAACTAACACCAACTTTCATCTGATTTCCTCCTTAGAAAAATTGCCACCACTCTAGAATCCAAGAGTAAATCTTCCCTTGACAATAAAATCCCAATTCCAATTGAACAAAATACCTCCTGATCTCCCTACGACGTCCACTATGAAGTATTTGGACAATTTAGATCTTCCCATGCCACTCCATGCCCTGGCATCACAGTTCACAAGTTCGGTCGCTTGCAATAAACCCAACTCCACCCCTTACTCTGGCAAATAACGCACTCTCACATAACTCTTCCCTAGGTCACAACCCCTGACGTTCCACGTGAGTATTTTTTTTGGGGACAAAGGTACACACCCCATCATTAAAGATGCTCCAATTGTGGTTGCAGCCACCTTTAACAATCCGCCCGACTCAAAAATTGAAGTGCCAGCATCTGTTGACATCAATTTCGTTTTGGAGCCCCATCTCCCCCACTCGGTTCCACCTGACGCCTAAGAAGAGGTCCACTGTATCACCTTCCCAATCCCCTTCCAAGTGTTGGCATATTGTAGTTGATCTCTAACACTCCATACCACATGAGATAGGAGATGTCGTGGGTGTTGCATATGTCTCGTCCTCGCTCTCGAAAAACAGCACACCTCCTCCCTTGGATGTACAAGAATGTTAGCCCCCTCATAGTGGCTCGGCAGAGCAATTTCCATAAATGGCTCAAAGCTCCAAAGTTGAAGTTTGATGATGTTGATAAGCAATCCCTGTCCCACCAACCTAAATTCTACGCTTGCTCCAGTCGAATGCATATTATGAGTCCAGTCCCTCCTTATATGCAATCCAGAAGATGTAATGGATGCCACAACCTCTTGTGATCATTCATACATCGAGCCACACAACCTCATCTGACTTTTCCAAGACAATCTTCCTCTACAAAAAGGCACTAATTTCAAAAGGGTGTCATAAGATCTCCTCTATCAAATAACATTTCCACTTTCCAAAGCTCATGTTGCAACCCAGCAACCTCTGCATACCTTTATCACCCTGCCACCACGCTTCAATCGCTATGCCTCGAGGTCACCTACGCTGAAAGAATCTTCTTCCATAGGTTCTCGAGAACCAGAAGTAGGATCAACCAAAGGCACATGTATCAAAGAGAAGACTTGCCAACCCGAAACATCACCAGTGTTGGAAGGAAGAACCCCGATGCTACAGAGAGCAACACCATCACTGTTCGCCAGTTTACCTGAAATGAGTCTAAAATTTTTAGTTCTAGCACTTCTCCCAGGTTCACCAACAAGAGCTTGATCGTTCGTGATGTCCAGACAACGTGATGTGACCCCTTCATAGTTCCACCATGCATAACTATGGCGCCTCCGAAGCTCCATCACAAGAAATGAATGTCTATTCAAAACAGTTATCTGTCGAAGAAGAAGCAGTACCGCTAGGAAGGCTCAAAATATCCTCCAACAAAAGACCTCGTGCACCTACCAAAGTTTCACAAAAGAAAATGACATTCACGGTGAAGGAAGGGTCCAAGCTTGCAAGGACCACCTCCAAAGCCAAGATGTGTCCGCCTACAATAAGCATTGGACGCTCGTTACCAGCGCCCTAATCAAGTCCTTGAGCATATCCAAGAAATGACAGAGGTTCCCACACTGATAGCAGAATGCCCCAGTCCTTCAAAGCCATCTTCGATGTCAGTTGGTGGCCTCCTTCTACTTCCTCTCGACTTTCACTCACTTAAGTTCTTTACCTTCTTTTTTTTAAGAAACACTTAGGTTCATTATCTATCCTCTTCTCCACCCACCCTTGATCCCTTTGATCCCTTGCCCCTTGTTAGTCTTACAAGGATTTTTTTATTAAAATAGTGATTCTTCATTTATTGTCAGAAAATAGAAATGCGGAAGCGGAATGTTAAACAACATAAGCTAGAATGATAAAACATGGAACACGAAGATTTTTACATGGGAACCCTACTCTCTAAGGAGCGCGATGAAACCACGGGAGAAGGCCTCAAAGGGTAATATGCTTCATTGCTTTTTCTCAATGGATACAGGAGGTCTGGGGTTCCTTATATAGCCTCCACAGAGCCTCCAAGTCCCACCACTGGTAGATGTGGGACTAAAAACTGGGATGTGGTAAATGGATCCTGGAGTGATCAATTTACCCATCTACAACTCATGTGGCGCACAACCAAATACTCCAACATAAATCCTTCCGGTGCTCCAAGTCTTTTGTGTGTTTTTTTCAGTTTCCACCTAAACTAAAGAAACGGATTAATTCTCTCGAGATAAGTTTCTCTGGGAAGAGCCTTGATTTTTCTGGAGACACTGAAAACCTGGAATAGTATCTCCAACCAATTTTTTAATAATAGTTTGAGGTTCTATCTACATAATGGGTGCTATTATTTTATCTTCGTAATTTGTAATTTTTTTTAATGAGCATTCCTTGTAATTTAGTCAACACTTTTCCAGAAAAAGGATTAGAGTCCGATTATCAAAGAACAAAAATATTATTCTTGAGCATGGTATCAATGCCACGATCCCCAGTCCTTGTTCCATATACACCTGTCTCTTGTCTTTCTTTCTTCCACCAAAATCCTCTACAAATATCCATCACCGTTGCTGCCAGTAACCTCCCAGCAGCATCTCCCACCAAATGTTTGCACTGTACAGCACCATTAACGCCTAACGGTTGTGCCTCCCAACAAATCCGATGTCTGCTAGTGCCATTATCCTACGACTGTGTCGACCCGCTGACGCTGTCCTCTTAGCATCAATGCCATTCCAGCACACCGTTGACGCCTTAAAGGGGATGTGCTTGCGTCTGCCTCCTCCCTATTTTGCAAACCACGTGAGATGTATGGGCTATTCAGAGCCTATAAGGGGTTTGTGCCAACGTGTTAGAGACTATTGTGCAATTCTTGATGCCTTAGACACGTTAAGGTATCTTGCTATAACTTCGTTTGACGCAAGTCATCTACTACTGCCCCTTTACAAGTGAAGTCATCTACTACTGCCCCTTTACAAGTGACCTCTTTTAATATCAACCCATCATGTCAATGGGCCTCCGCTTCTTCTCGGATAATTCAGGGAGCTACAATCAGTACTGCAAATTCTTTATCCCCAGTTCAAATCTGGGTGTTGCATGATCGGCTCAATACTACTAAATGAGTAATCTAATTGTATCGATTGTTTAGTTGATCGTTTTGCAAAGCAATTTAAAATCAAATTATGAATTATTACAATAGTTGTATTTCGAAACTCAAGTCAATTAGCACCTATAATAGGATTTTTCCAGTTTTTCCAATTTCAACTGAGTTCTTCCAAAATAGAATATATGTCTGATTCTTTTTCGTAATCAAAAGATATGAACTAAAAACAAGGATTTTATTGAAGGAATAAATTAAGTTATTATTGACAAAAGAAAGGAAAACTTGAGGGTTAAATCAAAAATAAACTTGAGGGTCAAAATAGAATCTATATTCCAATAAACAACGTTTTGAAATATACTGATAAAAACTTCGAGAAAATGGGATCAAGAAGACTATATGATGATGATTTGGCTCATAAACAATGTTGAGCAAAAGATTGTAACAAATTTACTTTATAAGTGAAATACCAATGATATTTCTACTAACCTTAAACGATGTCAGACTAGCTGATATTTATCACAAGCTCTAGTATACCAACTAGAATGGCATGCCCTTTGTTGATTTGTACCTCTTTAAAGGCACTTCTTTAAGAACTGGATATCTTCGAGCATGCTTGTTGTGATAAGCAAACTACCCAAAGAGCCAAGTGGCAGGGTTACAAGTTCTTTGATGGCCTCAATCCTCGATATCTGCTAGAGACTAGTTTGCAGTCATCTTCAGAAGACGGATGTTACTACTATTCGGGGTATTCAAAACCCTCAAATATCTCTACTGAAACTGCTACTCTTGCTTCCTATAGTCGAGGTGGTGGCATTACTAGTTGAAAGCACTCTTTTAAGTGCAGTTGTCGTCGTAAACGTGGCAGTGGTCTTGTCCTTGTGGTCCCTTTCAACCATATATGCAAGCATACGAGTCACTCTTTGGATACTTCACATTAGTTTACTCAGAATGATTATGCTTGTTTAACAAATGTCACATCCTACTACTTCATAAATTGAGACAAAGCACACTGCTGAACTTGTTAAAACTTTAGGTAGTACAACCAATCCGGCATCCATGACTACATCTAAGAAGTGTTGATTGCTGATGGGGCTTCAAATCACCCTGTCAAGAATGGTACTTCGCTTTCCAATACTGCAACCTCGAGTACTATCGAATCTGTCCACCTAGCTAATGCGAGTCTATCCCACTTATCACTGTGGGAACACTATCAATTTGTCTCAACCGTAAGAGTTTGGTTGTTACAGATATCATTGCAACTTTTAAGAAATCCACACAATGCATGTAATGGGTGGGGGAAGCAACACCATGCATCCATCCCTCCCTATTCTGATCTTAAGAGCACCTCTCTGGTTGCTTTGGTCTATTGTATGTGTGGAAAACTTGTCTAATCAAATGTGTGACTTGTCATCAAAATTTTGTTGTTTTTACTTGATGATTATAGTCATTCATCTTGGGTTTTAAATGATTGATCTGAAACTTTCACTATTGTCCACATTTCTTTCCTTAAGTTCAAAATTTCTACACTACTGCCACTAAAATATTTTTCAATGGCGGCATTGAAAAATATTTTAGTGGTTTAGCAGGGAAGCGGGCCAGGGCCCGGATTCTTGAGAGGGACCGCATAGCAGGGAAGCGGGCAAGGGCATCAGGCCTCAGGATCCAAGCAGATCCGGGTATCCATCAAACACAAGACCGGGATCCACAGCAGGGACCCGTTAGCCAGACAATCGGATCCCGGAGCAAAGAGACCCGGGACACCTTTCGAAGATCCCAAGCGCATCCCAGGAGAACGTGAACCCAAGCGGACCCCCAGGTCATGGCGACGTGGAGAACATCCTAAGTGGGAAGAACGAACTAGACGAAGAACCCGATGAACGTGAACAACATGCAGCAGGACTCTCGGAAGGGATCTCCGAAAGCGGTGATGCAATGGAGGGTTGCGACACTACATCTTTGTAGAGATATATGTTATTCTCTTTTGTACCGTTTCATATTTTCTTTTTCCCATTGGACTCTTTATGACTCTCCTATATAAGAGAGCCTAGGGCGTATGGAATAAACAAGTCTCTTATTTTTCCCAACATAGTATCAGAGCGACGGCCCTAGACCGGAGTTCTCGAACCAAACCCTAACCCTAGCCCCAACTTCGAGCCCTCTGTGCACGCGCGCCGCCGTCTCCCGGTCACGCGCTCGCGGCCCCGCTAGGCCACGCGTTCGGCCCCTCCTCTGCTCGGCACCGCGCTCGCCCCCAACGGCCAACGCCACGCCTTCGGCCCGCGCTCGGCCTCTCCTCCGTTCGGCCCCAGCGTCGCGTCGCCTCGGCCTTGGTCCCAGCGCCGAGCTCGGCCTCGTGCCGCCCGGTCCAAGCCTCGTCCCGCGCACGTACGGCTTCAACCGTGATCCCGTGCGTGTGCGGTCCGAACCCTACTTCTGCGCGCGTGCGTCCCCAGCGTTGATCTCGTGCGCGTGCGGCTCTAGCCCTAGTTCCGCGTGCGAGCAGTCCCACATCCTAGGGTTCGCCTACCCTAGGGTACGCTCGTGATAGAGGAGACTCTCGCTCGCGTTTCCAAGATAATGGGTTTGGTTGCTTGAGTTTGCACATGGAACTAAACCCGTGAATGTCCGTGTAGACGATCATATCTTCAGTCTACTACCGCAGTCTTCTATTATCATAATGTAAGAAAGCAAGGCAGACATCACATCTACAGGCGCCTTCAGAGGTCCGGCGTCTATTGTGAAGATGGATGGTTCAAATTACGAACTGTGGGCAATGCAGTTCATGAGTATGATGAAGTTAACCGGTAAGAAGCACATTCTTACCGAAGAAGAGCATGCTGAGAAGACCGGGGTCAATGCCTCATGGGAGGCAGATGATGCATATGCCAAGGTTTGGCTATCAGGAACCCTGGCAATTGAGATTGCCAATGATATTCTCCATCAGCCCACTGCAAAAGCAATGTGGGATATTCTGGCTGCTACATATTCCCAGGTAAAGAATGAGACGAAGATTCTGCAACTCCAGCATGACATCTTTACTATCAAGCAGAATGGACGTCCTCTACACTCATTGTACACATCTTTACGAGGAATGTTTGAAAAGCTTTACAGCTTCATGCCTCTCACAGCCACCCCTGAGCAACAGAAGACCTACCAGAATGCCACTATGGTTGGTGTATTTCTGGCGGCTCTAGATCCAGAGTACGAGGCTGTACGCTCCCAGATCTTGGCAGACTCCACCATTCCTCCGATGGAGGAAGCATTTCACAGACTGAGCCGTATTACTGTTCCTTCATCCACTACAAATCAAACCGCCTCAGCCATGGCAGCGAATCAAGGTCGTGGAGGTCATCATCAGTCTCGTGGTCGTGGACCTCGGGGTAGAGGGGGTCGTGTTCGGCCATCATGCACTTTTTGCTACCGTTCTGGGCATACTGAAGACACATGCTACTCCAAACATGGATTTCCTGCTTCCGCGTGAGTAGCTGAACAGATTGAGCCACCATCTGCTTCATCTCTAGATCAGTGCTTTGATGACCTTGTAACCCATCTGAGGGGCATTATTCCTCCATCTGGCCCAGTTGCATCAGTACCTGCGTCTGATAGTCACCCCGATGTTGCTGCTTCTGCATCCACCAGTACCTCAGGTAGCACTTATACGTTTACTAGCAGTAGTGGATCAGATACTTTAGAGTGGATTATGGACTCTGGTGCCATACACCATCTGTGTGGTGATCAAGGCCTACTTACAGCCTACCGACAGGTCCCTCCAGGCCGTACTGTGGTTATTGCCAATGGGACGCATTCTCATATCACTGGTCAGGGGGAGATTAGCCTAACACCTTCTATGCACCTCAAGAACGTGCTGCACGCACCTGATTTTTCTATGAATTTATTGTCCATTAGCCAATTTACAAAAGATTTACATTGTCGAGCAATTTTTTATCCATCTTCTCTCATTTTTCAGGACATCCTTACGGGCAACGTGATTGGGTGTGGCTATGAGCAGGGCAGCCTATATCGTCTCAGTCGGACCCCTTTATGACGGAGCCTCCTCTCTACCTGCTGGATCTATCTCCCCATTACTCTGGCACTTGCGCTTTGGACATCTACCGCTTCAGAAACTGTGTCGTGTGTTACCCCAGGTTTCACCTCACACGTCCATCCAATGTGAGGCTTGTCAGTTGGGAAAGCACCATCGGTCTACCTTTCCCAGTCGTCAGTGTCGGAGTAGTACCCTCCAAGTTTGAGTTGTTTCATGTCGATATCAGGGGTCCTATTCGTGTTCTTGATCATCAGGGACACAGGTTTTATATGGTTATTGTGGATGATTTCTCTCATGTGTCATGGGTCTTTTTGTTAAAGAATAAATCTGAAGCGGGGAATATTATCATAAATTTCATCAATGAAGTTCGTAATGTTTTTTCTACATCTGTAAAGATTGTGAGAAGTGATAATGCCTTGGAATTTTGCACTCATACTCTCTCCAGCTATTTTTCAACTCAAGAGATTATCCACCAAACATCTTGCGCATATACTTCCCAACAAAATGGGGTTGCAGAAAGGAAACATCGCCATTTACTTGATGTCACCAGGTCGCTTCTCATATAGAGTCATGCCCCTCCTTCTTTCTGGGACGATGCTATTCTAACGGCATGTTATCTCATTAATCGTATGCCGTCGTCTGTCTTAGGTGAGAAGATTCCTTTCTCCCTTGTTTTTCCAGAAAAAGAGTTGTTCTCCCTCATTCCTCGTGTGTTTGGCTCGGTTGCCTTTGTCCACCAGTTGTTTCCAGGGATTGACAAGCTCCCTCCTAGGGCTGTCAAGTGTGTTTTCATCGGGTACTCCAGAACACAAAAGGGTACAGGTGTTATGATCCATTGCGCGGGAGATATCTTGTTAGTGCTGATGTTACCTTTTTCGAGTCTATTATGTACTTCTCTTCTACAGGTGATCAGTTGGTATCCTCTGGCAGTACTGAAGCTATATGCATGCCACCTCCTCCAACACCACCTCCACCATCACCACCTCCACCACTACCATCTCCACGACTACCATCCCCTACACGTCCTGAACTGTTCCTGTTTCCCCATTGCCATTCCACTATACCCATAGGCCTGCTTCTGCTCATGGTCACCGCTCATCATCTAGCCCGCCTGAGGTATGTTCTGAGAATATTATCAATATTAATGGATCTGACGATTTCCCTGAGCAGGATGTGTTACAGAGGCCAAATGAGGAGGCAGGTGATTTGGATCTACCTATAGTACTTCGGAAGCAGAAGCGCAGCTGCGCGTCATATCCAATAGCATCCACTGTGTCTTTTGATCGCTTAACTGGAGATTTCAGGAGCTTTGTCATTGCACTATCGGCGGTGGATATTCACGGAATTACCAAGATGCGTTGAAGGATAGTCGATGTCATTTAGCCATGGAAGAGGAAATGGCTGCTCTTCAGTCAAGAGGTACCTGGAGCCTTGTTACTGCACCCACAGATGTGTTTGCAGTGAGCTGCAAGTGGGTCTTTACAGTTAAGCAGAATGCAGATGGCAGCATTGACAGATACAAGGCACGTCTGGTTGCTCGTGGCTTTACACAGACATATGGTGTGGAATATCTTGATAGATTCTCACCGGTTGCTCGCCATTCCACCCTACGGATCCTCCTCCCTGTTGCGGTTACTCGTGATTGGCCACTATACCAATTAGATGTCAAGAATGGATTCTTCTATGGTGACTTGCAGGAGGAAGTCTACATGCAACAGACAGCCACCTGGTTTTGCTGTTGAGGGGGAGTGTTCTAAGGTGTGTAGACTTCATAAGGTTGTCTGTGGCCTTAAGTAGAGCCCCAGAGCTTGGTTCCAGAAGCTCTCAGACCTGTTTGAAAAACACGGGTACAGACGTTCGAATGCAGATCATTCCTTGTTCGTACAGAAGACACCCAAAGGTATTATTGCAATTATGGTGTATGTAGATGGTATCTTGATTACACAGGGAATTCAGAGGACAAAAGAAATACTGGGTCGTGAATTTGTCACCAAGGACCTTAGAGTTCTTAGATATTTTCTGGGACTGGAATTCGCCAGAAATCCTCATGGGCTGGTAATGACCCAGAGGAAATATGTCACTGACCTGTTGAGTGAAACAGGACTGCTTGGTTGCCGACCTATCACTACACCCATGGATCCTAGTATGAAATTATATGATGACGACACTGATGAGGTGGATAGGAGAAGATACAGAGAACTGGTGGGCAAGCTTCTCTATGTTACTATTACCAGACCCGATATCCCCTTTGTTGTGAGTCGGGTGAGCCATTTCATGGAGCAACCACGTCAGGTACATATGGATGCTATACATATGATACTCAGGTACCTTAAGTCATCTCCAGGTGCAGGTCTGCTGTTTAAGAAAGACAAGGAGATTACTATATCAGCATGTGCAGATGCAGATTACGCAGGATGTCCTAAGGATAGGAAGTCCACCACTGGATTTGATGTGTATGTCGGAGACTCTCTGGTCTCATGGAGAAGCAAGAAACAAACGGTTGTAGCAAGATCCAGCGCTGAATCTGAATATAGGGCTATGGCCCAGGTCAATATAGAAATGATGTGGGTGAAGGCTGTACTTACAGATCTATATATAAAAGTCCCTCTTCCTATGGCTCTGGAATGTGACAATCAAGCTGCTCTATTCATTGTAAATAATCCAGCATTTCATGAAAGAACCAAGCACATTGAGGTTGATTGTCACTTCATACGGGATATGATTCAGAAGGGGTTTATTTCTACATCCCATGTTAGCTCAGGGGACTAAACTGCAGACATCTTTACCAAAGCGTTACTTCGAGGGCGTTCCAGAAGTGTTCGTCCAAGCTGAGCATGATTGACATCTATGCTCCACCTTGAGGGGGAGCGTAGAAATATATGTTATTCTCTTTTGTACCATTTCATATTTTCTTTTTCTCGTTGGACTCTTTATGTATTTTACCCATAGGCTACTCTCCTATATAAGAGAGCCTAAAGCGTGTGGAATAAACAAGTCTCTTATTTTTCCCAACAGCTTCATTTAATGCAATATCTGGGGCGGACACCTTTGAGTATTTCCCCCTTGTTTGGCTTAAAAAAAATATTACAATTAAGTAAACATGTCGCCCCATGATTATCAAGGAAATAATATGGTCGATATAACAAAATCATCTTGAATCTCTATGTGATTTCGACTCCTATACGTAGGATTAGATATAGCTATATGTTGTTATCGCCAAGTCGGTGAAATCGTCAAGATAGATATGAATGGAGGCAAAGAATCCATGTAGCCAACCCTACTTAATGTGTGAAATGGTTTTGGTGTTGTCGTTATCAACGATATGTATCGCCAACAATGTAACTTACTTACTTTTTTTAATGGAAATGGCCCACTATGGGTGATTCTTCCCCTATTCCGCCCCATTGTCCGAGATAGGGGTGCACATGGATCGGACAAAATCCGCAATCCGATCCAATCTGTTATCATTAGATTGGATCGGTTTGGATTTATAAGTTTAATGGATCGGATCGGATTGGAATTTTACAAATCCGTTCATTTATGGATTGGATCGGATTATTGTCAAAATCCAATCCGATCCAATCCGTTATCCGTTAATAAATAATAATATATACTTCTTTATTTATTCTCAATAAAACACATTATATATTACATTTTATTTGAAAGCTACGTGTAAATATCCAAGCTAGTCTCTTTATAACTTAAACCTATTCTAATTCAAGTTTTACTACATACAACTTGCTGGAAAACCTCTTATCTCACCCTACTAGTTGGTTTACAAAAAAGTAATACCTACCCGCAATGTCCTTTAGGCCCTTCCAATTTTTCAAATGAAACAAACTTCTAAAAATAATAATACATAAACCTAAACCCACTCGAGACCCATAACAAACAAAACACTCACCTGCACCACACACATCTCCACCCTCAGGTGCACACATATCTCCACCGAATGTTGTCCTTGTCCTAGTTGCGCGCATGCGCAGCCAGGTCTTCCTTGCGCATGCGTAGTTATCTAGTTGTAGTTCCTATTTGATATATAAAAACTTGCAATTTTATTCAAAGTCAATATGATTCTTTTATGATTTCTACGGATCACAAGTATGTTATTTTTATTTAGTTATACAATGATCGGTTGTAATAAATTCATAACAAGCATATATGTTTTTGCTTTTCAAAAAAAATAAGTCAAATTGATTTCCAAAAATTAACTATTATTTTCTTTAAATTTATACATAATCTCAAATTTAGAACAATGATTCGAACGTCGAGTTCGACTATGCTACAAACTTAATCATAGATTAGGTGAGCATTAAAAATCCGAACCAATCCGATCCAATCCGTAGACCGATGGATTGGATTGGATTGGATTTGCATGTTTAATGGATTGGATTGGACTGAAAAAATCAAAAATCCGTTATGTATGGATTGGACACGGATTAAGCCAAAATCCGATCCAATCCGATCCATGTGCACCCCTAGTTCGAGACCTTGCTATCAATGCCATTCTCGATCAATATTGAGGACTTTTGGAGATCTAGGAGGTTTCTTCGCTTACATTTTCAAAACATATGTATGCTCTGCCATATGATTTTGTAGGAGATGGTCTTCTTCCCTCACTTTTCTCAACATGTAATTCGCTAGGATTGAAGCTTTCAATCTCAATATTTTGTTAATGAAATTCCTAGATTGTTGCTATTATGCAACTACTTGCAGATATCTTTCCTAGGAGGCTTCCCAATAGGTGTGTTTTTTTCTGTGACAAGTTGGGCATGATTTGGAGATTGTAAACACCGTCTATCTCAAGCGAATATGCAAAAAGATGTTTTGCTTAAGAACTTGAGAAAGAGTAGCTACGAGGTATGTTCTAGATACTCGGCAATGAGACTTCAGGAACCTACCTATTGAAATGCATGTGTGCGCTATCTGGATCAAATTAAACTCCAAATTCATTGTTTGTGAATGATTCTAAACTGAAATTTGCATCTAGGTTATCGTCAAGATTATATTGTATTGCATCTCTTCGCTGAGAGAAATGAATTGCTGGGCATTGGTTGAAGTAGGTATTGAGTCAATATTTAACTACTGCCTAAGGCAATCAGCGGGAGAATATATATGACATATTTTTCAGCTGCATGATTCCTATAGGAGGTGCTATACATGCAAGTATCTCCTACTCAAGCACCTCCTCTTATTGGTCTTCTAATATCCATTAGTAACAACTCATTCTTAGCATTTTTACCATGAGCTCTAAATCAGGAAGGACATTGTTGGCTCCATGCTTGCAGAGGAGTTGCCCACTTTTTAATAAGAAGTTATACACAAACCCGAGTAAAATGATTTATTTCTTATTATGTGGTGAGTTGTTTCCATATGAACCATATACATGAAACTCTATACAAAGTTCTTTTGACTTGATGTATTAGAATGACTCTTGAACTCAACAAGTACGCATCTTTTTTCCTATCTAATGCATTGAAGTGAAGCACTAGGGGTATGCAGTCCTACCTCTATACTAAATAGGCATATACTTGTATCAGAAAAAATACAGTATTTCCTGTGCAAATCAAAAACTTAAAGCAGACAGATTCCAACATGTAGAAATGGATCATGGCATAGATAGAAGCAGATAATACCTTCACCATAGGATGATTCATTAAGTTGAGAGACATGTGATCAATAAATCCAGACATCATCCTTACGGCATGGCTTGATGTTAGAGCATCTGTTGACAACCATTTTCTTTCCCCCTCGTTGTCAAATCTTTCATTTCAAACAAAGAAAAATAAGAATAGACCGGCGAAGGAATTTCCGAAAATCTGTTTTATATTTCGATATTTAAAGACACTTTTTTATGAAAAAATAACTACTCTATATTATTTATCTTTTCCAATAATAAATCACATTTCGAGATCTGAGCATCGAGAGTACCTGATACCCAGACGGAGGGCTTCATGAAGGCGGTCTCTGTGGACAATGAGGATGTCGGGGATGTCACGGTCCTTCCCCTTACGAGCCCTCTCTTGGCGCTTACCCTTTGAAAGCTTCTGAGAGGATCCCATCTACGCAACTCCCACGGATTATAATGAATTAGGGTTTCGATATGAAGGCGAAGAAGAGCCAGAACAGCGTGTGGGATGGTGATTAAGGCTTCACTATACCTCAAATGAACTTCTGCCAACAAATTAGCACATATTTTGTCATTGACCAAATCATAACGTTGTTAAATAAGGAGATACCCAAAAGCTCAATTGTATGTAGAGATTTAGAAGATGAGAACAATCCTATAAACATACAGCACCTGAAAAACATTAAGGAAGAATCCTCAAACTCACTCTCTGCAAACACCTTGAGAATTCCATTTGCATAGGTGGTGTTATCCAATCTTTCTTCTCTTCTGCGGAGATTAATTCAGACTCTGTCAAGGTCGGATCCTGAATTAGTAGATACGCACTGATTGATTATGCATAAATCACACTTCTATGTAAAATATCTTGATTTTTTTAAGTCATAAACCAGCATCCATGAATTAAAAGCAAACAAATAAGCAAAATATTTGTTGTTTGCCTCGCGTGGTGGATTCATGGGCTGTATAGTTACCCTAGACTCAAATTTGAAGAACACAACTGATAGAAAAAGAGGAAGACTGACATGCTGGGGGAGCTTCGAGGCGGCGGCAGGATCGTGCGAAGAGGGGGAGCAACGCCGAGGGCGGGAGGTAAGAGAAGCCCACGAGAAGTGCTAAGAGAAGCTCGTAAGCCGAAAGATTATGACCGCCGATGCCCTTGACCAAGGCGCTCCTCTGCTGTTACAGCAGGTGCTGTAACTCAGGGGGACTCGCCCGATCACCATCGAACAGTCTTCGAAAGAGGCCGGAATAGCTGATGCGCATCCCGAAGGTGATCTCTCCTGCCTAACAAGAGAGGATTCGCTCACTTATCTCCCATCACAATAACATCCATAGAGCCATCCTCCTCAAAATTAGGTATTCTTGAATGCTCATGTCTCGACTAATTGATTAGGTTCAGAAAATAGTAGGATTTTCGTAAGTTATGTCGGATACAAAGCGGTTATTTTTTTTCAGAAAATGGATAATTTACATGTTTTTATCGAGAATATGGAACAATTTGTTCGCAAATTCCTTCACCATGTTATGCATTATTTCTTGGTGTTGAAAATTTAATATTTGACAATATGGGATAAAGAAAATAACTACCATCAGATGTTGTGATATCAAGCCGTGATGTAAGGATATTGTTTGGATTTATCAATCATATGTCTCTTAACTTAATCAATTATCATATGGTGAAGGTATTGTCAGCTTCTATCTATAATGTGATCCACTTACTACATGTTAGATTTCCGTCGTTACATGTTTTCCATTTTCTTAAGAACTAATGTAATTTTTTGGATGTAAGTATACATATACATACATGCATGCATACATATATACATATATGTTTACTATAAAGGTGGGTTTGCGGACCCTTGGTGCTTTACTTCGATTTGTTTGAGAGGATAAAGATGTCTACTCGAGTTAAGGAGTCATTCTAATTTATCAAAGTCAAAAGAACCTTGTATAAAGTTTCATGGATATCAAAACATCTCACCCTATTAGTTCTAGGATGAAATAAATTACCTTGCTTTGATTTTAGGTGGTATCTTCTTATTGAAAAATAAATCGGTAATTCTTATTGTAAGTATAAAGCCAACAAAACTTACATGATGTGTCCTTGAGTTAAATTCTAAGATAAACATGCCAAGATCATTATAGAAGACAATTTGGAGGATATACTTGACTAGGAAAAACTTTCCTTGGACTGCAAGAACTGTCTAGAACATTCCATTGGAAATATGTCATATATGTTTTCCCTTTGAGGGCATTATAGACATGCTTAAAATAACTCTTAATAAAGAGCCACACCATAATATAATCTCGACGGTAAACTAATAAGAATTTTCGAAAATAATGAGTTTGGACTCTGGAGTAAATTTGGTCATGGGAGATAGATGGGGTTCATATGCTTTTTAAGGGTTCAATACAAGAGAATCGAATATTACGTAACAACACAAATTTAGTGTTTTCCTTGTATTGATAAAAGGGTTCAATGGGGTTGCCCCTGCCTCACTTTCAGTATTTTTTATTTTTTTAAAAAATATCACCATGTATATTCATCTATATATCACTCCTATATGTCATTCGAATTTCGTCAGAAACAGAGACGTCTATGTCTTCCATCTAGAACATGTCGATTACAGTAATGTTTAGACCGTTGAAATTACCAGTTCTAGATGGAGGACATAGGGGTCTTTGTTTTTGACGAAATTCGAATGGCATATTGGAGGTATAGATGAATATACATGGTGATATTTTTAAATAAAAAAATAAAAAATGTGAAAAATAGATGTGCCCATTTTTTCCTTGATAAAATGCCATATCTTGAATTTGATATTTGATTTTCCCCCCTTCTTTTTCATATGCATCTTTGACATTTGACTCAAATAATTGAGGAAAACATATTAACTTTAGACTATAGTGGGCATAATGACAACCATCTAAAGATGTTTAAGCCCAAACTAGTAGTTAATAGCGTCCGTCATGTAAAATATGCTCACATTTTATAAGCTATCTATACGAGATTAATTTTTAAGCACAGTGTATTTTACCTTACTTATACTTGCATTGTCGAAGCGACATGACTCTCATGAACCATTTTTACCAAATAATAGTGACATTTTCACAATTGTAGGTCTAATTTCATTATAACTTCTAGCAAGGCTACTGCATCTTTAGGACTTCCTCTTTCGCCGCTAGTGCATAGCATGCACGCTATATAGTGCTCGAATCTAAATTCGGAATAAATATTGAGAAAATTGATCCTTGCAATTTATCAAATTGACCCATGCTCATAATTAGCGAGGTTTCCATCTTGGTATATTTTTCGAATGCTGCATTAGCACAAGTTCAAGAACAATACTTTTGTATTTATAATGGAACTGTAGCCCGTTGTTGTATTGAACAAATTGTAAAAGCGCCCAAGACATATAAAGAAGGCTATGTAAAAGTGAAAAGAAAATTAACACTTTCTCTTGTATCATGTCCAACTTGTCAAAACCCATAATAATAATTAACAATCCACTAACAGAGATATCTGCAAGTTGTAGCTCGAATTGTACTACTCACTCAAGACAATTATTAAACAAAGTTTTTATAACTTAATATTAACTAGGGTTGCCCCCTGGGGCAGCCAAAATGACTGTCCTGCCTCATTTTTGGGTAATTTTTTTTATTTTTTTAAAAAATATCGTCATGTAAATTCACCCCTATATCCCTCCTATATGTCATTCGAATTTCGTCAGAAACATAGACTCCTACGACCTCCATCTAGACACGGTCGATTTAAAAAATCCTGCGATCGTTAAAAAAATGGCGTCTGGATGGAGGCCGTAGGAGTCTATGTTTCTGACGAAATTCGAATGACATATAGGAGGGATATAGGGATGAATATACATGGTGATATTTTTCCAAAAAAATAAAAAAAATTATAAAAAATAAGGTGGAGGCAGCCATGTTGGCTGCCCCTAAGAGGCAGCCCCATTTTTCCCTATTAACTATGTAAGCTCGAATCGTAATACTCACTCAGATACAGTTATCAAACAAAGAAAATGCATAAATCATTTCATTAGAAGAGATAATGCCACGTGTGCTCATGTAATAGTTCCTTGCATTGTGGAGGGTTTTGCATGGAAAGTTCAAAGGGTTAAATGGGGCTGCCCATGGGGGAGCTAACTTGGCTCCCCGCCCCATTTCACCCCTTTTTTTAGGGATTTTTACCCGACAGACCCTGTAATCTTTTGCAATTACCGCTACGACCTTTGAAACATCGATATTCCTCTCTCGACCTCGTAAACTTGCTAACTCTTACCCTACAAACCCTGTGGTTAATCCCCATCCATTTGTCCGTTAAAACTAACCGTATTTTGTTATATTCGTTTACATTACACCCATTTTGTTTGTGAAATTTACATTCAATGCCATTTTCCCCTGCCCCATCCCACTCCTCTGCTCGATGCCCCCGGCCATCGCCTCCTCCGGCTCGAAGCCCCTGCTCCCCCCACCTGCGCCGCCTGAAGCCTGCCCCGCTTGACGCCAACCCCCCGTCCGCCCTGCTGTAACACCCCCCCCCCCCCCCCCCCCCCGTGCTTTCCCCCCTCCTGCGTGAAAGCCCCACTCGGCGCCGCCTCTCTCCTGCTCCCCCAGGAGCGCCGCCTCCCCTCCGCCGATCCCCGGCATCGCCTCCCCTGCTTCCCCCCTCCCACCTGACAGTCGAAGCCCCAACCGGGGCCGCCTCCCCTGCTGCACGCGGATTCCTAAGAAAGAAATATAACCGCTTGTTCTTCTCTCAGTCTATAACATCCAGGCGCTGAAGTTTGTACTGACAAAGCTCTCGGTTTCAGGCATTGCAAATACCTGAATCATCTCTCCAACGATGATTTCAAATAGACATAGTGCTCCATGGCGGTGCTCTATTATGTTTCTTTGATTGGAACGACTTCCCCAACAGAAAATGCATGGATTTGGTTTCAATCTCCAGATGACTGACTTATTCAATGAAGAACAGTTGTTGATGGTGCTGCTCGGATCATTCCTCCTCTTTTGATTTTGATTGCAAGTATTGGACTCCACGAGGCAACGTTGTTTCGTTCTTTAGACACGCAGTAGGTTCCGGCTCCAGACAATCAAGTTCCCGACAGATCGCAGCGATGCGATGCAACTTCGAAGCGCAGAATGCTACATCGGAATCAAACTCCAGGTGGTAGAATTAGCTCCCTCGTGTCCAAAGCAATGTTCGGATTTGATCGAACAGAGACCTGCAAAGGAAAACCTAACTCGAATACTGTGACTTAGTCCAATTCACATAGAGATAGGTGAACAAAAGGGGTTCTAGTAATGCGATGGCTTGGAACATGAGCTCCAGCCACCGTGCGTGCCCCCCCTCCCACCTGACAGTCGAAGCCCCAACCGGGGTCGCCTCCCCTGCTGCACGCGGATTCGAAGCCTCACCCAGCGTCGCCTCCCGTGCTTTCCCCCATCCCGCGTCAGTCGAACCCCCCCCCCCCCCCCCACGCGGATCTCTGCCGCTCGATTCGAAGACCCGCCCCTCCCGTTTACTCCCCCGATCGAAGGAACCCCTCCCCCCGCTGCTCGATTCGAAGAACCGCCCTTCCGATGGGGTACTTCATCCAGCAAGAATGAAGAAGAGAGAGAGGGGGAGAGGAAGGAGGGGGAGAGAAGAAGAAAGGAGGGGAAGTGGAAGAAAATCTACCCTTGGATTTGTTAGGGTTAGATTAACTCAACTTAAACCCAAACTAGTTAACTTAAAAAGTCTCAAATTAACGGTAGGGTCTATAAGGTAAGATGGAGCAAGTTTACGAGGTCGAGAGAGGAATATCGATGTTTCAAAGGTCATAGCGGTAATTGCAAAAGATTACAGGGTCTGCCGGGTAAAAATCCCTTTTTTTATTTTTATTTTTTTGAAAATTTCTTCCGTGGAATTTCATCACTATATCCCTATATTATGTCATTAAAATTTCATGTGAAACAAAGACTCCTACGGCATCCATCCAGACAGTCATTTTTAACGACATTTTTAACGGCCTACAAGTCGATTG